>OX940799.1:58459126-58662602 GCA_954870605.1 Acer campestre
TTCCTCGGCTTTGGTTGGTAAAGATATATCCATTATTAGCGACTCAAAAACTGTTGTGTCTTAGGTTAACGGTTCGGGCATTGGCAGCATTAAGCATTCTAATCTGATTTTTGATATTTGTGAAATGCTGAGTTCGTTGGGCCAAACGGTGGTTTGCTTCAATTCTAGATCGTCCAACAGTTTTGCCGATTCGCTGGCTAAGAAAGGCTCGAGCATGGAGGGGGATGTGATCTTGTGGGATGTTCATTAATTTGTTTTGTTTTTTCCTTTTGTGTTTGGCTGTTTTTCTGGTTATTTTCTGGGGCTTTTTCTGTCTCTGTTTTGGCTCTGTTTTCGTTTGAGCCTTGGGCTGTTTCTTGTGCGGCTGTGCCCTCTGGCCTTGTATGGGCGTTTTCGTTTTTAATAAAACTCTCTTGTTCAAAAAAACTTAAGGGTTTCTTCATTGTAACTACTTTTACGGCTCTGGTAACTACCTTTACATGTTTGGTAAATACTTCACGTGTTTGGTAACTACTTAAGGGTTTCTTCCATAAAATTAACTAGTAACTACTTTTACGACTTTGGTAACTACCTTTACGGATATGGTAACTACTTATATAGGTTGGTAACTACCTAAGGTTTTCTTCATTGTAACTACTTTTACGGCTCTGGTAACTACTTTTACGGGTCTCGTAACTACTTCACGTGTTTGGTAACTACTTAAGGGTTTCCTTCCACAAAATAATCTAGTAACTACTTTTACGGCTTTGGTAACTACCTTTACGGATATGGTAACTACTTATACAGGTTAGTAACTACTTAAGGGTTTCTTCATTGTAACTACTTTTACGGGTCTAGTAACTACTTTACGTGTTTGGTAACTACTTAAGGGTTTCTTCATTGTAACTACCTTTACGGCTCTAGTAACTACCTTTACGGGTTTGGTAACTATTTCACGTGTTTGGTAACTACTTAAGGGTTTCTTCTATAAAATTAACTAGTAACTACTTTTACGGCTTTGGTAACTACATTTACGGATCGGGTAACTACTTATACGGATTGGTAACTACTTAAGGGTTTCTTCCTTGTAATTACTTTTACGACTCTGGTAACTACCTTTACGGGTCTAGTAACTACTTTACGTGTTTGGTAACTACTTCTTCACGGGTCTGACTGATGTTCAATAGTGCAAACGTGAGCTTGGGGTGACCTCAAGGAGGTTGCCCTAAGCTCGCAATCATCTCGGGTCTGAGTGATCTTCAAGGGTGCAAAGGCAATCTTGGGGTGACCTCAACAAGGTTGCCCCAAGCTCGCAATTGTCTCGGGTTTGAGTGATGAATTTTGCCTGTTTAAGGCGATCTTGAGGTGAGCTTGTTCAGCTTGTCATGGGGTCGCACTACTTAAGGGTTTGGTAACTACTTAAGGGTTTCTTGCACAAAAATCATCTAATAACTACTTTTACGGCTTTGGTAACTACTTTCACGTGTTGGTAACTACACCGTTAAAAAATGTGATCTTGGAGTGACCTCAAGGAGATCACCCCAAGGTCGCAATCTTCACGGGTCTGACTAATTTGAAATGGTGCTAAGGTCAGCTCCTCACTTCTTTTGGATTGCTTGTTTATTGAGCAATTTTCATTAATTTTATCTTTGTCAAATTTTTCCGATTTGACCTTGGAGTAAAGTGATTATGGGTTTCTTTTGGGCAAATTGTTTTCAAACAAGCAAACAAGTTACAGGTGTAGTAAATACTTTACGAGTTTGGTAACTGTTAGTGTATCCTCGTAACTACTTTTACGGATTTAGTAACTACTTTGACGGCATTGGTAACTAATTCTACGGTGTGGTAACTACTTAAGGTTTTCTTCCACAAAATTGCTAGTAACTACATTTACGGTTGTGGTAACTACTTTTACGGGTTTGGTAACTATTTTAGGGTTTCTTCCAGAAATTTGTTTAGTTAAATTATGTTTTTAAAAATATAAAATCACTCAACTAGTCCCAATATTACATAAATTCTGTTTTTAAAAATATAAAATTCTGTTTTTAAAAACATAAATTTTGTTTTTAAAAATATAAAATCACTCAACTAGTTAAATTATGCTTTGAGTCATGGTAGCGTTCAGGAGGCGGAGCTTTGGGGTCTCTTTGAAGGGCTTCAGCTTGCTTGGAAGACTAGGTATAGAAAAGTTTGTGTGAATCTGATTCCCAAATTACTGTTAAATTGCTAAGTCATTCGACTCCTGTGAACCATCCTCTTTACAGCCGCATTCACAGCTGTTTGAATTTGCTTCATGAGAATTGGCTTTGTTCGATTCGGCATGTGTACAGAGAGGGTAATAAGGTTGTTGACTGCCTTGCCAAGCTGGGGCATTCGCTTGATCTGGGCGTGACTTATTTTGCTGATCCTCTGATGCAGGTGATTGGTTTGCTGGAAAATGATGCTAAAGATCTGGCTTTAGCAAGATCTGTTCCTGTTTTCTTCTAGTTTCTGTTTTCTGGGCTTTGCCCTCCCTTTTTACCAAAAAATAAATAAATTATGCTTTGATGCTTTAGACACCTCTTTTGAACATAAATGGAGAGGATTAGGGATAGGATTACCTTGGAGAGAGATTTAAAGTTGTTGTAGCCCTTGAAGAGAAATGATTTGGAGAGAATTTTTGTGTTGTGGCTGATCTCCCACGACCTAGAGTTTATATTCCACAAATCGTGTGTAGGCGATCTTATGGCAAGCTTGGTGGGATCGCTTTTTCAGCTCGCCTAACTCTAAACGACACCATTCAATTTTATGCCCGGGTGCAAAGGCGAGCTTGGTGTGACCTCAAGGAGATCACCCCAAGCTCGCAATCTTCACAGGTTTGACTGATGTTCAATGGTGTAAACGAGAGCTTGGGGTGACCTCAAGGAGGTTGCCTTAAGCTCGCAATCGTCTCGGGTCTGAGTGATCTTCAAGGGTGTAAAGGCAATCTTGGGGTGACCTCAACGAGGTTGCCCCAAGCTCGCAATCGTCTCGGGTCTGAGTGATGAATTTTGCCTGTTTAAGGCGATCTTGAGGTAAGCTTGTTCAGCTTGCCATGGGGTCGCACTACTTAAGGGTTTGGTAACTACTTAAGGGTTTCTTCCATAAAATGAGCTTGTAACTACTTTTACGGCTATGGTAACTACTTTTACGGCTATGGTAACTACTTTTATGGGTGTGGTAACTACTTTTACTAGTTTGGTAACTACTTAAAGGTTTCTTCCATAAAATTAGCTTGTAACTACATTTATAGCTTCAGTAACCAATTCTTGGTTTCTTAAAAACTACTTGTAAACTATAATACTAGCTACAGACTTGTAAACCCCTGATTATTCATACAACTTAAAAAAAGAAACGGATCTTGTATTATTCTATTGAGAAGGAATTTACAAGTTGCAAAATACTATAACATTAGGAAGCTTCTTCCACCACAAATAGGACTTAATATCTTCTTTATTTTCCAATACACTGTATTTTGAACCGTTGTTTCTACCTATCACAACATATTGTTTGAATTATTTATTCTAAAAATTTATCAATTTTATTAGTTAACAACCTTTATAAACTAAAATCACATCCAACATTTGTATATCTTGATATAGTATAATACGAAATATCATCAAACATGTATAAGAATAGTACACTCCAATTAAATCTAATCCAATACAATCAAATGTTTGTGTTTTCTTGCCAAGTGTTAGCCTTTCTAGACGACGGCTAATACACTCAAATTAAACTAGTATGGTTTTATAACTGCACTAGTTTCATACACGTGAAACTAGTATTGTTTTACAAATGCACTAATTTCATACACGTGAAACTAGTATGGTTTTATAAATACACTAGTTTCATAAATGTGAAACTAGTATATATTGTTTTACAAAAGTATCATACACGTAAAATTAGTATGGTTTAGTGTTACAAAACTCACAGTTTAGTGTTGTAATATTTTTAGAAAAAAGGTCACAAAAATTGAATAGCTAAAATAACTTAATTTAATTAACGATAAGTTAAAGTAAAAAGTGATCCTCCTCATGTGCTTTTATGTTATATTTATTTTGCATTTAAATTATTTTTTAATTTATTATTTTATGGTATTAAACAAAAAATTTTAAGAACATTTTTGGTAATATGTTGGGTGCGCCTTGTTCAAAATATCATCAAGAGTGGCAATATTACACCCTTCAAAAATTGCACGTACATCCCATTTTTTTTTTTTTAATTCTAACATTGACAGAATTTAACTTGTAACCATTATTATTGCTTCAGTAAACATTTTTAAGACTTTTGATTATTATTTCATGGTTGAAGTAATAATTTCTAAAGAGTTTAAATATTTATTAAAGTCAAATACAATATTTCTTTATATACTTGTTGTATAAATTTAACTCGATTTTATATTCCAGCTACCGTCTATAAAAATATTTATTATGTTGCGAGTAATTTATGGCGAGGAAGAACAAACGGATGTAAAGAAAGCTTTTAATAATTTAAGGAGCTCCTTTAAAATAATAATAATAATAATAATAATAATAAAAATAAAATAAAATAATAAAAAAAAGGTAGGGAGCTCTTTCTATCATAAATAATAAATGTTGAAGCTCAACTAGTCCAATATCATTTCTATTGTAATCTCGATACATAAAAGAAATATAAAAGCTTATATACACATTAGAGAAATACAATCAAATGCAATCGAGAGCGGTATGTAATCATATATTCATGTGTACTCAGACTCGGTGTCTGAATACCAAAAACAATATTTACACTATTATATAATCAGCCTTGCTCAAGACTGAAGGGAAAGCCTTGTTAGCATTTACAACTTCCAAAACATAAGGGATCATTCATTGCGGCAATGTCCCGGATTCAAGTCACCTCCACCGCATGTGGAATATCAAAAAAAGAAAAAAAATACTAATATACAAACTTGTTGGATAGGACAATGCAATTAGCTTTCACTTAAAAGTGTTGTTTCCACATCTTCCTCTTTGTCATTGTTTAACCTTTCCTCTGTATTGAGGAAGCAAGCGAAGCACAGAGATCATCTACAAATAAAAATGTTCCCAGTTAACAAATATGATGAAAGATAGTTAGAAACAATTGTGAGCATAGGAGAGCGAGAAGGCGAGAGAGATTACCATGCATAACGATACTTAAACCTTTACGATTAAATGGGGAGTCGCTAAACCATGCTGATACACAATTTCAGAAATTAAGCTTATATCGTTTGAAGTACCACTCTAAGGAACCAATCCGAGCTTGAATCCAAATCTTTTCATAAAGTATATAGCAAATATACTTATATACTAAGTCAAAAATGCTAAGGCACCTTTTAAATTATTTTGCAGAAGCTTTTGGATAAGGTACACGTGATATTTCCATCACTGAATTAGGATTCATTTAGCATTAATTGACAAATGAACCATTTTTGTTTGCTTCCTGCAACTCCTAGAACATATGTTTGTCAACTATTGAATCTTTCACACCTTAGAATAAGATTATTACCAATATGACTTGATGGTAAGTGCGCTTTTCAGCCTCACAATGTCCTAGGCTCAAGTCACCAACATGGCTACTATTCTCAGCATTAGCTACAGAAGGAAACTTCAACATCAATTGTTTTAGTTTATGGAGTCATTTTCATCAAATTGACACTCTTTGTTGGTTCCAAGTCACTTGTAGGCTTGTAGCACAAGCATTCAAAACTAACAGGTCTCTAATTTAATTATTACTAAAAGAAGAAGGGTAATTTTCATCCAACTCTCTTTAGGTTTGAGTCCCCAAATACTTAATTTTATTTTCTTAGGAGAAATAAAAATCTAAAACTTTCCCAATTTTTAACCAAAATCATGCAACTCTCTATCATGATGAACCAAAATCAAGCAGAACATGCAGGATTTAAAACCAATTTTCAAGAAAATGCACAAGGAAAACAAAAGAACCACATCATCTCTAATCAAGAAAGCATTATACAAGCTTCATATCTAACTTTGATTTTCTATTATTTGGAAGAGAAAAGAACACCTTGTATGGTTCCCAAGGAAACCCAGGAGAGTGTTAGAGATATAAATAAGAAGCTTCCTTCAAACCCAGATCACAAAAGCAAAATTTAAACAGCTCCATCAGTCTTTTCACATAAACCCAGATAGCAAAACATCTCAAAATTCCAAAACTCATCCTCCTATTTCATTTTCCTTCATTTTCTCAACAACCAACCAAACAAACAAAAAACAACAAAAGTAGAGAGAAATATGTGTTACTGTTTGCTAAGGACCACTTATGTAGATAGCTTCAGAGCATGTGGACAATAAGTCAGCCGAAGACACTCAAATGAACCATCATTCTGTGGAGCCAAGACCTGAGGAAGAAATTACATAAATGAATTGAATTAAAATAAAATAAAACAACGGAATACAATAGTTGATAAAATATGCTATTTTCTTGTCAAAAATCCTTAATGGAAAATCCTCTTCCATTTTCTCAAATCTCTCCACCAAATTGAAATATTCACCTCACCATTTCCTTACAAAACCGCTGCCCTTGTCATCACCTTATAATCGACCCTGTCCACTCCTCGCACTCCAACACCCTCTTCCCTACCAGACCCAAAAACATATCTTTCAAAACCAAAACCAAAACCAAAATCAGTAGCAAATAGCAGAAGCAATGTGAGATGAAAAGTGGTGATTGTTAGTGATGAAAATCACATAAATAGAAGTTAAAGTGAAATGAAAAATCAAAGCAAAAATGGAAGTCACAGAGAGAGATGAGGAAGATGAGAAATCTGATCAAAAATGGAGGTCAAATAGAGACGAAAGAGAAGAACATATTTTGTATAGAGAGTGACCGGTTGAATGGGATAATAGGTTTTTTCTTTTTTTTCCTTTTTTCAATTAGTTTTATTATCTCACAATTAATACAAGCTATTGGATCCATTTAAAAATAGATCCAATGGACAACATTCTTTACTATTTATCACTGTATGTACAGGGATTTTTTTTCACTACATAGTAGCCGGACCCGAAAATGCAGCATCCATCCAAGTGAACAACAACAGCATACAGACTCTACACAGCAGATTTATCATTACTTCCACTCATAGAAGGGGCATGTTGAGAACCTCAGGAAACCAAACTAACATATTCAACTTCCCAAAATTTTCCCATTTTTCATTAACAAATGGTAAAGATATATAATTGCAATGGAGATATATAATTGTAGTATCAACTAAAAATCCACAGTATAAAGGTTTTTAACTGGTGATTGAAACTTACCTACAATAAATCATCCTATGTAAAAGGGTCTACACCAGAAGATGGGTACCAAACCTACAAAAGAAAGCTTCCAAAAAGAATCTTTATGAGACAAGTAACAAAAACTAAAAATCCAACCTAGACTTGTCTTTTGTGATACCAGCACATATACGAGAGCTTACATAATGACCCGATAATTTGTTCTGTAATGCTGCAGTACTATTGCAAGGCCACGTGAAAATGCTATAGCGATTAATGTTTCCCTTCTCTGTCTCCACATCTTGCAAAGCCCTCGTGCATTCAACAGATGGGTGAACCAAAGATCCTTTCTCACACATAGCTTGTAGATTTTTATAGGTGGAATCGAATATCAAACCATGAGTCCACCAGTACTCAAAAGTGCCAACATAATAATAGTAATCATCAGTAACAGCATTTCCCACCTAATTGAGGGGTAAAGAAAAGGAAAAGAAAATTATTCAACCTACGATGGTTAACTGCCATTACGAGAAACTAAGAACATATATTGTTCCAAATTGCCATGAATAATGAACTTCATGCCCTTACCATAAATCCTTTGAAGTTAATATATGGATTGGGGATTCCTTTGTTTTTTTGGTAAACAATTTGAGACAACTGAGGAACATAGTGACCTGAAAAAAAATTAGAAAATGAACACATTCAGCATTTAACAAAATATATAGTTAAATTTATTACAATTTTTTAAAACAGAAGATGTAAATTAATTTAGGACCTGTATAACTTTCTCCAGCAATGTAGAAATCTGTGTGTTTGTACTGGGGAAACCTTTCAAACCACTTGACAAGAAACGCATATGCATCTTCAGCTACAACATCCAGATCCCAAAAACATATAAAGATGTCCAAATCAACTAATTCTAAGCTTAAATAACAATCGACATTACCCACCATTACACTTCCCCATTAATGAAAAACAGTCAACAGAACTATAACAATTGCACCATCGAATTACCTGTTCTCTGATCACCTGTGGTGTACAAATCCGAAGTTGCATTTGTATATGAAAAACCAACACCAGCTGGAGATTCAAGGAACAGCAAGTTTTCAATAGAATCAAGACTAGTTGTAATATAATTCACTCGAAAAACTGTATTAACGCACAAAAGTGATAAATTTTATAACTAATAACAATAATGTGCCTTATTAGCATTCACAAACACACTAAAATCTATATAAATAATACACAAAAAATGCTACAATTATGTAATTACATTCACTTACACTTGTTCCAAGAGTAACGATTGGGGTACAGTCTTGCCATCCGCTCGAATGCGAAAAGGTCCGATATCTTTAGCTGCTCCATTGGCAACAGAAGAGCAATCAGGTACTCCATTGAGCAACAAAACGAGTGGTCTTGACTCAGGTGCAAGAGGAGGTATCATGATACAAATTCAATAACTTTAAGAGAGCAAGTAATGTTTGCCAAATTTGGGGGCACAAAAATTGAATTTGGGATTGAACTTATATCCTTTTATGTGTAGAAAACATTGAAATCCTTTTATACCCACTTAATCAAATCACAATTAACAACACATCACTTGATGATTTCCTTAAAAATCCAAGCAAAGTTGCAATTTTTATCTATCAATGAACCGCATCAAATTCCCAATTTAAGCAGAGAAACAATAATTTGGGAATTTTAGGGAAATGCTTTACCTTTATTTGCTGAATGTACTGGTTTCGAAACCTGGCCAATTGTCCACTATAGGAGAAACAGAGCAATGAAACAGCCGCTAAACAGGATTGTGAGGCCACAATAACCAGCTCAAAATTCTTGACTTGACCCTTTTCGCATCCTGGACAATTGGAGAGTTCAAGTATCACAACCAGCAACAAGACCGACCAAGATAACACGAAGCTCAACACTGAAGACTGGCTGAAATCGAGAAACAACAGAAAAGTTTCGAGCTTTTACAGTGTTTGATCAAGATCAGTTGCTGGGTTCTGGTTCTGGTTCTGTCCTTGTTGTTGTTGCTGCTATTGTTGGTGTTGTTGGGTGTGGTTGTAGTTGTGGTTTGAGTTGAGTAGAGGAGTTTCGACAGGAGGTGACTCTGCTTGTATATGAATATTAAGATTGGCCATGAATGTTCTTTCTTTTGTCTGAGCTCAGTTTCTAAGCTCCCTTTTTGCCTTGCGAAGCTTCTTGATGAGAGCCATGGCTTCCTCTTCAAACCCCTCTAAAACCTTCTGCGAGCACGTGTAGGGAACCTGCTCCAGTGCATTGTGCCATGATACAAGTGTTCCAGCCAATGTGCTAATAGCTCTTTTTTCAACATTTTTACCAGTATTATCCTCTTCCGTGCATTTCAAGTTGTGGTGCTGAAGCTTCTGTAATGTTGGACTACATTCTACCAAGTGAATGTTTAATGATTCAGTAAAGTTCTTGAACTTTGATGCACCCTGCAAGAAATAAATTACTCTTAAACAAACTAATAAGAAAATTTAAGTTATCCACACTATCTTCTACTTCAATGAACTTAAAAATAAAACATGAGTATAGCAGAAAGATAATAATTGTTGTATGAGTATCATACACGAAGAAGATCAGCTATGAGAGTTCCTCGTCCTGGACCTAGCTCAACCAGGTTCACTTTGTTTGGCTGTCCCATTTGCTCCCACAGACACATAGCCCAAACACCGACCATCTAAATTTATATTAGTAAGACAATAAATCAATTCTTCCGTAATAACAAATATTCACCATAGAAGACAAAGTAACAGGAGTTTATAACTTATGAGGAAACAAGAATGATATAGAGATAAATAAATCAAATTACCTCCCCAAACATCTGGCTCACTTCAGGTGAGGTTATAAAATTACCTTCCGCTCCAAAAACATCATGATTGATATAAAATCCAGCTTTAGGGTTCATCAAAACTTCCTCCATATACTCTGCAACTGAAATTGGCCTACCGCGGAACTTAAAAACCAGCAATGGTGATGCATCTGCTCCAAGTACAAAAAGCAAGTTAACAAGTATTAAAAATGTAATCATAGGAAATTTAGATGACCCTATTGACTCTAATGCCTAATCACAACAGAATGCTCAAACTGTTATATTAATGCAATGAAAATAAACTTGATAGAAAATGATAATTTTTCATTTGACTATCTTACAACTTTGCACTCACTTGCGTCCACAATTTTTTAGCTTCGAAACTGCTGAGAGATATAGTCAACGATATGAAATTTCAATTGATTTTCAAAATTGATACTTGTTAACAGTTTCCACAGCATTCTGATACCAATTTTACTGGATAACTATATCGAGTCCCATTGAAAATCAATCAACAAAGTAAGAAATCTTGCATATTAAATTTCCAAGCTACACCCACCAACCGAAATACTTCATCTTTGCACGTACAAGCACACGATACATTTCCACAAACATCATCAAATTGACAACAACAACAAAAAAAAGAACCCAAACCAATCAAAAACCACGCTTTTCAAACCTTGATGATCCCTTTAAGATGCTTAACAAGCTCAGACTCCGAATTCTGCTCGTGCGAATGCTCTGCACACCACAGAAAAACAAAACGATCAATGTTTTGTAAATACATTCACGCATGTAAGTAAATACGCATATGTGTGTCAATGCAATGTGTGTACCGGTGGGGTTGTAGAGTCCGGAGCGGTCGACGGAGATGGTGGTGCCGGTGGCGGGTTCATTTGGGTTTTCCTCCAAGTGTTCAATTAAATGACTGTTTGAAATTTGAGACTCTAAAGAAAAAGAGAAATGTGAGCATCTTTTAAGAGAAGCGAGTGATTTCTTCGCGGAGAGAACGCGAAGAGGACTGGAAGGTTGTAGTAAGAGCCTTCTCAGCTGATGCATTTTTTGTTGCAGACGACTTGACAGTCTCTGCGAGCCTGCTTTTGTTTTTTCTCTCGAGTTGTCACTAGAAGAAAGAATAAAGTTTCAAGAATTAAAAGAATAAAGTTTCAGCAAATTGTCAAGAAGTGCGTCCAAATCAACACCTCTGAAGCTGAACTTCTTGAATGTTCTCTTCGTCGGCTGCGTCGCCGTGGCCACCTCAGGATCGACATCCACCATGATTGAAAATTATAATAGGAAGAGAAGCTGAGACGAGAGAGAGTGGCTCCTGCTGGATCTGAGGCCGCTATGGTTTTTTGGGTGAGGAGGAGCAGAGAGAGAGAGAGAGAGAGAGAGAGAGAGAGAGAGAGAGGCTTGGCGGTGTTGAAATCGACTTGACGGAGCAGCCGTCGATCTACTCAACACAGTGGGAGCCTACGGTCGATGTGCAACGCGGTGGAAATGGCAGAGAAGCAGATGATTAGGGATTTGGATTTTGGAGCGGTGGAGCTTTACCCTTGTTTTTGTTTCAGTGAAACCGGCTGTAATCGGTTTCCGGTTTCGGTTTGTTTATAATTCATAAATTGTTTATTTACTCCCTACATAATCCCAACCGTAGATGGGAAAAATGGTTAATCTGATGGCTACAATTTTACCAAAAAAATCATTGCATCATGAAGTGATTTTTTTTTCACTGTATTGTAGTAATTCCCCTTTTGTTTATTATCGCTAGTAGGCACCTATGTGAATTTGTGTGGAGCCTTATGTGATATGTGATTTGATATGTATGTGGTATATGGGAAGTTTCCTCTAGAGTACTATAGGGACTAAAGAGTCTTCACATTCATGTGTCGAAGTATTAGTGCATGTGGGAGGACTCGTCACTGATCACGACGAGGGTCTGGCTCTTACCTTCGGGCATGAGTGTTTTGTGTTTTTAAAAAATAAGAAATCCTCACTTGCACTTTCCCTGTATATATTAGTTGCCGACGGGTAACTTTGGCTCTAATTTGTGATATGTGAAAAGTCCTACTATGCAATAATAGATAAAAGGAACCTAGCCAAAAA
Organism: Acer campestre; assembly: GCA_954870605.1. NCBI lineage: Eukaryota > Viridiplantae > Streptophyta > Magnoliopsida > Sapindales > Sapindaceae > Acer > Acer campestre. The sequence continues at coordinate 58,471,304 of OX940799.1, forward strand.
AATTTGATAAGTATATGATTCGAATTATTTGTGAAATGTGTTTTGAAAAATATGGCTTTTCGTATTTTGTGATATTTTTGCATATGTATAAAAATATTTTTAGTATGCTTACTGAGTTTCCAAACTCACTTAGTGCATCTTAGTGCATTGTGATTCCAGATTCTTGAGTTTATGTTTCACTCATAGCATGGATTGGTATCTCATTGGAGCTTAGTCCTTGGTTCCCTACGTGATAGGAGATTATTTATCCTTCAGAATGTTGTTAATGTTCTTTTAATTAAGAGATTTGGGAAAATGTAATCGTATTGAATTTTTCAGTTCCGCATTTTGTAAGCTATTTTTAAGAAAGTAAGGCCACGTCTTGACCTTCGAGTCGGGGCGCGACAAGAAGAGCCAGCAAACTAGTAATTGATCGGTCTTCTTTCAGACAAGAAAATCTTCATAAATAGTTTCTTCAATTTCATTACTACCAAAACTTGAACATACTTAGGAGGACACGGTTTAGGTGTGAGAACAAAATCTTCAAGATCAAAAGCCCTTATAGCATGCAAAACTTGCAATTTCCGGTACACATAATTGTTGTGATCTAGCTTTAATGGAAGGTTACTACTAAGCAAGATACTCGTCAAGAAGAAGATGCTATAAAATGTTATACTTTCAGGGGTCCGGACATCTTGGAGAAGATCGTTGCTCTTTATAGAGTTTGCAACTCATCGGATATATAAGTGTTTCCGTTTCGGATACTTTGCAGCCTGATATCATTATTGAATAACTCTTTGTTGTCTACAACAACATGCAATTTGAATTGTCATCACAAACTCATAATATAGTCTGATTTAAATACAAAAGCAGAGCTTAATATGTTTACTTGAAGTCAGAGAAAAAAGCATGTGAAGAAACAGGGCTTCTAAGGATAAATTTTAGAGTAAATTACCCTGGTGGCCATCAGTTTTAGGCATAAATACCAGTATAGTAACCACCTTTTACCTAATGCACCCAAATGGCCACTTTTGGCAGACATGTCGCTAACGGTGGCCATTTTACCAACTTTCCGTCCAAATTCTAACGGAAATGCTAATGTGCCAAACGGAGTGTTAAATAAAGATTATTAAATTAAATAAAAAACAATTAAAATACAATAAAGATTATGAAATTAAATAAAAAAACAATTACACATAAAAAAATTCATCAGTTCTTCATCAGTTCTTCTTTACTTGACCAAACCCAGAAAACTAAATAAAAAAACAATTAAACATAAAAAAAATTCTTCATCAGTTCTTCTTTACCTGACCAAACCCAGAAAACTCAGTTCAACAAAAAAATTTCATCACTCTCCTCACGATTACATCGGTCTCTCTCCTCCAAACATTTTTTTTTCTCTCATCTTCATCTGATTCCATGTCTCTCAAAATTGTTGGAGATCCATCATCTTCTTCATCAAAATTCCAGAAACGATTCAACAAAAAAATTTCATCACTCTCCTCACGTTTACATCGGTCTCTCTCCTCCAAACATTTTTTTTTTTCTCTCATCTTCATCTGATTCCATGTCTCTCAAAATTGGTGGAGATCCATCATCTTCTTCATCAAAAATCCAGAAACGAATCAGACCACCATCATCAATTAACCTAGAATCGAACCACACCACTACCACCAAATCAAACCCAGAATCACCAACAAAAAACAAATCGAAAACCACTACCAAATTGAACCCAAAATCACCTAAACCCAGATCACCTTCAAATTGGGGATCGAATCATCATCGGCGGCCAACTAAATTGGCTCAAATCGGTAGAGAAAGAAGAGAGAGAAAAGCATGGGGGAAGAAGAGAGTCGATCTCCTCTCAACGGAAGAGATCGCCACTTCTCACCGGCGACGGGATAAAGAGAGAGAGAGAGAGAGAGAGAGATCGGATAGAATGTGTGAGTGAGTTGGAGAAGATGATGGAGAAGATGATGGTGGTGGCCGTGTGAGTGAGTTGGAGAAAATGGTGGTGGTATGAATTTCTTTTTTTACTGATATGGTCGTGTGAGTGAGTTGGAGATGATAGTGGTGGTATGGATTTGGAGAAGATGGTGGTGGTTGTGTGAATGAGTTGGAAAAGATGATAGGGATTGCTTTTTTTACTGATATTAATATTCTTGGTTCCCTTTAGTTTTTAATAATCTTTTTTTAAAAAAATTGTATTTAAATTGTTTTTTTATTTAATTTAATAATCTTTATTTAACATTCCGTTTGCCACATCAGCATTTCCGTTAAAAAATGGACGGAAAGTTGGTAAAATGGCCACCGTTAACGACATGTTTGCCAAAAGTGGCCATTTGGGTGCATTGGGTAAAAGGTGGTTACTATACTGGTATTTATGCCTAAAACTGATGGCCACCAGGGTAATTTACTCTAAATTTTATCAGAAATTGCAAATAAAACCTCCAATTACTCTTCCTCTGAACCGATCACCTATATATGCAGCAGTAGTAACATTTGGTAAATTTAAAAATATCATAATCAATCCAACAAGCTTCATACAATTCTTGTGATTACCAAAACAGTTCAAAAGAATCAAGGAGGTGAAGAAGTTAACTTCAGGAGAAATGAGAAATTCTTCTTGTTTGTCAATCTTTCTCCCTTAGATCGTAGATGAATTTTTTATCTATCATAACGCTAGGGACGTGGGATATCTTCGACCACTCTTTTCCTTTATCCCTTTTGCATTCTTCTTTCAGAAATGAACACTGTTCAATATCTAATTTCAAAAGTGAGGATGGAAGGCCCCGCTCCGGAAAAGATTTGAGATTCGGGCAATCTTGAATCCGCAATGCTTCGAGATAGGTAAGATTTCGGAAACCATTGTCTGATAGGTACTTCAGTTTTGGGAATCTTTTGATGATCAGATAAATTAAAGAGGCAGGCAAGGCAACCGCATTCCCATTTCTTCCCTGTGGAAAAGACTATGCATCCAGACATCCACCAACCCAAAATAATGTGAGAGAGGTAAGCTTATGAAACCCCCACTCAACCAGCGCCTTATAGATATTGTGATCTTGAACGGAAAGTGATGTTAGATTGATGGGAAAACCTTTTCCTATAAAGGGTTTGATACTCGAACACTGGAATATATCTAATCCTATAAGAGAATCTAGGCTGTGGAAATGATCAGGCAAGGCTTGAAACACGTAAGTTGGTGTTGGGAAGTCCTCCTTCCGGAAAAGAAACAATGGCTGGACAATTCTGTAAATTAAAAAATCTAAAACAACTAAGATTGTGTATGCCCTCCGGTATGTATTTAAGATTATCACAACAAAGGAAGGTAATGCTTTCAAGAGACATGTTATTATGAAACCTCTTTGCTATCGACTCTAACTTCGGATTAGACATAATATTATGCACACGAAGCCTCTGTGGTAACTAGCCACTTGATGATAAGGTTGTGAGCTGTGAGCAACATTGAAGGTGAAGGGGTAACTGATTGTTGCAGGTAATTGACCTTTTGATGACAAGCACGTGATAGACGGGCAGTTGATGATTATCAATTGTTCGAGAAGATATGTGCTTGTGTTGTTGTCGATATTCTCTTTGTGTAGCATTGAAGAAGCACAGATTTCCTCTTTGTCATCCAATAAGCACTCCAATTTCTCACAATTTCTCACAAGGAGATTTTTTTAGAGATGGAGGTGGCTGGCCCTCTGTAATATATGTAAGAGAATCACATTGCTCAATAATAAATTCTTCAAGATGTGCATTGTTGTGCTTCATTTCCTCAAGTAATGAAGTTAGAGCATGGCAATTTCTGATCTCAAGTCTAGTCAGACTGGAAAGGAAACAAACCTCAAGAAATGAGACAAGGTTCGAGCAAGGTACGTAGCTGCCTGAGAAAGGTGAAGCTTTGCAACCGCTTTGGTGGCATTTCCAAACAAATATCATTCTACCACAAATACAGGAGCTGCTCAAAACCCACATTGCGAATACTTAGACATGTTACTTTCTGAAACTCTTGCCTGAACCAGTTGCCATACTCTGAAATATTTGCAAGAGTCATGGACTCTAGTGACTTGAAGTCCACTTGACTATTATTGCAAGCAATCTCTTTGCATCCATCTATTTCAATTTTGACAGACTACCGGAAGGCTTGAGAATGAAACTACTAACTGCACACACTTCTTAATCACAAGTTCCCCCAATGAAGGAAGATCATTAGGAAATCTTTCGGAGAGTTTAGGACATATTACAATGGAAAGCTTATGAAGGCGGGAGAATGTTTTGACATGCTCCTTTTCTTTTTTTGATCCCAAGTGACTAGAGACATAATATAATCAACTAATAAAACATAATCAGGTTTGAACATAAACCGTTGAATACAAGGGAATTGAATTCGATTACAAAGAAATAGTTTTTCAAATGAAAGAACCGCTACAACCCAACTCATCTCCGGCTCTGCTGCTCCCACCGGAATCTAAAGAAAGCACAACCAGAAGGGGTGACCCCAATATATCATGACAATCCCAGAAACAATTGAACACATACAATCAATCACAAACAGAAGGCAACTTCTAAGAGCAATTATGATGACATTTTTTGTAAATTAGAATATCTCATAGTCTCATACGACATAAGTGTAAGAATATACTTGAAATTGTTCATCACTAACAGTTGAAACAGCAACTCTGAATAACTTCACTAACAGTTGTTCATCAATATTTTGAAATTGTAAGAATATACTTGGGTGACATGTGGACAAATCTGAATAATCTTGTTCATATTTTGATTTTTGAGAAACCAAACACAAATGATGAATGATAATTGAGTAACAATAAGGCTCACATTCAGGCTTGATCAGACTAAGAGAGGAATTCACCCTTTCATTGGCTGCAACTCACACATGTCACCCCACCATGAAACAGCAACTCTCTAAGTCCAATTCGAAGCCAGAAACAATCATCACAGCATTGAGAGGAAGAAGAAGAAGAAGAAGAAAATATATATACACATACAGTGTACACAAACATAGAAAAACAGAAACAGAGAGACAGAGATGGGTGGTTGGTTTTTTCATACAAATACTACGAAATCATCCCCGGCTCCGCTTCGACCAGAGAGAGAGCGACCAACCAAGACCAAACCAAACCAAACCAAACCAGCTCTCTCTGAGAGTAAAGCCTCAGACTTAAACTAATGAGAATTACAATGGAGGCTCAGATTCGCCTTTTATCATACAAGAAAAGAGGAACCCCCACTTCTTCCATGGCTGCAACAACAACAAATCTGGCCCTGCCATAGACAAGAAGCAAAATGTTTCTCTCAAAAGGTCTGAACAAAAACAAAACATCATCATCACAGCCTCACATTAATGTCAAGGGCGGTAAATTAACGGAAGATCATATCATTAGTACACTCGCATTTCAGAATTCAGGAACAAGAGAGAGATAGTACAAATGTGTATGTAAAAGTAAAATGGTGAAACAATTCACTATAACAATCAGAGAGAAGAGCAGAGACCGACCATATAAGTGAATCACCAATCTTATATAAATAAAAAACAAAATAACATCATAATGAATTAATAACAATAATCTTCAAGTAACTAAAAATAGAACCCCTTTTTTTTGGTTTTTCAATCTTTGATGTTATGGTGGCTCAGATTCGCCTTTTATCAGACAAAAGAGAGAGACCCCACTTGGGCCATGGCTGCAAAATACTAGTTGTCTGCGAGAACGAAGAGAGAGCAAACCCTCAGACCGTTTTCGCAGACACCCCAGAAGCTGCCCCGCCATGGATGAAAAGCAAAATGTTTCTCTCAAGGCCTGGTCTTCTGACTGAAGAAGAACAAAGCATCATCATAGCCAACGTTATAGTGCCAGAGATATATATATATATATATAGAGAGAGAGAGAGAGAGAGATTGTATGTGTGTTGTATGTATGTGTGCGTGCGCGAGTGCGAGACAGAGATGGGTTGTTGTTGTTGATGGAAATGGAAATGTAGAAAGAAAAATCACTGGCTTCACTATCAATCAGAGAGAGAGAGAGAGAGAGAGATGGGGCAACAACAACAACCCAGAAGAAAAACCAGCCATTTATTTCTCCCTCTCTGAGAGCAAAGCCTCATTCATTCATTCTTGATAGGTTCCCAATGCTCCCAAACTTGCAAATCTTCTAAACAAAAAGTTTCCAGTAATTGAAAAGGCTTTGAGCAACCCTCCCCATAAAGCTCATAACCAATGCATTTTAGTCCCTTCATCCTTCCGATGTTCAGTTCTTTAAGCAAGCCCAAAATACCGAGTGAAGGCAAAGATGTGCATTTTTCACAATTTTCCAATCTTAGGACAGTAATGTTGGAGAAAACTAAATTTCCTAACCAAGATGGAAATTCTATGCCAATGTAGCATTTGATCGTGAGCTCTTCTAGATTTCGATAAGGTCACAGCATGTCAAGTACACTTTTTTCTACTACTTCATTCCGTGTTTCATCAAATTGAGACCCCCATTCTAGTTGCAACACTTTGATGCCCTTGATATCATTTAAAATCATCTCCTCTATTTCTTGTGAATACATCACATTCTCTAAAATGGAAATTTAAAGTTCTCCTTGAAGAAACTGTAGATTTTTCAAATCTTTCACTTCAGCTCCGACACTTGTACCCACGATGAAATTGGACAATATTTGAAGACACTTTAATTTTCTCATTCCTAATGGCATCTCAAATAACCTAGCACCCCTAATATCGAGATGGCATAGATTGATCAAATTCCTCATCTTAGTAGGTAACTTCCTAAGATGAGAACAGTTTCTTAACTTCAAAATCTACAAGTTGAGCAAAGAACATGTTGATTCAGGTAGACTTCTGATCTTTGTACCAGAAAGATTGAGATATCTTAGATATCTCAGATGACCAAATGATTCAGGCAGCTCAGTAACATAATAATGCTTTAAATTTAACACCCTCAATTTTTTGAATTTTGGTAGCAAATCAAAAAGAACCGTATGAGGCATGTAACAAGGATTTAGCATATCATACTCATTTGATAATGGCAGGAATATTCTTAGATGCTCAAGTTGTTCAACTTTGCTGAAGACTTCAAGTTTACTTTTGCCATCATAATCATCACAAACATAAGAATAATGACGAGCCTTTTCCAAGCTGCTCTGCTGTCTGTTGGCCTCTGATGCATCATCGAAACTAAAACACGTTTCTCCAGAAACCCATTGAGCCAAATCACTAACAAGGTTGTGCATTACATATCTGTATGCTTCCCCACTTGATTGTTGAAAAATCAACTTCAGCAGTCAATCATATAAGTACTCATGACCTAAATCTTCTTGTTGCTTATTTCCTTTTGGTTTCTGAAGAAGACCTTCTGTGATCCATAAATATACAAGCTCCTCCTCTTCAAATTCATAATCTTTTGGCAAAACAGCACAATTAACTGAGAAGGTAGATGATGGTAATTTAATTTTAAGGCTGCAGGGATCTCAGTTTCATCCGACTATTCCCATAGTCTGCTATTCAATATATCCACTTGGAAGCAGAAGGCCACTCATCTTCTCTCCGCTTGGAACACAGAAGGCCACCCAAAGTCTTAGGTGCCAAAGGCAACCCTTTGCACTTTTCAACAACCTTTTGATGAATTAATTCAACATTGCGACACATAGCAATATCTTTGCTCTTGGCTCGAAATCTCTCACAGCCTTATTATCATTGTACACCTCCCGAGCAAGTGTTGTTTCCCATTTCCTCCCATGCCCACGATAGGTATTACACGGAAGTTGGCATCACTCGGTTCATCATCATTTAACACCATCTCCATTACTTTGGCTATATCTTGATCTCTCCCATAAACAGCAGGTTCAGTTGGCAAGCTTGTACTGGGTGGTTTCTGGTACACAAAGGTTGATGATATCCCTCCAGCAATTTCTCTCAATCCAAGGTCTGCTCTGTGTTTACATAGACCTTCTAATTGACTGGTGACATCTTTTATCTCGGACTCCATACATCTGTTGAACTTGATAGCTCTTGGGCTCCAATTCCTGATACAACCACGAAGGAGTTTTTGAACCTTCTTACTAGTGTTGGCCTGATGATCATCATCAAGTTCCTCCATCTTCAACTTTCTCGCTAAAGCTTCAGTTGCTAACTCATCAAGTATGTCCTCCATATCATAAGCCAAGTCTCGAAGATCGTCCAGCCACATCTTGACAGCCCTGTCAGTCAATTGATTCTCCTCTGCATCGCCGAGCATTGCTTGAATCATCTTCAACATTTTCTCCCAGTTTTTAATCTTTGAATAAAACCCCTCTTTCCTCAAGAACTGCAGCAAGTTAAAAGAAGTCATTCTTTCAAACAACACGACAAGGAAAGCTGAGAGAAGAAGCTCCGCCACAGGCATTGTTGTTAATTTAACAATTCAAGATTGGTAATTTTATGAACCCAAGAAGATCATGTATTTATTTCACTGTCAAACAACACTCACAACAACAAAACCGGCCAGATTACAAGAATAATCAATCAAAAGTTGTTGGATTGACTTTGATTTATACAATGTGTGTGTAATTCTGAGTAAAAAAGAAAGGTTTTGTGTCTCAATCAGACGGCATTGTCGTTGTTGCCTGAACAACTTGGTCTTGTAATTGTTTGAAGTTTTCAAATTCCAATCAATGCCAAGTAGATATAACAAATAATATATAACTTTGATGCTTTAATCGGTTAAATCGGCCAAACCTGGTTGGTTTTAGTGAATTAAACAGATGAGAGGGAGCTGGAGATGTCGTCTGGTCCACTCACGCTCGCTCTCCGTCGTTCATCGGAGACTCCATCGCCGCCGTCAACGGTCACCGCCGATGTCCATCCAAAGTAGTAGAACGCAGAGAAGTTCAACAAGTAGTGCATTATTGTCATCCTCAGTCGATCTCTCTCTCTCTCTCTCTCTTTCTCTCTCTCTCTCTCTCTCTGTGACTCTGATTCTCTGATTTCTGAGAACGTTTCGTTAGAAATCAAATGTTGAAAAATCGATCGCTTTCACTTTATGACTTGAGTCGTGACGTCTGATTCGATGAAGTGACACGTCATAGCCTTCCGGCTACGTGTCTAGTCACGTCATCAACAATTCGGTGACATATCAAAGCATGTCATCACACTTCAATGACGTGTCTAGAAACGTCATCGACCATTCGATGATATGTACGGACAATCATTACCAACTGCCTACGTGTTATAGCACGTCATCAGCCATTAGATACCAGAAACGTGTTTTGGCACGTCACCACTGAATTTTTTTATTTTTTTTCATTTTGCTAAAACGACATGTCGTTTACAAAAAAAAAAAAAAAAAAAAAAAAAAAAAAAAAAAGGTTTTCCGACAGTTGTTAAAATGTTGTCGTTTCTGGCACTAAAAAAGAAGAATGAGTAGTAGTCGTAGTACTAAAACGACTTTATTCTTCACCGTTTTAGTCCTTCTCTTCGCATTCGTCGGCATGGTCCCTGACTTCGCTCCTCTTCCTTCTCTCTCCTCTCACAAACCTCATCATCATCATCATCACTACAAGAAAGTTAGTCTCTCTATCTCTCTCTAGATTTCTCTCTAGAATTTATTTCAATTATGTGTTGAAATGTTGATGTATGTTTAATGATTTTCTTGATGTTTGTTTGTGGAAATGCTGAGAGAGAGAGCTGAGGAGGAGAAATTAAAGTTTGAATTTTTATGGAATGTGAGTGGAATACATATGTATTTATTGAAAGGTTTTGTGAATTTCTCTGTAGAATTTATTTCAATTTTGTTGAAATGTTGGAATGTTGATATGATTGTATGTATATATGTATGTATGTATCATGTGTCTGTATGTGTTGATAATGATTTTTTGATGTTTGTTTGTGGAAATGGTGAGAGAGGGCTGAGGAGGAGAAAATAAAGGTTGAATTTTGATGGAATATGTATGAATCTATTGAAAGATTTTGTTTGATGGAAATCTTGAGCTCCAAATTTTGTGTCAATTTTGTATCAATTTTGTTTCTTTTTGTGTATTTTTTTTTTCACTAACATATACCGAGTGAAATTCTGTTCAAATAAATGATCAGACGAATGCTCGAAAGTTTGAGATCAATGACGACATGTTTTGGAAAGATGGTCAGCCTTTTCAGATTATTGGCGGTGACTTGCACTATTTACAAGCTCTTCCCGAGGTACTCACTCATCTTCCTTTTAGTGATTTTTAAAATGTCTGTAATGAAATCTAATAACTTCTAGTTCTTCCCAAGCGTTTTTGTAGTTTTTGTACTTTTAGTAAATCCTTATACTTGAGTGGTAGTTCATCATGTCTAGTTAGAAGTAGGAGACTTGGAAAAAATTTATTAGTATGATGATACTTCTATATGAGGGAAATAGAGAAATGTAATGTCTTTGAAGAAATAAAGTTTTCATCATGTTGAAGAAGCTGTTCGGATTACTCATGCATTGCATACTTTTAAGTTTAAAGCTTAAGTACAACAAATTATAGATAATCGGCTGCAGTTTTCCTCTTGCAAAACTTCTTGACGAATATGATAACCTTTAACAATTCACCATAAACTTTATTTGACAAGATTCTTTTACTGTTACCTGGTTATATGGTGTGTGTATCTTATGAACGCAGTATTGGGAAGATCTGCTTTTGAGTGCAAAGGCTATGGGCTTGAACACCATCCAAACTTATGTTCCTTGGAATCTGCATGAACCAAAACCTGGCAAGCTGGTTTTCGAGGGTTTGCAGATTTAGTATCATTTCTCAAAGTCTGTCAGAAGCTGGACTTGCTTGTTATGCTTCGAGCCGGGCCGTATATATGTGCAGGTCGGTCTTAGCAGCTAGATTCTTCTTGCACCACTGGCATGTTAGATTTACATCTCAGTTTCATTGTTTATTACAAGTAACAAAGTAGTGTTTCTATTGGACTTTACTTCTGAACACCAACAATGGATATCCATCTGTACTGTTGCAAATTATTATTATTATTGTGCATTTAGTTTTTATTACTTATGATGCAATAGTTTGCAGTATTTCCTCTTATCGGTGATCCTTGTATTTGATTGAGCTTGCCATTTGTAATTTGTGAAGATATATTTTGTTTCAGATTTCACAGTTTTGCTACAAATAATGGTTAGTTAGCTTGTAGAAGATAGGCACTTAGCTTGTACATATGGAGTTTAAATCATTTCTCTACTCTGGCCACCCCATCGTAATTCTGTTAGCACAATGCTTTCCACTCTCTTGATCCATAAGTATGATGTAAAGAAACTGATTCTCTGTATAGGTTTGCAATTTTGTCCATCAATCTTGATCGTCATTGTATTGAAGTCATTGCTTCCTAGCTATACAAAAGGAATTTCTACCATTGTTAGAAGTTTTTTCTCATTTGTAGAAGTGTGTGCAATAAATGTTTTCTGATGTCCCTTTGTTCTCTTGATAATTTGTCTTTTGTTCTTGTTATTGCCATTGATTGATGATTTGAGAATATAATTAATTGAAGAGTGGGACTTGGTGGGTTTCCCAGCTTGGTTACTTGCCATAAAACCTGCTCTCAAATGGTGGGGAGTCCTATTACCGAAGATAGCTCCTCTTCTCTTTGACAATGGAGGTCCTTAGTAATGATTCAGGTACATGGATATTACTTATTGCCTAGCTGTCCTACCTTGAATCTCTAATAGATGAAGGGATGTGGAGAACAGTAGGATCGCAATGAGAATTCAATTGCAGTACTTGAATAACAGCTCTTTTTAAAATGTAAAGTTGAATATCAAATTCTTTACTTTTAGCTATTAATGTTAATTCAAATTATAATCACAGATTGAAAATGAATTTGGTTCATATGGAGACGACAAAGCCTATCTTCATCACCTTGCGACATTGGTCAGAGCACACCTCGGGGAAGATATCATTCTGTAAGAAATTTTATGTGTTCAGCACTATGCTCGTACTTGATTTTATGGGATTTTGCCACATTAATACTTTCTTTTTTTCCTTATTTGATGATTATCATATATCAACTCTTTCGTTGACTTGATTTTGGTGGGTTTCAGGTATACTAGGTTCTAGGGAAACTCTTGAGAAAGAACTATCCAAGGAGATGCTGTATTTTCAGGTAAAGCTTTTATGCAGTCTATTCAAGTGCCTTAGTTCTGAGCTTAAGGGAAATGAATTTATAAGAAATGGGAACTGCAATTATCGATGTCTGCAACTTTGCACTTTGTTTCCTTCAAAATTTTCTTTTTGCAATTAATACTAACAAAGCCAACGGCCCAATCATGTAAAATTGAATAAAATCTTGAAAAAGCATTGCATGTATGTAGACTATATCGGTACTTATAAATTACGGAAATATCGACGGATATATTGCAAATACTGTGGATATTTTAAACTATGGATAAAACACTTGAAAATACTCCTATAAATTCCATCAAGTAGTGATACTGGCACCCTTTGCATTTTGTACAAGGCCCCACATAAGAAATGTTTTGTTACACGCCGATTTGGAAAAATAAAAATTTTGAATATTGCATTAAACTTTAGCACCCCCTATTATTCCTCCATGCTAGAAAAACAGAACTACCAGATTCCTCAACCAAATGATTGAAGTAGGATTTTCAAGAAAATTATTTCCTAGTAATTCTACTTTCTTTTGTTGCTAATCATTTGACATATGACTAATTGGACCAACCAGTTTGAAGTTGATAGAAGTGTCTTTGTTTCAAGCTACTCTACTTCATGGTTTTATCTTTCAAACCTGCTCTTTATGTACAATTTGAGAAGCAAAGCTTAGAAATTGATTATACTATAACCATGTAATGCTGCTGTACAATGACATGTTACTTTCAGCATCTTACAAAATGTTTAACATCAATCCATGTTAGGATCCTGAATCTGTAATCTCCTTGCATATCTTCAGTTGAGAAAAAGCTGACGTTGTTGTTGAAGGAAATGACTCTGGTGAATGGCTCAACTCTCATTTTCATGCCATATGGAGTTTTCACTGCAGCTTTGTACACTGAGTTAATGTGTGTGTCCAACATTTGTCACCTTTCGAGTCACTGTTACCTTATTCCTGAGATCTGGGATTGTGATGTATGGTAGGTTGACGTTGAGTCCATGGCGGTGGTTGTTTTCCAGGTAAATGATACATGGAGCAGAGCAACTGAAAGTAGTCTTCTGTGCTGATGTTTGCCTTGCTTGGCAAGGAAGCAGACCTGTTCGACATGGGCGGTGGGCAAGTCATTCCATATGTTTCAAATATTAAGCACAGTCACAGTTTATAGAATGCATGTCAGCCACTCGAATATTAAGCACTAGAAAAGGAACAAAGAAGAATTGTGTTTGACTCACCAGCAGTGACCAGAGCTGATCTTATGGCAGCAGCAGACCGGTCTTGATGTACCGATTTGATGAGAGTTGCTATTCCTGCAAAAAGAGGGACAAGCCATAGAAGTTCCTGGTAGCAATGCAAACCCAATAGTGCAGAGACTGGTGAAATATGCAGCTAGCATGTCCACACCTGGTGCAGCTATGTCAGGCTACAACGGATACTCTACTTGATGGTTTTGTCTTTCAAACCTGCTCTTTATATACAATTTAAGAAGCAAAGCTTAGAAATTGATGAGACTATAACCATGTAATGCTGTACAATGACATGTTACTTTCAGAATCTCTTTATTTTCATGAAAATCAGGATATATATTTTGAAACATTATTTTTATTTTTTATCATGTGAAGGTTCTGGACAATTAAATATTCAATTTCTTATTTGCTAAATATGTTAATAAACCAATTTACTTCATGAAGTAACATAGAATATGATTCAAATTTTACGACACATATGACTATGGGACTCCAAACAAAATGTTTACCATCACTCCATGTTAGGATCCTGAATCTGTAATCTCCTCACATATCTTGAATTGAGAAGAAGCTGACTTTGTCTTCGAAGGAAATGACTCTGGTGAGTGGCTCAACTCTCATTTTCACGCCATATGGAGCTTTCACTATAGCTTTGTACACTGAGTTAATGTGCATGTCCCACATGTCACCTTTCGAGTCACTGTTACCTTGTTCCTGAGATTTGGGATTGTGATGTATGGCAGGTTGAGACATGGCGGTGGTTGTTTTCCAGGCAAATGACACATGGAGGAGAGCAACTGAACATAGTCTTCTGTGCTTATGTTTGCCTTGCTTGGCAAGGAAGCAGACCTGTACGACATGGGTGGTGGGCAAGTCATTCCATATGTTTCAAATTGGAGAAGCTGCAGTTATGCAACTTTTTATAAAAGGCCATGCTCATTTAGATTCAGACGCAGAACAAATAAATACAGACACAGTTTATAGAATGTATGTCAGTCACTCGAATATTAAGCACTAGAAAAGCAACAAAGAAAAATTGAGTTTGACTCACCAGTAGTGACCAGAGCTGATCTGATGGCAATTGAAGACCAGTCTTGATGTATTGATTTGATTAGAGCTGCTATTCCTGCAACAAGAGGGACAAGCCATATAAGTTCCTGATTGCAATGCAAACCCAATAGTGATGTCTTTTCGCAGACCGGTGAAATATGCAGCTAACATGTCCACACCTGATGCAGCTATGTCAGGCTACAATGGATACTGCTGCAGTACAACGGAAATGCTTCTTTTTATTAGTGATTCCGTTCTTTTCAAGATTTGACTCCCAAATTTGTTTACTTTACCTGAAGAGCAATATTTCCATGTGTAATGGGTGGGAAGCCCTTGACAATTGCAGGGGAGGGTGCAGTGTTGGAAATAGTCTGCGAGAAAGGGCCATAGTTTCCTGGTGAAGAAACACAGTGATCCCTTTAGAAATGGCATAAAAAGAACCTATAGCAGTTGAAATGTCGAATCATGTTGATCAATGTAGGACAACAGCGGTTTAACCTAACCAACAGACACTGATATAACATCTAGTACTCCACTATTTAAAGCTTTTGCCAAATAATCTATATAGCAGGAAGTCTGCATTTGAATATATAGAATAATTTTCTAGAGGCAAGCCAAAAAGCTAATGCTTACAATGCTAATAAGAAAAAAAGCTAAAAATATCAATGTATCTGCTAGATGCACTAAGAGCAAGCACTTGAATTCTAACAGGAATAACAAATCTAGCAGTACATCAAGTAAACACTACATGGAAATTTAAGAAAATTATAACTTGAACAATCCATTTATATTGTAAAATAGACTTAACTTAATGGTCCAAAGCTTTGATATCTAATTGAAGGGAACAAAGCTTGGATGCTAACTCTTTATAGAAGTGGAGTGGTGATCAAAATAGGCATTTGACGATCATTGATTCGACTAATCCACTTATATTGTAACATAGACATAATAAATTGGTCCAGTATTTTGATATCCAAAAGGGAACAAATGATCAAAGCAAAATGAAATCTATGACAGAGTTTACAAAATTAATAAAGGCTGCTGATATGTGTAGAAGTAATTTATTTACCTTGATCCCTTGGAGTTATTCAATATGTTTCAATCTCTTGGGGTGCGGTTCATCTCCAGATGAGAACTCATCATCATATTCAATTTCTTGGGGTGCGTCATCTCCAGATGAGAACTCATCATCAGAGAACTCATCATCATATACAATTTCTTGGGGTGCGTCATCTCCAGATGAGAACTCATCATCATCTCCAGATGTTTCAAGATTTAGGCCAAATATCAAATGGACTCCGCACTTTACCACATTGATATGTTCTATGTCTGACTCCTTCTTATCCTTAACATAGAATCGAAATGAGAACTCATCATCACAAAGTTCACGATCAAAGCAGTAACCAAACCCAATGATCACGTGGTTTGACTTCATGTAGTTAGGTCCACAATAAGGCACCTTAAACAAAGAATAAAGGTCGTCCTTAGACTCGTCGATTCTATTAAGATATCGGTCCCCATCTTTAGATTTGACAAGGTGTTCATATTCGACTACGGAAGATCTGTCGTAACAATCCCATTCATGATCACATTGAGGGTCTGGATCTGAAATCATCACAACAACGGACAGAGCTAAACATATAAAGTTATAGTTGAAACAATGTTGTGGCAGTTTCACATCAATAAAAGATCCCGTGCATCGAAAGCTAAACCACTCCGGAATATCATTTTCAGGGTAACATATAGAAGCAAGAAGTCTTCCTCTGCCAAAACCCTATATTATGAAAAGAATTAGTCTACAACATCCAGTAGAGTATTAAAAACGAGTTTACATCAAATCATTCCAAATAAAAAAAAAAAAAAACAAGTATCATCATTTATATAAAATGCAGGGAGTGAAACAGACTGACCTGTTGATATGTTTTCACAGTTGAAGGTGCTACACCTTTCATTTCCTGTACAGTGCCTTTCAAAAAATAGTTGAGTGAATTTCGATTCAATTTGAAACAATTGGTGAAATTAAAGACCGGGGTTCTATGATCAAAACTGTGGAATGAAGGAGATGTTAATTCTTCCAATGACGTGCAATTGACTGCAGAAATACTTTGCCAATTTCTAAGCTTCGGTAAAACTTTAATCCTCTCACAATTGCTGATGTCAATGTGGTGCATTTCCTCAGAGAGATTTATGATGCTTCCTGGAATACTTTCAAATTTGTTTTTGGCCAAAATTAACCATTCCAATGAGGTTAAGCAACCGAGACTGTCCGGTAATTCTTTGATTCCACAATCACTTAGATATAGATACCTCAAATTGTCCAAGCCAGATAAAGGAGGCAATATCAAACCTACCCCATCCTCACCCTTACATCCTGATAATTCGATGCACTCAAGTCTCTTCAAACATGAGATTGACGGCGGTATTTCTTTGATTCTGCAATCTCTTAGAACTAGACGGTTCAAATTGTCCAAGCCAGATAAAGGAGGCAATATCAAACCTACCCCATCCTCACCCTTACATCCTGATAATTCCAAGTGCTCAAGTCTCTTCAAACATGAGATAGACGGCGGTATTTCTCTTATAGTTGTTCCTCCAACATCAATTGATTTGAGAGATTCTAAAGTTCCTATATTGTCAGGAAGCTTATCAATTTTTGAGCAATTACGGAGATTGAGTGATTCAAGAGATTTGGACTTACAGATACTGCTTGGAAGACTCTTAAGCATTGAACAGTTAATGAGATGCAAATAATTTAGACTGTCGAGATCCTCGAATGATAGGGGTAATTCTTCTATTAGGGTATCATTTAATTGTAACCTTTCAATATTGTTTGGGACTTCTGGAATCATCTTAAGTTTAAAGCACCAAAAGCCACGTAAGTATTTTAGAGATTTCCAACCCCTCAAATCTGGAATACTCTCAAGGCTTTTGCAGGAATAAAGATCCAAAGACTTTACCTTATTGAGATATTTAAAAGATGATGGGATTTCAACCAAACTTTCACAACCATCAAAACTTAATGTTTCTAAACTGTTTGGGAGTTCTGGAAGCCTCTTGAGTTTTGAGCAACATATAAGAATAAGCTTTGTTAGAGATTTCAAACCAGAGCAATCTGGAATACTCGTAAGGCTTTCGCATTTCTTCAGAGACAAAGACTCCAATTGAGTGAGATGTTGAATAGATGATGGAATTTCAGACAAACTTGTACACTGATCTAGCATCAAACTCTGTAGATTTGGAGTCCCTGAGAAGTCTGGGCATCTATTTAGCTGGTTGGACCCCTTGAGGTCAATTTTTTTCAAAGAAACAAGTTTCTGCAAGTAAAAAAATAATAATTAAATAATCAACACAAATTAGCACCTTTAATGTTATAAATTACCAAAATAAAAAATCATATAAATATCAAATATACCATGAAACCGCTCCATAATTCTTCAAGATTGCTGTTACGCATTTTAAGTATGACAAGATTCTCTGATTGAAAATTTGGTTGCAATGATTTCAATGGAAATCCATACCAATGGAGATACTTTAACTCATTCAAAACAAATTCAAAGCCTTCATCAAGAACATGCACCTTATTACCACAATTATGCCAAACATCAGAGACATAAAATTTCAAGAGTCTCAAATTCTCCATCTTTGCAAAAGCCTGAGAAGATAATTTTATATCTCTTGCATTTGAAGAAGACATATCCAAAGAGATTGCTTCTATCATTTCAGTCCCCTGATATGCATACAAGAAGAAAAAGGTTAATTAGTATCAAATATATACAAAAAGCATATGTTAATGAAACTTTTGAAAAACAAATAATTAAAGAAAAATATTCATAGTATGTATTCAACAAAAACTAATTAATGAATAATTTTCATACATTCAATAAATTAAACTATAATTATTAACATTTTTAATATATATATATACACATCTTCAAGAGCACACTACGCATATCAGCAAGTGTAAAAGATAATATTAATATTATATTATATTCACGAAAAGAAAAGTTGGTATTGTATGTATGTAAAATTTAATATTTTTTTATTGGTCAAAGCAAAGAATAATTTCATTTATAAATCACACCCAAATCGATGCCTTTCACATTGGCCAGTGCACTAAGGATAAATGGAGTAGATACAGATTAATATTGAGTTGAATCTCACCTTGTCTTTTGTCAGAACATGGTAAATATCATCATAATTCCATAGCCGACTCCGTTTGCCTGGCTCTCTGCATTCTTGCTGAACAATTTCCCTTGCCGTCGCTTGCAGTAAATCATGCATTGTTATTATATTGTCATTTGACAAGGATATTAAAGACTTATCAATTAGAACGCTTATTCCAATCTCTGCTGAGAAGCCTAGGATACTAATTACAAAATCTTTGTTCTTCCCTTTCAAAAGACATGCAATATCGAGAAATATCTTCTTCTCCTCACGATCTAATCCATCATAACTTATTTTCAACTTTTTTTGGATATCCCCATTAGCAATTTGTCCTAGTTTACTTAGTGCACTTTCCCATTCTTGTTTACTCCTCTTACACAAAAAGGAACCCAAGACTTTGAGAGCCAATGGAACACCTCTGGTATATTCCCATACCCTTTTCGATAGGTCCTTATAATCTTCACTGGGATGATTTTCTATAAAGGCATGACGGCGAAAAAGCTCTAGAGCTTCACATTGAAACAATTCTTGCACTTCATATACTTGACTCACTCTTGTAAGCACTTGTCTATCTCTTGTTGTTATAATGATTCGGCTTTGGGAATCGAGACAGTCAAAATCTCCAATCAAAGTTTCTATTTGTTGGAAATTGGTCACATCATCAAAAACAATCAAAAGCTTCTTACGACCAAGTCTATTCCTTGTAAAAGTGCGTCTTACAATATTAGTGCCTATATTTACATTTCCATCCTCTAATATTGTTGAAAGAAGTTCTCCTTGCAGGCGATTTAATCCACCATTTTGTTCAGACCTTTCCCTAATATCTGGAACAAAGTAAGAACCTTCAAATTGACAAGAGATTCTGTTGAACACAACTTTGGCAAGAGTTGTCTTGCCTATTCCCCCGATCCCCCAAATTCCTACACTGTGAACATCCTCTCTCCCTAACAATGATACAATTTGTTCAATCTTCGTATCTATTCCCACTAGACCCTTGGAATCACTTGATGACATATCATTCAACTTCTTCAAAATATCTTTGACAATATTCTCGATAAGTAAAGACTCGTCCCTGTGGAGTAGAGAAAACAACCGATAGTATGTCACAGTTAGATGCGTGAAATGGGATCTGATCATTTAAAATTATATCCCACACAGTGAGTGAGAGTAGAAGTAATACATACATGAAAGAATAGAAATTAAATACTACGAGAGTTATTATTTGTTGGAGATTTTAAATATATATAATTACAAATATATATATGTTATACAGATCTCAAAATTGTTCTCCATTTTCTTTTCTTATTCTAACATTATTTACTGGATAATAGTCATAATACTGCTATAGATGCATGAAATGGGATGTGATCATTTAAAATAATAATACTGCTTTACATAAGATAAAGTGACAACTTACGTGATGATGCTTGAATGCCAACCGGAAAGATCGGCTGCTTCCTTGAGAGCATCCTTCCACCTCTGAACTTTGTCCAAACTCTTCTTAAAACGTTCTTCATGCTTTGTAAATGCATTCCCATAAGTTCCAGTCTGATGCCTGACATCTGATGGATTTACGTTGTAGAAAACAGGTATTACAATTTGCCCATAACTCTTCTTGCATTCGAGGATCTTCACAAGTTCTTCGAGACACCATCCAGAAGATGCATAATCTTTGGAGAAAATGATGACCGAAATCTTTGACTCTTCAATTGCTTTGAGAAGAGATGGGGAGATTTCATCACCTCTGTTAAGTTTGTAATCGATGTAAGTCTGGATTTGTTTGTCACGCAAAGCTTTGTGAAGATGGCTGGTGAAATTGTAGCGGGTGTCCTCTCCTCTGAAACTGAGAAAAACATCGTGCTTGAAGTTGAATTGACAAGTATTAGAAGAAGAAGAAGAAGATGAAGATGAAGGAATATTCGAAATCAATGCCATTGATGAAAATCAAAATGATCAGGAGTGACTGTTGAGATGTGTTTTAGCTGGTAAATGTTCTACAAATATTGCTCTGTTCTTAAAATCTTCATTGACCTTGACCTATAGTTGGCATGTTTCCAGGTGGATGCTAAGCAGCTTCCTGGAAACTTCATTCCAATTAAAATTAGTCTTTGGGTTACTTTTTTGTGGACCCTTTCACTTTGAAAACGGAGCACTACATCTGAACAGAGCAATAATTGTTTTGTGGACTGCTTTTGTTTACTTTTGAGACTTGTAATAATGTTTTGCATCTTTTTTACTTTAGTCCAATTTCCTGGAAGCAGCCCCTTGATTTATTATTTACATATTTATATTAAGTGAATTGACAATACAGTATTATCTATTTAAATGAGACCAAATTTCTAAGAAAAAGGCTGTAACATCCATAATAACAATTATAACGGCATGAGCCATAATAACTAACAATTACAAACCTTTCAATTCACTAAAAATAAGTATGCTTAGAAACAAATTGATGTATTCGGCACTCAAATTATCATTAAAATGCCAAAATTTAATTAGATACATTTAGTATCAAATTGGGAATAAAATACCACTGCCCAATGTAGCTCAAAGATAAGTAAAAACGTTCATTCAATCTGATAACATTTCATATTCGAATCGTTGCCATTGCATGTGGTATATAAAAATTTTAAATTTTTTTAAAAAATTTTTAAATTGGGATTAAATTTGGTAAGATATTGGCTCATTGGTATACCACTCTCACTCATGCATTGAAGTTGTTAGTTCAAATCATATCATCTTATTTATATCCTGAATGAATTGTAAAAAAAAAAAAAAATGGGAAGTAAATTTTCTGAATGGACAACAGACGGTGGTTGAAATTAGGAGCAAATGACAAAAGAAAACAAGCAACGAAAAGCAAAGGAAGGTCTAAAGGAGAAGAATGTGATGACCCATAGGAAATCCAAGGGTGTGGTGTTGTGTTGTGTTGTGTTGTGTGTGGGTTGTCCTGTAAAATGTCACTCTAATAAATTACCACCAACCAACAATAAAGGTTGTGTGTTCAACCAAACAAGCTCTTCCACTTAATTTCTTTTCCCTGAGCTTGGCATTCCAATAAAAAAATATAAAAAATATAAAAAATATAAAATAAAATAAAAAAATAAAAAAAGTTACTCTTAAATCTCTTTTTCACTTCTTTTTTTTTTTTTTTTTTTTTACAGTTTTGATTTTTTTTTTTTCATTCAAAATCGTGTTTTTTTTTAATGTTCTTGGTATAGTTGAATAACTAGCATCAAAATTGTGTATTTTTGCTTTTATTTATTTTTTTATTTATTTTTTTTTTTTTGTGTTGTATTTTGTGCCCATTATTACAAGAACTCTTCCACAAACTTTCTCTCTCCCTTCCTCCATGTGACTATAATAATCGTGGGCCATCAACTTTCATCGTTGTTTAAGAGAATCTTTACTATTTTTTTTTTTCTCTGTCTCTATTACTTCACTAATGCAGAGAAAAGTAAAAGACTTATCAAAAATTCAAAACTCAAAAGAGTTCACTTTTGCTCACCCCCTTTAAGGAGGTGAGCATTATCCCCTTCCAAAATCATGACATGTGTCCATAGAGGGGTAAATTTATCTAAATCCTGTTATCATTTTAGACAATTTTACCCTTATATAAACACATATCATATTTTTTAGAGAGGGTAATGCTCACCCCTTAAAGGGATGAGAAAAAATGAAATCAAAGTCTCAAACTCAAAAGTGGGGCAGAGAAAAATAAAAAGCAAGTCAAAAGTTTTTGGTTCAGTCCACAGCTTTTTCTTCCTTCAATTCGATAAATTTGTACAGGGCTCTCTCTTTTCTACACATTTAATTGGCAATTATGGCATTGAAAATAAGAATATGTGGGCCAACATTTCCACAAATTAACGACATGATGATGACTGATGAGGGGAGCCATTACATTACTTTTAAACGGATCATGTTAATATGTTGTAGTAATCTTTCAATATATATCATTAGATTTGTGAATTTCAATGTTGTGACTCTTTCTAGTATAATTATAAATTTATTATTGGTTTGTATCATAATGATCTAATGTCATTTTTAATTATTTTTTTTAATTTCAAAATTAATTTTTATATGATAAATCTATTTTTTTTTTATGTAATTATGAAAAAAAAAATGATTATTAACGACTAAAATTCATTTAAAAGCAACAAAAAAAAAAAAAAAGATTTCCATGTGTAACCAAACACAGTTATCTGACACAATATTCTCATGCATAACCAAACACAAGTATACAGGTTTCTCATGAATCACATTACTGGGAATAACATTCTCAGAAATCAGATTATTTTGATTACCCCATACCAAATGGCCCTTTAGTGACATTTCCACAAATAACCTTGCAAACAGTGCTATATAAAAAAAATAAAAAAAATAATAAAATAAAAAAAGAACCCTATATGTATTATGGCTTTAGATATTTTATTTTGTTTTGAAATTTTAGGGTTATTGTTAAATATAGTTAATGAGATTTTAAGGATAATCCAATTTTAAATTTAAAAACCAATGATATTGTTAAATAAATTTCTCGTAACATTATAGTCATATATTTCAAATGAATCAAACTAATATAATAATTTAATTAGTGTTCGTATTTGCATTTTATATTTCTCTTATAATTTGTTAAAACTTTTTAAAAATAAAATAAAATTTGGTGACACATGTATTTAGAAAATACATTTTACGGGGACATCTCACTATGTTCTCGTAACTAGGTGATGTCGATATTCAGTAAAAAAAATTTATAGCCCATCCTGGTCTTCAATCTTGGTTACATCCATGGGCCTTCACCTATGCTTCAAACTTAATTATTTCCTAACCCAACTACACTCCGGCATTTATCTTCTTCATGTGTACATCAAGGCATAGTCTTGGAAGAGGGAGTCTGAGGGACGCAGAACCAGGCATTAGAGAAACTTCCTGACAACGTCTATCGGTGGGAAAAAAAAAACATGGGTGCAGGCAGTAGTGTGCAGCAACAAAGCACGCGCACGTTCCAATTCCAATAAACCTAAAAAGTTCAAAAGTCTCCTTCCTACTGAAAAAACAAAAGTATATATAAAGATCATACAAGGAAAACAGAAATAAAGGCTGTGATTGTGGAAATTTGAAGGAACTAATTACGAAAGTTAATTTTACTAAACAAACCTGATTCAGTATAACTATAAAGCTACGTACAATGTACAAAGTTATAACATTTTCCAATATCTATACACCGAGTTGAAGGTGTAAAAAAATAAAAATATAAAAATAAAAAAAAATAAAAAAATTGGGGTTAAATTTGGTAAGATGTTGGCCCAGTGGTATACCACTCATGCTCATACATTGAAGTTGTTAGTTCAAGTCATATCATCTTATTTAAATCCTGAATAAATTGTTATAAAAAATAAATATAAAAATATAAAAACAAATGGGAAGTAAATTTTGTAAATGGACAACAAACGGTGGTTGAAATTAGGAGCAAATGACAAAAGAAAACAAGCCACGAAAAGCAAAGGAGGGCCAAAAGGAGGAGAAAGTGATGATTCATATGAAGGCCAAGGGTGTGGTATGGTGTTGAGTTGTGTGTGGGTTGTCCTGCAAAATGTCACCCCACAAAATTACCACCAACCAACAATAACTATTATTTACATAATTAAATTAAGTGAATTGACAGTATTATCTATTTGTTTTCGAGTAAAATAAAATAGTGAAATATAATATTTATTTAATTCGTTAAACAATATTCCTTCTTTTTTTTTAAAAACCCTATGTCAAATTTTTGGTAAAGGAGAACCCTTGAACCCTGATGACTTCCACAGTCCATAGTGCAACAACACGCATTAAATATTAAAAAGATTAAAATAAAAAAAAAAGTAATTTCTTTCCTGTTTTAGCTTTTTCTCATGCATATACATGTATCTTTGAATAATGTTTGTGTTTGAACTAATAACGAGGGATAGTGTACTCTTATAATATGTATGGACATGTCATCATCAACTGTTGACGTGTCATAGCACGTCATCAATCATTTGATACTAGCCATATGTCTTGGCACATCACCACTGAATTTTTATTTTTATTTTTCATTTTGCTAAACCGACATATCGTTTAAAAAAAAAAGGTTTTCCAACGGTTGAAATGAGTGGCGGTGGTGGACCTATTGGTCATTAATAAAACCAAATACAATCCAAGCAAACTAATTGTTGTGATTCAATAATAATAATAATAATAATAATAATAATAATAGAAAAATAATAACTTGTTCATATATTATACGGTGCATTAAATAAACCATAAAAAAAAAATAATAATATTAATAAATAAATAAAAAACCAAAGATGCAAAGTTTTTTGACTAGATAATACTGTAACAAAACATTCAAATTAATATAGATCATAAAATAAAAATATATAATAAAAAAAACTGTTATAAATGTGTTAGCCAAAAATAGGTCATGGACTCAACCTTCATGCCCACCCACCACTAATCTAGCAATTATTATGGGTCAAGCCCATGTGTAACGGGTCGACCCAAGAGCTTATCAGTTGAAGTATAACTATTTTGACTTAATCCAGCTTCAGTTATCATTAGGGATGGTAATGGGGCGGGGCGGGGCGGGGCGGTTCAAGGCCGCCCCAAACCCGAAACCCAGTTTTCAACGATTGTCCCAAACCCGACCCATGATCCGAATGGGTTTTCAATTTCCGCCTCAAACCCGATCTGTTTGGGTCAAGGGTGCCCCAAACCTGACCCAATTCATTTACGTAAATTTAAATTTAATATAACACGATAACTAAGTTTAATAAACATTAAAATTCATCCGTAAAGTACAAAATACAAATCTCAAAATGACTTGAACAAAAATACAAAATACATACAATATTTTCGGTATCAATAAAATTCATTCAACATCTTCACCAAAATAGCTTAAACATAAAAAATTCCAATAACAAAATCCATCCAACATCTTCACCATCACTCTGTCTTCTTGAAAACAAGCATATATTTAAAATATATATATATATATATCTCTCGAGTTTATATCTAAATGTATGTATATATATATATATTGTCTTCTTAGGTTTAAACTCGAAATATATTTATCACTCTGTTTCTTTCAAATTATTTTCTTTTCGGCCAACATAGAGTTTCCTTTTTTCTTTTCCTTTATACTTAAAATATATATTTTAAATATATATAAATATATATATATATATTCCGGGTCAAAAGGACCGCCTCATACCAGACCCGAGAACCCGGCCGGTTCAAGAAACATGCCCCAAACCCGCCCCCGTTACCCGTTTTTACTGCCCCAAACCCGCCCCAAACGGACTGGGGCTCCACAAGTTAGGAGCGGGTCGGGGATTTTTGCCATCCCTAGTTATCATTGGATAACAACATAAACATAGTTTAAAGTTGAATAAACCTCGGTTTCCTACGATATCAGGCCTTGATCTCTAGGATTCGAGATCCCACAAACGTTAAAGCTGCCTGGGGAAAGGCTTATAATTAGAACCTTTCACCCATAGAAAAGGAGGCTAATTTCTCTCCTCTAAAAAAGCTTACTAGTAACCTGGTGTGCTTCAACTCTGGCAAAATATTCTTTGATCACCGGAAAACTGTTGTCAATGCCCCCTAACCCAATAATCTAAGTACAAATTTCAGCTTTGAAACCTTCGTTATCATTCCATGCTCAGACCAAGCAAAATAAAGCTAAATTCAAGGAACTGCTCATTTTCAACCCACTTTTGCTCATGTTTCAACTATTTTGCAGGTTCTCGGAGCAATCGATAGGTTTCGATTGATAAAAGCCTTACCTACAAGTTGCAAGAGCCCAATCTACAACCACCGTTGATCGACCCTTTACAATAAATAGCTTCCCTTGTTAGATAATTGTGACTTGAACAAATAACTCAGAATGAGAAATATGTCTAAAGATATAGACGTAAATAAAAATATCAATAGGGCTATTTTTGGGATATTGAAAAATCAATAATTATGGATTCTTTTTCCTTCCAAATTTGGTTTTCAATATTAATAGGTTATGACAAGATGGGATTGGTCAAGTGATAAAACCCCCACATATACTCCATGCGGTCTTGAATTCGAGTCATCCCCGCCTCAAAAATACCCAAATTTATGCAATATTTCAATATATATATATATACATTTTTTATTAATGGGGTTATTTTTATAGATACAGAAAAAATCATTAATTATGATTCCTTTTCCTTCCAAAAAGAACTTATTCTCCATTTCCTTCCATTTCCCTCATTTTCCTTCCTACTAGATAATCCTAATAGTTTATAAATAAAGTCCAAAGACTCTTTCAAAATCCTAAAAGTCTAGTCCACATAATCCTAACAATCCTAAAAGTATAATCCTAACTGCAATGATTTTTTGGGTTAGCCCATCTCATTACAAAATAGGCCCAATCAAGAAGCCCAAACGAAGCCCAACCCAGAAGCAATTCCAGAACCTTCTCATCTGCTGTGGCCAACAGATATGTTGACAGTTGGAGAGTTTGTTACAACCGGTGAACTTATCTGATCACGTGATGGAATCCATTGTGGCAAGCTGTGATTGGCCAAGCGAGATGTCGGTGCTGAGTCAGATGATAAGGAATATAAAAGGAAGAAGATAGAGAGAGAAATTGTGTGATTTCATTCTGCTAGGGTTTTCTATTTGCTCTCTTTCTCTCCCGATAAGAAAATACTCTCTCTAGCTTCTCTGTGTGTTCAATCTTTGTAACTTGGTGAATCCAAGTGATTCTTGTGTAGATATTGTGAGATTGTTGTGCATTAGGGTGCATCTGGTGCTGTTATACAGAGTTGTGAGTGTTCATGTGATCTACATCTTCACAGATTGTAGATCTAGGGTTTTGAGAGGCTGATCTACTATTGTAATAGTTGATTAGGTTTCTGTGAGTGTTTTCTGGGTTGTGTTAAGGTTTCGTTTGGTGTTCTTCTTGACTGTAAACATTTCATATAGTGAAGAGAGTCTTTCTTGGAAAGGCTCAACGTGGATGTAGGCTCTCTTTGAGCTGAACCACGATAAATTCTTGTGTCTCTTATTTCTTCTCTTCTCTTTTCTGATTTACTTGTGTTTGTAGACCTAGATCTGTATTGTCTGCAACACTGTGTATTTTGTGAACCTTTTCTCTGAAGGTTATTACTTCAGATCCTGCTCTGTAGTAGCAGTTACATTTCTTGTTTCAGATCCTGCCCTGTAGTGGCAGTTATTTCTTTTTATATTCATCTGATATCTCTTGCTGTTGGACAAGATCTATATATTTCTGTTATCTTGTTAAGTAAGTGAATCTTACTTGTTTGTTTGAGTATTAACAGGAGTAGTGTTAAAGGTTCTATACAGGTTTAGAACATAACAGTGGTATCAGAGCCCCTCTGTACCAACGGCGAGCAAGGAGGCAGAGGAGTCTCCAGTAGCAGAGACTTCAATCGTTGAAGACTCTACTGGAGAAGAAGAAACCAGCAGTGAGTCTGCTACTGGCAGTGAATCTGCTAGTGCTAGCAGCGAGGTAAAAAGTTCTGACTTTGGAAACTTTAGTAATTCTTTAAATACTTTTATGAGCATGAAATTTGAAATAGACAAATTCGATGGCACTGGGGATTTCGGGATTTGGAGAAGGAAGGTGAAAGCCTTGCTTTCCCAACAGAAAATCCTCAAGGCCATCGAAGGTGCAGAAAAATTGCCTGATAATTTGAATGATGAACAAAAATCTGATATGCTTGAAATGGCCTTAGGCACTATCATTTTAAATCTATCTGATAATATCCTTCGTGAAGTGAATGATGAGAAAACTGCATGTGATGTTTGGAATAAACTGGAAAGCCTGTACTTAACTAAATCTCTGACTAATAAAATCTATCTCAAAGAAAGACTGTTTGGATTTAAAATGGATGCTAGTAAAGGCTTAGGTAAAAATCTGGATGATTTTAAGAAAATGACTATTGAATTAGCCAATGCTGGTGAGGATGAGAAACTGAGTGATGAGAATGAGGCCATCATTCTCTTGAATTCTCTGCCTGAGTCTTTCAGAGATGTTAAGGCTGCCATTAAATATGGCAGGTCCTCTTTGTCTTTAGAGGAGTGTATTTCTGCCCTGAAATCTAAAGAATTAGAACTAAAAATTGAAAGAAAAGATAATGGGGAAAACTTGTTTGTTAGAGGTAGACAGCCCGTTAAAAACAATAACAACTACTCTAATAATAAGTCTAAAGGAAGAAGTAAGACTCCTAACCATAGATCCCAATCTAGGAATAGAAATGGCTCTAGGAAATGCTACTTCTGTAGGAAAGAAGGGCACATTAAAAAGTACTGTTATGAGTTTAAGAAAAAATTACAGGATAAAACTCAAACAGTTGGTGATGCTGCTGTAGCATCCAATTCCTATGAACCTAGTGAAGTCTTAGCTGTTAGCACAGAGGATAGGGGTTCTAAATGGATCCTAGACTCTGGTTGCTCCTTCCACATGTGCCCTAGGAAAGATTTGTTCACTGAGTTCCAAGAACTCAATAGTGGCAGTGTGCTGATGGGTAACAATCAGCAATGTGATGTGGAAGGCACAGGTTCTGTAGCCATTAGAATGTATGATGGGATGGTTAGGGTCTTTAGAGATGTTAGATATGTGCCAAACCTTAAGAGAAATCTGATTTCTCTAGGTACCCTTGATGAAGAGGGATATACTTACAAGGCTGAAAAAGGTGTCCTGAAAGCCTCTAAAGGGTCTCTTGTTATCCTTAAAGGAGACAAGAAGAATGGCCTGTATGTTCTTAGGGGAGAGGCTGTCACTAATGAGGTTGCTTGTGTAGCTTCCAAAATTAGTGACAAAGGGCACCTGTGGCACATGAGGCTTGGCCACATGAGTGAGAGAGGTGTCTTAGAGTTGAGCAAAAGAAATCTTCTAAATGGAGATCAAGTTAACAAACTAGAATTTTGTGAGAACTGTGTGCTTGGAAAACAGCACAGAATCAGTTTCAATACTGCTCAACACACCTCCAAACAGATTCTAGAGTATGTGCATTCAGATCTTTGGGGACCCTCAAAAGTCCCCACTCATGGAGGGAATAGATATTTCTTATCCCTCATTGATGACCACTCTAGAAAACTTTGGCTTTACCTTTTAAAGTCCAAAGATCAAGCTTTTGAGAGTTTCAAAGCTTGGAAGAGGTTGGTTGAAAACCAAACCTCTAAGAAACTTAAAACATTAAGGACTGATAATGGGTTAGAATTTTGTAATGAAAATTTCAATAAATTCTGTGAAGAACATGGTGTTACTAGACATAGAACTGTGAGACACACTCCACAGCAAAATGGAGTGGCTGAGAGGATGAATAGAACAGTTCTAGAAAAGGTTAGATGTCTGCTCATAGGGGCTGGTTTGAGCCAAAATTTCTGGGGGGAAGCTGCTGCCACAGCTGCCTATCTGATCAATAGGTCTCCCTCCACTGCCATAGCCCTTAAAACCCCTGAAGAAATCTGGACAGGGAGGCCTCCCAGTCTAAAACACCTAAGGGTGTTTGGGTGTGCTGCCTATGCTCACCAATCTGAGGGAAAACTAGAACCTAGGTCTCTAAAATGTGTTTTCCTAGGTTATCCCTTAGGAGTCAAAGGTTATAGAGTTTGGTTGAGAGACCAAAAGGGGTTTAAGGTGATTATAAGCAGAGATGTGATCTTTGATGAGTCTAATATGCCTTGTAAAGATTTGGACCAGCAACCCACTGAACATAAACCAGATCCTCTAAAGGATGATGTCAATAAAGTTCAGGTGGAAGTTGGCAGCCCTCCACATGGTCCAATTATAGTGGAGTTAGATCCTGAAAAGGATGATAGGGCTGCCCATTCTGATGGTTCTCATCAGGTGGGAGAGAGTCAGAATCAGCCAGAGACTACAGATTCTCTAGCTGATTACGAGCTTGTTAGGGATAGGGTTAGGAGAATTAGCAAACCTAACAGTAAGTTTTCATATGCGGATGTGGTTTCATATGCGCTATGCACTGGCCAGGATTTGGAGAACAATGAACCTAGGACTTGCAGCGAAGCTGTCAGCTGTGTTGAGCAGCAAAAATGGCAGCAAGCTATGTTAGAAGAGATGAACTCTCTTGAGAAAAATAAAACTTGGACTTTAGTTAGAAAGCCTGAAAAACAGAAAGTCATTGCTTATAAGTGGCTGTACAAGATTAAAGAGGGTATAGAGCAGACTGATCCTATTAGGTTTAAAGCTATATTAGTAGCTAAAGGGTACACACAAAGGGAAGGGATTGATTATAATGAAATATTCTCCCCTGTTGTGAAATATAAAACTATTAGGATCATTCTTGCTCTTGTTAGCTGTTATAACCTTGAATTAGAGCAACTTGATGTTAAAACTGCCTTTTTGCATGGAGACCTTGATGAGACTATTTATATGTCTCAACCAGAGGGTTTTGAGTCCAAAACTCATCCCTCTCATGTCTGCCTTCTTAAGAAATCTCTATATGGGCTGAAACAGGCCCCTAGACAATGGTATAAGAGATTTGATGCTTTTGTTACTAGCATAGGTTTTGTTAAAAGTGATTATGATGCATGTTTTTACTTTGATAGTGATAATATCAACCATTCTGTCTATTTGCTTTTATATGTTGATGATATGCTTCTAGCTAGTAAGAACATGTCTAGAATAAATGACTTAAAGAAGAAACTTAAATCAGAATTTGACATGAAGGATTTAGGCAATGCAAAAAGGATTTTGGGGATTGAAATAACTAGAAACAGAGCAGAAAATAAACTGTGCTTAAAACAATGCAATTACCTGTTAAAAATTGTTGATAGATTTGCCATGAAAAATTGCAAGCATGTTGATATACCCCTGTCTTCTAGTTTTGTGTTATCCGCTGCCTTATCTCCTAGATCTATTGAGGAAAGTAGATTTATGGAGTCTGTCCCATACTCTAATGATGTAGGGTCTATTATGTATTCTATGATAAGCACTAGACCAGACCTAGCACAAGCCATCAGTGTCTTGTCTAGATACATGTCCAACCCTGGTAAGGGTCATTGGAATGCCATGAAATGGCTACTGAGGTATATCAGCTCCACCACTTCTGTGGGGCTGATCTATGATTGCTCTAATTCTGTTATAGACCTTGTTGGGTATGTGGATTCAGATTATGCAGGTGATAGAGATAAGAGGAGATCCACATCTTCTTATTTCTTCACCATTGCAGGATGTTGTGTCAGCTGGAAAAGTCAGCTTCAGTCTGTTGTAGCATTGTCTACAACAGAAACTGAATATATTGCTGTTACTGAGGCAATTAAGGAAGCCATTTGGCTTCAAGGTCTCTTAAGAGAGATTAACCTTTTTGGTGGAAAGGCTGTCATTTTTACAGACAGCCAAAGTGCCTTGCATTTGGTCAAGAATCCTGTGTTCCATGAAAGAACTAAGCACATAGAAATTAAATATCATTTTATTAGAGACCAAGTCTCTAATGGCATTGTTCAGGTGGAAAAGATTTCCACTGATGACAACCCAGCTGACATGGGTACTAAAATTGTATCTTATAGTAAGTTTAAGCATTGCTTAAACCTACTTAAGATAGGTGATTATGGCTGATTCTTTTATCTGTGTTTTTTGAGCCTTTTGTTGCAGGAATAAGCTCTCATTGCTATGTGAATGGAGATGGCCTAAGGTGGAATTTGTAATGATTTTTTGGGTTAGCCCATCTCATTACAAAATAGGCCCAATCAAGAAGCCCAAACGAAGCCCAACCCAGAAGCAATTCCAGAACCTTCTCATCTGCTGTGGCCAACAGATATGTTGACAGCTGGAGAGTTTGTTACAACCGGTGAACTTATCTGATCACGTGATGGAATCCATTGTGGCAAGCTGTGATTGGCCAAGCGAGATGTCGGTGCTGAGTCAGATGATAAGGAATATAAAAGGAAGAAGATAGAGAGAGAAATTGTGTGATTTCATTCTGCTAGGGTTTTCTATTTGCTCTCTTTCTCTCCCGATAAGAAAATACTCTCTCTAGCTTCTCTGTGTGTTCAATCTTTGTAACTTGGTGAATCCAAGTGATTCTTGTGTAGATATTGTGAGATTGTTGTGCATTAGGGTGCATCTGGTGCTGTTATACATAGTTGTGAGTGTTCTTGTGATCTACATCTTCACAGATTGTAGATCTAGGGTTTTGAGAGGCTGATCTACTATTGTAATAGTTGATTAGGTTTCTGTGAGTGTTTTCTGGGTTGTGTTAAGGTTTCGTTTGGTGTTCTTCTTGACTGTAAACATTTCATATAGTGAAGAGAGCCTTTCTTGGAAAGGCTCAACGTGGATGTAGGCTCTCTTTGAGCTGAACCACGATAAATTCTTGTGTCTCTTATTTCTTCTCTTCTCTTTTCTGATTTACTTGTGTTTGTAGACCTAGATCTGTATTGTCTGCAACACTGTGTATTTTGTGAACCTTTTCTCTGAAGGTTATTACTTCAGATCCTGCTCTGTAGTAGCAGTTACATTTCTTGTTTCAGATCCTGCCCTGTAGTGGCAGTTATTTCTTTTTATATTCATCTGATATCTCTTGCTGTTGGACAAGATCTATATATTTCTGTTATCTTGTTAAGTAAGTGAATCTTACTTGTTTGTTTGAGTATTAACAGGAGTAGTGTTAAAGGTTCTATACAGGTTTAGAACATAACACTAACAATCCTAATAATCCTAATAGTGTTACAAATCCATAAAATCCTTACAACTCAAAATTGTCTATTAAAATCTCAATCCAAAACACCTCCCTTATTCTCCATTTCCTTCAACTTCCCTCATTTTCCTTCCCACTCATTTAATCATTTAACAATCCAAACAATAATTAATAATACAAGAAATCCAAAAAAAATGTTGTCGTTTTATGGCACTAAAAAAGCAAAATGAGTAGAAGTGGTGGACCTATTGGTAGTCACAGTCACACTTGTTCTTCTACGGCGGAGTCAACGGCGGCGAAACCGAAACTCTCGGCAAGAATGAGGAAGCGGAGCACCTAAATGACGGTGTTCTTCACCGTTTTGGTCCTTCTCTTGGAGTTCGGCGGCCTGGTCCCCGTCTTCGCTCCTCTTCCTTCTCTCTCCTCCCACAAATCAACTCCTCATCATCATCACTACAAGAAAGTCAGTTTTTCTCTCCCTATCTCTAGAATTTCTCTGTAGAATTTATTCCAATTATCTTTTGAAATGTTGATGTATGTATGTATCATGTGTGTATGTTTGTTTGTTGAAGTGGTGAGAGAGAGCTGAGGAGGAGAAATCAATGTTTGAATTTTGAGGGAATGTGAGTGGAATGGAATACATATGAATTTATTGAAACATTGTGTTTGATGGAAATCTTAAGCTCCTAATTTTGTGTCAATTTTGTTACTTTTAGTGTATGTTCTTTTATTTCACCAACATATACTGAGTGAAATTTTGTTAAAATAAATGATCAGATGAATGTTGGAAAGTTTGAGATTGATGAGGACATGTTTTGGAAAGATGGTCACCCATTTCAGATTATTGGTGGTGACTTGCACTATTTTCGAGTTCTTCCCGAGGTACTCACTCATCTTCCTTTTAGTGATTTTTAAAATCTCTGTAATGAAATCTAATACTTGAGTGGAGGGAAATAGAGAAATGTAAAGTCTTTGAAGATATAATGTTTTCATCGTGTTGAAGAAGCACTTGGGACTCCTCATGCATTGCATACTTCTAAGTTTAGAGCTTAAGTAATAATTACAATAAATTATAAATAATTGGCTACGGTTTTCCTCTTGTGGAACTTCTTGATGAATATGATGACCATTACCAATTTACCATAAACTTTTGTTGACAAGGTTCTTTTTTGGTCACTTGGTTATATGGCGTGTGTGTGTATCTTATGAATGCAGTATTGGGAAGATTGGCTTTTGAGAGCAAAGGCTATGGGCTTGAACACCATCCAAACTTATGTTCCTTGGAATCTGCATGAACCGAAACCTGGCAAGCTGGTTTTTGATGGTATTGCAGATTTAGTATCATTTCTCAAACTCTGTCAGAAGCTGGACTTGCTTGTTATGCTTTGAGCCGGGCCATATATATGTGCACGTCGGTCTTAGCAGCTTAGATTCTTCTTTCACCACTGGCATGTTAGATTTACATCTCTGTTTCATGGTCTATTCAAAGTGATTGACAAACTAGTGTTTCTATTGGACTTCACTTTTGAACACAAACAATGGTTATCCATCTGGACCATTGCAAATTGTTATTATTATTGTGCATTTAGTTTTTATTACTTTGCAGTATTTCCTCTTATCGATGGTCCTTGTATATGATCGAGCTTGTCATTTGTATAGATATATTTTGTTACGGATTGCAAAATTTGCTACAAATAATGGTTAGTTAGCTTGTAGAAAATAGGCACTTAGCTTGTATATATTGAGTTTAAATCATTTCTCTACTCTGGCAGTCTGGCCACCCCATCGTAATTCTGCTAGCACAAAGTTTTCCACTCTTGTTCCATAAGTATGTTGTAAAGAAACTGATTCTCTGCATAGGTTTGTAATTTTGTCCATCAGTCTTGATCATCTTTCGGTTAGGATTCTCATTGTATTAAAGCCGTTGCTGACTTGCTTCCTTGCACACAAAAAAAAAAAGGAATTTATTCAAATATTGTTAGTAGTTTTTGCTCACTTGTAGAAGCGTGTGCAATAAATATTTTCTGATGTTCCTTTGTTCTTGTGATCATTTGTCATTTGTTCTTATTATTTCCATTGACTGATGATTTGAGAATATACTTCATTGTAGAGTGGGACTTGGGGGGTTTCACTGCTTGGTTACTTGCCATAAAACCTGCTCTCAAACTAAGGTCATCAGATCCTGCTTTTCTTCAATTGGTAAATTCACCTATAGTTTTGTTGTTTATAAGTATGACCTTAACATGCATGTTGAATCAGTAATGCTAATTACAAAAATTCTTTAAAAGGCTACATCTAGCTGCAGTTAATTAGGTTTCATCTTACTTGAGTTTTAAAAGCAAACACAGTAAATCCTTTTCCTGGATGTCATACTCTTAAATGGTCATCTTTATTGCTAAATGTTTCTTCAACATGTTTTACCTGATGTTCTTGGTTTTAATGTGATTGATGCGATATATAGTACCTTAATATGCGTATATGGTACGTTGTAGGTTGAAAAATGGTGGGGAGTTCTATTACCGAAGATAGCTCCTCTTCTTTATGACAATGGAGGTCCTGTAATAATGGTTCAGGTACATGGATATATTATTTATTGCCTAGCTGTCCTACCTTGAATCTCTAATAGATGAAGGATGTGGAGAATGGTAGGAATGCAATGAGGATTCAATTGCTGTACTTAGATAACAGCTCTTGTTAAAATGTAAAGTTGAACATCAAATTCTATACTTTTAGTTATCAATGTTAATTCAGATTATTTTCACAGATTGAAAATGAATTTGGTTCATATGAAAACAACAAAGCCTATCTTCATCACCTTGTGACATTGGCCAGAGCACACCTCGGGGAATATATCATTTTGTAAGAACTTTTATGTGTTCAGCACCATGGTCGCACTTGATTTTATGGGCTTTCGCCACATTATTATTTTTTCCTTATTTGATGATTATCATCTATCAACTCTTTCATTGACTTGATTTTGGTGGGTTTCAGGTATACTACAGATGGAGGTTCTAGGGAAACTATTGAGAAAGGAACTATCCGGGGAGATGCTGTATTTTCAGGTAAAGCTTTTTAGGTAGTGTATTCAAGTTTCTTAGTTCTCAGCATAAGCGAAATGGATACACTTCTGTTCGTTTTCCCTTTCAAAAGAGCGAAAATAAAAATGTGCCTTTGTTTGGTGTAACTTGATTAAAACTACTAGTGCTGATATGTCTTCAAATCCACATAATTCTCTATTTCTCTTTGAGGTTCCTCAATGCTTTTGAGAGCTCTCCTTTCAATTTCGCCTCTCTCTTGTTACCTTGCCATCAACTTTCATGCAAGGATCAAATTTATTTTTACATTAGATTTTGAGTCTTTGACATAATGCAGCCACTTTATTGTAGACTAAGAACCTGCATGGCAAAAAAGGCCTGTGTTAGGTCTATCATTTATCTAGGACAGAAATTTCATATGCTCCACTTTGCATCATCCACCATTTTTCAACCCTCTCATTTTTTGACTACCGAGTGCTGATGGCTCATAAACCTATTCATGGATTGGGTGGTACTGTTGGCCCATTGCACCCCAGATTTTTCCTTCACAGTTATCACTTGGCATCTTGTCTGTTGTATGGACCTCCAACATTTAGACATTAGATTATATTTATTGTCTATTATCTAAGTGGACGTAAAAACATATAAGAAAGACAGATTTACTTCATTCATGACTAAGATTCAACCTAGGGGTAATATAAATGATCATACCACTGAATAAGATATTTGCTAATAATCTAATTAGTTTTTCTGATTTTGTAGCTGTTGACTTCTCCACGGGCGAAGAGCCTTGGCCTATATTTAAGTTACAAAAGGAGTTCAATGCCCCCGGAAAATCACCACCAATTTGTTTGTAAGTGTCTTATATGTTGTTATTTTCTGACCCGTACTTAGTTGCTCATAATGCTTGTCATTTCAGGGAGTTCTACACTGGTTGGCTTACAAACTGGGGAGAGAAGATTGCAAAGACAGATGCAGATCATGCAGCAACTTTCCTAAGAAAAATATTGTCACAAAACGGTTCTACTGTACTTTATGTATGTACTTCGGTTTCACATTTTTATGTTGTCACAATTAGTTTGCATGGTGAATTGGTGATGTTCTGATTCAGGCATTTTACTAAATTCTAGATGGCACATGGTGGAACAAACTTCGGATTTTATAATGGAGCAAATACTGGTGCAGATGAGTCTGATTACAAGCCAGATCTCACTTCCTATGATTATGTGAGGACGTTTTTGACTTGATCGTAAGAAAAATTATTGAATTCATGGCATAGGCTGTATGACTGATGGTCCGATACCCCTTTATCCCAGGATGCACCAATTAAGGAAGCTGGTGATGTGGAAAATGAAAAGTTCAATGGTACAACCTTATATCTTTGTTCTTCTGTAGTTCAAAAAAGCTCTTTCTTAGGTTACTTGTAATTATTGTTTTACTATAAAAGATTTGATGATTATGGTTTTCGTAGACTAAGATACCAATATCAGTATGATTTGGTGTCTCGCTGCCTGAGTGGCAATAAGTGAGTAAAGAAAATAGAAAGTTATATAATAAATTGTTGCCAGGTGTTTTAGCAAGCTTTGCATGAGTGGTGATTCCATTTTGGATGATTATGGGTGTGTTTATGAAGGTAAAATGTTTTATAAGATACAGTTTTATTTTCTGAGGTCAGTGTGAACTATAAGAGGGTGCATATATTGAATTTAAGTGGGTAAGCTACAAAAATTCAGACTAATTTTGTTCATTACTATTATTTTTGTTTTCACACATTAGTTCCATGCAGCTCTAAAGGTCTAAATACCGAAACTATAATGAGTTTTTTTTTTTGTTCATATTATTAGGCTTCTGAAATTTTTTATGTTTCAAATAATGCTAACTAGATATTCTATTCATAAACACTTTTATGCTTTCAGCACTTCGGAGGGTGGTACAGACATATAGTGTGGCTTCTCTTCCTTCAGTTCCTCATGATAAAAAGAAGATAGGATATGGACCTATCCAGTTGCAGAAAACAGCATTGTTGTTTGATTTACTTGATACAATTGATCCTGCTGATGTAGTTGAATCTGAAAACCCAATTTCAATGGAGTCTGTCGGTCAGGTGTGCAAAAATTTATGGTCTAATTTGTGATTTTCATTGGAAGTTTCATGACAATCCAAGAAATGTATTCTTATTATTATTGTTAATATGTCAGATGTTTGGATTTTTATTGTACGTATCTGAATATTCTGGAAAGGACTATGGCAGTGGTCTGCATATTCCAAAGGTACAGACATCCTTCATTTCATATTTAAGCTGACCAATTAATTCATTGTTTAGCTTTGCAGATAGGTGCAGTTCTCTTCTCATTTTTAGTTTCGATATTTACAATAGTTCACGGAAATTCAACAAAGAATATAAGTATTTTGGTTGCAGGTGCATGACCGAAAAAGTGTTTGTATCATGCCCATCTGGAGATAATGGTGGAATGCCGACATATGTTGATACAATTGAAAGATGGTCGAATCAAGCACTTAGCCTCCCAAATGCTAGATGTGCCTCCAACATCACCTTATATATTTTGGTAATTGACTGCTTGGTTTATGTTAGTATTAAGCGGTTTTCTGTTGTTTCCATATTTTCGATGCCTTTCCTTCCAATTTGATATGTTTCGTTTCTAACAGGTCGAAAACATGGGTCGTGTAAATTATGGACAGTACTTGTATGATGAGAAGGTAAAGTTGCTTTTCAAGTAGAAAAATTAATCTTTGTTCCTTAAGTGTAACTGGCCATACTTCAATGTTATATAGATCCTATAAGCTTTGATTGTCAATGTAAGAAGTTCAATCACACTTACTTTTGTTCTTGGTGGTAACTTGGAAATTTACTTTCTTTTCCCACCGAAGTATATGGTTGAAACTTGAAAGTAATGAGAATTCCTTTGTATCCTAGTTGCTGATTATTTTCGGCATTGTAGGGTATCTTGTCTTCGGTTTATTTAGATGGGAAAACTCTGCACGGATGGAAAATGATTTCCATTCCTTTTCACAACCTGAATGAGGAGCCAAAAATCAGTCCCATCATTCATGCTGTATATTCTGGATTCACCAAAGTATCAGCATCAGCCAGCAAAAATTAGAGCATAAATCTGGTATGTCTTCTTACAAGCCATATATAAAGGTTCAATAACGATGCTTTGTCATATTCATTACACATTATTTTCTCTGGTGTATTTCCCTTTTGCAAGCTTGTTTCAATCAATGATGATATGATAATGGAATCAATAAGTGCTGGATTTCCTTGTGCAGAGAGCAATGCAAAAGAACCTGCATTCTATGCGGGGCATTTTTCAATTGATAAAGTAAACCAAGTAAATGACACATACATATCATTCAATGGTTGGGGTAAAGGAATTGAATTTGTCAATGAATTTAACATCGGACGATATTGGCCGGTAAAGGTTTTCTTTCATCTCTAATATTCAACTCTTTTCTAAAAATCCCACAGGAATTGCATTGTCTGGTTTTATGTTGGCATATGTTTGCATCTGAAAATCCCTGTCATTCTTGCAGTCTTTTGGACCACAATGCAACCTTTACGTCCCTGCTCTGATCCTTCGTCGTGGGGAAAATATTGTGGTATGGAATGCCTAAATCTTTGTTTTTCATTTTTAATATTC
The DNA here is from genome assembly GCA_954870605.1 of Acer campestre. Lineage (NCBI taxonomy): Eukaryota > Viridiplantae > Streptophyta > Magnoliopsida > Sapindales > Sapindaceae > Acer > Acer campestre. Next base: position 58,511,252 of record OX940799.1, read on the forward strand.
TATTTCAAGCTCCTATATCATAAACCATGTCATTGTTTGAATGTCAATTCATCTTCGTTCTTCCACTGAGGATGTGAATTTTGAATATGAACGAAATAAAAACCTTAAATATTATTTTCTTTGCTTACTTATTATTTATTCATAGGTCATATTCGAGTTAGAATCTCCCAACTCGGAGCTCGTTGTACACTCAGTTGATCAACCGGACTTCATGTGTGGTTCAAGTAAATCTAATGTGCATCAACTTTAACTCTGCTGCTGAAATATATCAAACACCTTGTGTCATGCTATAAGTTCATGTAAAACGCTTCGACTTCTGAAAATCGTCCTTGCACGCGATTGTTTTCTTGGAATAGAGAAGATAGGCCAAGAGAAGCCAAGAGAAGGGAAGCATTGAGCATTATTGTATATTTCACCCTGTTACATTCATCAAAGAAGTCTTGTATTGCATATTTATGGCAATCACTTCAACCTATTCATTTGAAGAACATTTGGCAATACAATATTTTACCTTGTCTCAGTCTGCAAACTTGTTTAACGAGCCCATGTTCAAAACTTTAGCCTCGTTGAACCCTACAATCTATGGGAAACAATAAACTATGACCTTTGGCCATATCGTGATTTCTGCTTGAGTGAGAAAAATAGAACACGAGAGTTTTTAAGTAGTCTATGCTTATAATATACTTCAATGAGAATTAATCAAGTATCAACAGTCATTTCTTTTATTTCAAGCTGTTTAAACAATCTTATCAAACAAAAGCTATCTTCTCACAAGTAGTTCTCTCTAGGAACTGTCAACTATGCTACAAACAGTACTGATTACTAATACTAAGCCACAAAAACGGAAGGCGGAGAATAGTATTATTTGGAAGACGACTTAGGATCGTCTTTTGACTGCGTCATAGCCGTGGCTGCCATTGACATGGCAGTAGCGGCTGCTCCGAGCTTTACACCCCCAGCAGCTTTCATTGCACCCGCTACTTTAGCAAACACAGCTATCCCACCTACAAGCATAGCCCTCAAGGCAACAGTTGGTTTTACTGCCATATTTGTACCTGTAATTTTTGACAGTAGAACAGATTCAAAATTACGACCTCAAGAAAAATATATTTATATTTATATATATCATAAAGGTCTGTAGTGCATTGCGAGTAAAAACCGTGCCGCCAGCTGATGAGCAATAACAACACAAAGGGTAAAGAAAAGCGAGTTTCACAGCTAACTTTCAATCTAATTTGAGAGAAGAGCTCGATCCTACCTATAGATTTCTCTATTTCATCTATTTGGATGTGAAAAATATTTCTTAAGTGAAAAAAGTCTTGATTATATCATAAAACTAAAACTAAAACACCTTGACATATGAAAAATATACAGAATATTAGGCAACGGTGTGAGGTTCGTCCACATTTAAGCACTAACTTATCTATCTTCTATCCGGTCCTATCCGACAGTAACAACCTTAACTCAAGTGTAAGAAATGTTAAAATTCGAGCAGCTAAATAAGGCTAGAATCACATAGGTATAAAAGCAGAGGATCTGGCATATTCCAACACACTGCTGAAAAGAAAAGGAGCAAGGGCCAAGGAACCCAGCAAATAAAAAAAATATTAACTATCTTTTCACCTATCTGAGCAGACCATTAATCCCATACGAGTTTTCATCATTCTAATTAGCTATCATAAATACCATACAAACAATAATACTATGTGGCACTTCCTCTTATACAACTTTTGTACTTGTTTTTTCCCCTAAATAATACATGAAACTCCCCCATATATATTTCTAATGTAAGGTCTATCACAAACAACAAAGTACAAACAAGATCTGACTCTCAATGCTAAAGTGATCTTCTTCTCCGAAAACATGGCATTTCAAGGCATCATTCAATCAGCATTATGGAAGTACTTCCGTCGCTTTGGAAAGCAAAATATCTCACAAGTTGCACCCAAACAGCGAGAAAACATACTTTTGTCCAAAAGGCTAATCAAACAATGTCCAAGTACCAATCAACACACTTTGATGCGAACAAAACCCCATCACTGTTAAACACTTACATATTACTTTCCTACGTTGTCCGCCCACTAAATACATCTACAAATCCATCTCCCTCATTCATTTCTATTCAATTAAACGATATCATCACACGGTTTCTTCTACACTTCCACACGTAACAGAATCAAAACTTTATATTAGCCAAAAAAATCATCACAAATATCAATCACTGCTTCAAATTTATCCCAAAACATATTCTGGGTCCACATAAATTTCACTCAAATCAATATTACTAATAAAAAAGAAACAATCTTTTTTCTCTCATTTTCCTCTAATTTCTTCCTCCTTCCTGATCACAAACAAAATCGGACAAACAGTACAAAACCAAGCAACCCAACATCAAATATCAACAAATACACACATAAAAGAAACAAAAAACACAATGACAAATAGAGATATCAGACAGAAGAAAATGAACCTAACCAAAAGAAAATTCTGATAAGTTAATGTTAAAACTATAATTTGGGGAGTTAAAAAGATGAAAATGGAGCTTTCACCACAGCTTTGTACACTGAGTTAATGTGTGTGTCCCATATTTGTCACCTTTTGAGTCACAGTTACTTTGTTCCTGAGATTTGGGATTGTGATGTATGGTAGGTTGAGGTTGAGTCCGTGGCAGTGGTTGTTTTCCAGGAAAATGGCACATGAAGCAGAGCAACTGAACATAGCCTTCTGTGCTGATGTTTGCCTTGCTTGGCAAGGAAGATGGGTGGTGGGCAAGTCATTCCATGTGTTTCAAATTGGAGAAGCTGCAGTTATGCAATTTTTGTATAAATGGTCATGCTCATATAGATTCAGACCCAGAACAAATAAATAAAAACTCAGTTCTAGAATGCATGTCAGTCACTCGAATATTAAGCACTAGAAAAGCAACAATTCAATAAAGAAGGATTGAGTTTGACTCACCAGTAGTGACCAGAGCTGATCTTATGGCAGCAGATGACCAGTCCTGATGAACAGATTTAATGAGAGCTGCTATTCCTGCAACAAGGGGCACAAACCATAGAAGTTCCTGATTGCAATGCAAATCCAATAGTGTGCTGTCATTTGCACATGCAGACCGGTGAATATGCAGCTAGCATGTCCACACCTGGTGGCTGGTGCAGCTATGTCAGGCTACCACAGATACTGCTGCAGTACTTATTTTCTGTGTCTGATTTTGCGAAGCATAGTATCAAGTTAGGGAATATCAATTTACGCTTACATTCAGATTAAATGAGATTAGAGAGAGAGAGTTCTTACGCATAACCATCTACATTGTTAGCAGCTATGCCTTCAGAGTGCAGGAGGCCAATGAATCCACAGTTTTCTTTTACAGTGTCAATAGATAAGTCCTGCAAAGATTAAAAAAAAAATTGCTTTAAATCTTAGTGATTACATTCTTTTCAAGATTTAACTACAATAATAGTCTGCAAGACAGGACCATAATTTCCTGGTGAAGAAATACAGTGATCCCCTTGGAAATTGCATAAAAAGAACCTATAGCGGTTGAATCTCGTTGATCAATGTAGGACAATAATGGTATAACATAACTAACAGATATTGATATAAAATCCAATACTCCATCATTTATAGCTTTTCCAAACAATCCTCGACTGCTCTGCCTACTCAAGTGAAATCATCTCCAAAGTAGTAATCTATATTGCAGGAAGTCTGCATTTGAATATAGTATAATTTTCTAGAGGCAAGCCAAAAAGCTAATGCCTACAATGCTAATAAGAAAAAAAGCTAAAAATATCAATGGATTATCTGCTAGATGCACTGAGAGCAAGCACTTGAATTCTAACAGGAATAATATATAGTAATGATACTAAATGGAACTGGTAATAACAAATCTAGCAATACATCAAGTAAACACTACATGGAAATTTAAGAAAATTATAACTTGAACAACATAGTACCACAAATGATATGAAAGGAATCAAAGTAGAGAATTCAACCTTTTAACATTTATTCAAAATCATCAAGAAGAAAATCTAATGATAAAGGTCTATTGTATCAACAAAACTTTAAGAATCTGTAGATCACAATACACTTAATGAGTTTAAAATTTAGTAAGCAAACAAAGCAGGTAGTTTAACAACAAACTTATAATATCAAATATGAAGACAACAGCATATATTATATAGGTGCCTACTAATGGTGATAAATAAAAAAACTGCTATACAAATATCATTAGATTAATCAGTTTCCAAAAACCATACAACCTTTACTCTACTGTTCTGTATATCAGTAGGTCGACCAGAAAACATGGTCTTCTATTTCAGCATATTGTACAATCATAAAAAAAAAAAATTCATATTTTACGGGATACAACTAGAGACATAAAAAAATATTGCAAGAAAATTATTGAAGCGTTTTAGTCTCAAAATCCATTTAAGAGAATTTTCCGTTTGTTCTTTCATACTGTCTAATCATAGATTACAATGATGTACACTGATTCAAAAAATTCATAAACATTTTGCTAAGCATGTAAAGTTCACAATTTTTTTTTTCTTCTGGATAGTAGTTTATACATTTCAAAAACACTGCACCAAATTGATTATACATCGATTTATACGAGAATAATACATTAATACTACACATTTCACAATTATTCAAAAGTCTTATCCTACATTATGTGATAGTTGATTTGTATTATTATCACATCATTTGATCATCTACAATGAGAGATTGATAATAACTATTTATAAAACTATTTATAAAAGCTTTGATGCTAACTCTTTATAGAAGTGTAGTGGTGATCAAAATAGGCATTTAATGATCAATGATTAGACTAATCCACTAATATATTTTTTTTGAAAAGGCAAATTTATTAAAGGCAGGCCAAAGCCACCACCAAAACAACAAGGAAACAACCAGAACACGCAGAAAAGGCACAAACAGCCCAGAAAACAAACAAAGCACCAACAAGAAAACAACAAAGCGAAAGCAGAGCACCAAACAGCTCAGCAACCAACCAAACAAAACAGAGCACCCAACACTAGAACCTGAATCAAACGTCCCCCCAATCCACGAAGTCCCCTGACATACTAGCCCCCATCTTCGCTAAGCTATCTGCAAAGGAATTGAAGATTTTTGAATCAAAAACAACCTTTATGCACCCAGCAGATTGTATCATCCCACGAATCTCATAAATAGTCTTCACTTGAGAAACATTCCCAAAGTCACCATTATTAACACATGAAACAGCCACCTTCAAATCACTCACCACCATGATTTCACGGCCTCTAAGCAAAGGATTGGAGTAAACCAGCTCAGTCAATCTTTTGATGGGACTAATCCACTTATATTGTAACATAGACATAATAAATTGGTCCTGTATTTTGATATCCAAGCGGCAACAAATGATCAAAGCAAAATGAAATCTATGGTAGATTTTACAAAATTAATAAGAGCTGCTGATATCATGCATAGAAGCAATTTATTTACCTTGATTAGTTGAGTTTCTGATCCCTTGGAGTTATTCGGTATGTTTCAATCTCTTGGGGGGAGGTTCATCTTCCGGTGTTTCATCTGCTATACAAATATCTTTAGATTAATCAGCTTCCAGAAACCATATAACCTTTACTCTACTGTTCTGTATATCAGTAGGTCGACCAGAAAACATGGTCTTCTATTTTAGCATTTTTTTTTATTTTTTTTTTATCAAAATCCATAATTAACATAGCGAAATAGAACTAAAAACTCAATTGTTCTCCTCAAAAACCACCATAGAGAGCATAAATATACTTAAAGATAACCAACAACCTAATTACTTACCAGATGACTTCAATGACTCCAGCACCAACAATGCCTGCTCCTTGACCAAATCGATGCGCTCAACATACAGTTCCAACTGAGCAATGTGCAATTTCTTCCACCTCTGCTCCAATTCCGTCTTCAAGCTCAATTCTTTATCATTGTCAACGCCCATCTTCTCAACATCTTTAGGTCCATTAACGGACTCCACTTTCGAAGCAGCCAACTGCTTGCTACTTCCTCTTTGATTCTGAGTCTTTCTAGCTTTTCCATTCGACTTGGAAGCTGTTTCAAGTACTCCACCTTCACCGCCCCATACCTCTTTCGACAAATCATAAGCTTGTTGCTCATGTGGCTTCGAAAAGGTCCGAACTTCTCCCTTCTTTATACCTCTCTCGAGATTGTTCTCGTACTTCTTCCTCAACCTTCTGATCTTGTCCACCAATTGGGTCCTCGACACATCGATATGAAGTGATTTCTTGATGAAATCATGAAAAGCATTCATGTCCTGATTCGGATCAACTCCTTTCTTCGTAGAGAACTCGATCATACCCTTCAAGACCACGATTTCATCGTCTTCACTCCACAACCTCGGGCAAAGCTGCTTTTTTGTATCCTCTCCCAGCTTTTTCGACTCCAATGCCTCCTCCCCGTCGCCATCAGCTTCCGTACCCTTCTTCTTCGCCCGCTTAGAGTCCTTCTGAGCTCCGTCTGTCTCGCTGGGTCGTTTCGAAGCCGGTTTCGATCTGGGTTTCGTCGCTTTTGGGGTCTCCTCCATGGGTTTGGTCGCTATTGTATAATCATAAAAATATATATATAAAAATATATTTCATATTTTACAGGATACAACTAGAGACAAAATATTGGCAAGAAAATTATTGAAGCATTTTAATCTCAAAATCGATTTAAGAGAATTTTCTGTTTGTTCTTTTATACGGTCTAATTGTAGATGTACACTGATGTAAAAAATTCATAAATCCAAAAAAAAAAATTCACAAAAAAAATTTATAGATACATTAATACTACACATTTCACAATTATCCAAAATTCTTATCCTACATTAGTTGATTTATATTATTATCACATCATTTGATCATCTATCGGACATTGAGAGATTGATAATAACTCTTTATAAAAGTATAATGGTCAAAAATAAACATTTGACACTCCATGATTCGATTATAATGGTCATTGAGAGATTTATATTGTAAAATAGACTTAATTAACTTAATGGTCCAAAGTTTTGATATAGAAGGGAACAAAACTTTGATGATAACTCTTTATAGTAGTGATGATCCACTTATACTGTAACATAGACATAATAAATTGGTCCAGTATTTTGATATCCAAAAGGGAACAAATGATCAAAGAAAAAATGAAATCTATGACAGAGTTTACAACATTAATAAAGGCTGCTGATATGTGAAGAAGTAATTTATTTACCTTGAGGTGCGTTGTCTTCATATGTTTCAAGATTTAAGCCGAACATCAAATGGACTCCACACTTTCCCACCTTGATATGTTCTATGTTTGAATCATCCTCATCATCATCCTTAACATAGAATCGAAATGAAAACTCATCATCACAAAGTTCACGAACAAAGCAGTAACCAAACCCAATGATCACGTGGTTTGACTTAATACGGTTAGGTCCATAATAAGGCACCATAAACAAATAATTAAGGTGGTCCCTAGACAAGTCGATTCTATTAAGGCATCGGTCCCCATCTTTAGATTTGACAATGACTTCATGATTGACATAGGAATATGTGTCGTAATTATCCTCTTGATCATCACATTGATGGTCTGGATTTGAAATCGTCACAACAACGGACAAAGCTAAACATATAAAGTTATAGTTGAAACAATGTTGTGGCAATTTCACATCAATAAAAGATCTCGTGCTTTGAAAGCTAAACCACTCCGGAATATCATTTTCAGGGTAACATATAGAAGCAAGAGGTCTTTCTCCACCATAAACCTATATTATGAAAATAATTAGTCTACAACATCCAGTAGAGTATTAAAAACGAGTTTACATCAAATTATTCCAAAGAAAAAAAAAAAAGTATCATCATATATTAAAAATGCAGGGAGTGAAACAGACCTGTTGATATCTTTTCACAATTGAAGTTGCTAGACCTTTCATTTCCTGTACAGTGCCTTTCAAAAAATAGTTGAGTGATTTTCGATTCAATTTGAAACAATTGGTGAAATCAGAGTCCGTGGTTCCAATAGTCAAACTGTTATTATGAAATGAATTAGATGGTAATTCTTCCAATGACGTGCAATTGACTGCAGATATATTAGTCAAATATCGAAGCTTCGGTAAAACTTTAATCCTCTCACAATTGCTGATGTCAAAGCAGATCAATCGCTTAGAGAGGCTTCCCGGAATACTTTCAAAATTGTTTTTGGCCAAATTTAACAATTTCAATGAGGTTAAGCAACCGAGGTCCGGTAATTCTTTGATTCCGCAATCACTTAGATTTAGATACCTCAAATTGTCCAAGCCAGATAAAGGAGGCAATATCAAACCTACCCCATCCACACCCTTACTTCCTGATAATTCCAACCACTCAAGTCTCTTCAAACATGAGATTGACGGCAGTATTTCTTTGATTCTGCAATCCAGTAGAACTAGATGCTTCAAATTGTCAAAGCCAGATAAAGGAGGCAATATCAAACCTACCCCATCCTCACCCTTACATCCTGATAATCTGAAGTGCTCAAGTCTCTTCAAACATGAGATTGACAGCAGTATTTCTTTGATTCTGAAATCTGTTAGATCTAGATGCTTCAAATTGTCAAAGCCAGATGAAGGAGGCAATATCAAACCTACCCCATCCACACCCTTACTTCCTGATAATTTCAACCACTCAAGTCTCTTCAAACATGAGATTGACGGTAGTATTTCTTTGATGCTGCAATCCCTTAGAACTAGTTTCTTCAAATTGTCCAAGCCAGATAAAGGAGACAATATCAAACCTACCCCATCCTCACCCTTACATCCTGATAATTCCAAGCACTCAAGTCTCTTCAAACATGAGAATGACGGCGGTATTTCTCTTATGGTTGTTCCTGTAACAACAATTGATTTGAGAGATTCTAAAGTTCCTATATTGTCGGGAAGCTTATCAATTTTTGAGCAACCACTGAGATCGAGTGATTCAAGAGATTTGGACTTACAGATGCTGCTTGGAAGACTCTTAAACATTATACAGAACCTAAGATTCAATGACTTTAAACTGTCGAGATCCTCAAATGATGGGGGTAATTCTTCTATTGGGTTACTAAAGAAATGTAAGATTTCAATATTGTTTGGGACTTCTGGAAGCATCTTAAGTTTAAAGCAACAGCTGCCATTTAATCCTTTTAGAGATTTCCAACCCCTCAAATCTGGAATACTCTCAAGGCTTCTGCAGTAACTAAGATTCAAAGACTTTACCTTATTGAGATATTTAAAAGATGATGGGATTTCAACCAAACTTTCACAACCATCTATACCTAATGTTTCTAAATTGTATGGGAGTTCTGGAAGCCTCTTGAGTTTTGTGCACTTGCTGAGAATAATCCCTTTTAGAGATTTCAAACCAGAGCAATTTGGAATACTCGAAAGGCTTTCGCATTTGTTCATAGACAAAGACTCCAATTTAGTGAGATGTTGAATAGATGATGGAATTTCAGACAAACTTGTACACTGGTCTAGCATCAAACTCTTTAGATTTGGGGTCCCTGAGAAGTCTGGACATCTATTTAGCTGCTTGGACCCCGTGAGGTCAATTCTTTTCAAAGTAACAAGTTGCTGCAAGTAAAAAAATAATAATTAAATAATCAACACAAATTAGCACCTTTAATGTTATAAATTACCAAAATAAAAAATCATATAAATATCAAATGTACCATGAAACCACTCCATAATTCTTCAACATTGCTATTAGGCATTTCAAGTATGACAAGATTCTCTGATTGAAAATTTGTCTGCAATGATTTCAATGGGAATCCATACCAATGGAGATACTTTAACTCATTCAAAACAAATTCAAAACCTTCATTAGGAACATGCACCTTATTGCCACGATTATCCCGAACATTAGAGACATAAAATTCCAAGAGTCTCAATTTTTCCATCCTTGCAAAAGCCTGAGGAGTTAAGTTTATATATCTTACATTTGGGGAGGACATATTCAAAGAGATTGCTTCTATCTTTTTAGTCCCCTGATATCCATACGAGAAGTAAAAAGTTAATTAGTATCAAATATATACAAAAAGCATATGTTAACGAAACTTTGGAAAAACAAATCATTAAAGAGAAATATTCATACTGTGTTCTCAACAAACACTAATTAATGAATAATATTCATACATTCAATAAATTAAACTATAATTATTAACATTATATATATAAAGATTTACATCTTCAAGAGCACGTGTAAAAGCACATATTAATATTATATTATATTCACATAAAGAAAAGTTTGTATTGTATGTATGTAAAATTTAATTTTTTTTTATTGGTCAAAGCAAAGAATAATTTCTTTTATAAATCACACCCAAACCGATGCCTTTCACATTGGCCAGTGCACTAAGGATAAATGGAATAGATACAGATTAATATTGAGTTGAACCTCACCTTGCCTTTTGTCAGAACATGGTAAATATCATCATAATTCCATAGCCGACTCTGCTTGCCCGGCTCTTCGCATTCTTGCCGAACAATTTCCCTTGCCATCGCTTGCAATAAATCATGCATTGTTATTATTTTGCCATATGACAAGGATATTAAAGACTTATCAATTAGAACGCTTATTCCAATCTCTGCTGAGAAGCCTAGGATACTAATTACAAAATCTTTGTTCTTCCCTTTCAAAAGACATGCAATATCGAGAAATATCTTCTTCTCCTCACGATCTAATCCATCATAACTTATTTTCAACACCTTTTGGATATCCCCATTAGCAATTTGTCCTAGTTTACTTAGTGCACTTTCCCATTCTTTTTTACTCCTCTTACACAAAAAGGAACCCAAGACTTTGAGAGCCAATGGAACACCTCCAGTATATTCACATACCCTTTTCGATAGGTTCTTATAATCTTCACCAGGATGGTTTTCTATAAAGGCATAACTGTGAAAAAGCTCAAGAGCTTCACGATGAAACAATTCTTGTAATTTATATACTTGACTCACTCTTGTAAGCACTTGTCTATCTCTTGTTGTTATAATGATTCGGCTTTGGGAATTGAGACGGTCGAAACCTTCAATCAAAGTTTCTATTTGTTGGAAATTGGTCACATCATCAAAAACAATCAAAAGCTTCTTACGACCAAGTCTATTACTTGTAAAAGTACATCTTACAATATCAGTGCCTATATTTACATTTCCATCCTCTAATATTGTTGAAAGAAGTTCTCCTTGCAGGTGATTTAATCCACCATTTTGTTCAGACCTTTCCCTAATATTTGGAACAAAGTAAGAACCTTCAAATTGACAAGAGATTCTGTTGAACACAACTTTGGCAAGAGTTGTCTTGCCTATTCCCCCGATCCCCCAAATTCCTACACTGTGAACATCCTCTCTCCCTAACAATGATACAATTTGTTCAATCTTCGTATCTATTCCCACTAGACCCTTGGAATCACTTGATGACATATCATTCAACTTCTTCGAAATATCTTTGACAATATTCTCGATAAGTACAGACTCGTCCCTGTGGAGTAGAGAAAACAACCGATAATATGTCACAATTAGATGTGTGAAATGGGATCTGATCATTTAAAATTATATCCCACACAGTGAGGGAGAGTAGAAGTAATACGTACATGAAAGAATAGAAATTAAATACTACGAGAGTTATTATTTGTTGGAGATTTCAAATATATATAATTACAAATATATATGTTATAGAGATCTCAAAATTGTTCTTCATTTTCTTTTCTTATTCTAACATTATTTACTGGATAATAGTCATAATACTGCTATAGATGCATGAAATGGGATGTGATCATTTAAAATAATAATACTGCTTTACATAAGAGAAAGTGACAACTTACGTGATGATGCTTGAATGCCAACCGGAAAGATCGGCTGCTTCCTTGAGAGCTTCCTTCCATCTCTGAACTTTGTCCAAACTCTTCTTAAAACGTTCTTTATGCTTTGTAAATGCATTCCCATAAGTTCCAGTCTGATGCCTGACATCTGATGGATTTACGTTGTAGAAAACAGGTATTACAATTTGCCCATAACTCTTCTTGCATTCGAGGATCTTCACAAGTTCTTCGAGACACCATCCAGAAGATGCATAATCTTTGGAGAAAATGATGACCGAAATCTTTGACTCTTCAATTGCTTTGAGAAGAGATGGGGAGATTTCATCACCTCTGTTAAGTTTGTAATCGATGTAAGTCTGGATTTGTTTGTCACGCAAAGCTTTGTGAAGATGGCTGGTGAAATTGTAGCGGGTGTCCTCTCCTCTGAAACTGAGAAAAACATCGTGCTTGAAGTTGAATTGACAAGTATTAGAAGAAGAAGATGATGAAGGAAACGAAATCAATGCCATTGATGAAAATCAAAATGATCAGAGAGTGACTGTTGAGATGTGTTTTAGCTGGTAAATGTTTTACAAATATTGCTCTGTTCTTAAAATCTTCATTGACCTTGACCTATAGTTGGCATGTTTCCAGGTGGATGCTAAGCAGCTTCCTGGAAACTTCATTCCAATTAAAATTAGTCTTTGGAGTTACTTTTTTGTGGACCCTTTCACTTTGAAAACGGAGCACCACATGTGAGCAGAGCAGTAATAATGTTTTGCATCTTTTTTACTTTAGTCCAATTTTCTGGAAGAAGCAGCCCCTTGATTTATTATTTACATATTTATATTAAGTGAATTGACAATACAGTATTATCTATTTAAATGAGACCAAATTTCTAAGAAAAGGTTGTAACATCCATAATAACAATTATAACGGCATGAGCCATAATAACTAACAATTACAACCTTTCAATTCACTAAAAATAAGTATGCTTAGAAACAAATTGATGTATTTGGCATTCAAATTATCATTAAAATGCCAAAATTTAATTAGATACATTTAGTATCAAATTGGGAATAAAACACCACTGCCCAATGTAGCTCAAAGATATGTAAAAACGTTCATTCAATCTGATAACGTTTCATAATCGAATCGTTGTCATTGCATGTGGTAGATAAAAATTTTAGATTTTTTTTTTTAAAATTTTTAAATTGGGGTTAAATTTGGTAAGATATTGGCTCATTGGTATACCACTCTCACTCATGCATTGAAGTTGTTAGTTCAAATCATATCATCTTATTTAAATCATGAATGAATTGTAAAAAAAAAATGGGAAGTAAATTTTCTGAATGGACAACAGACTGTGGTTGAAATTAGGAGCAAATGACAAAAGAAAACAAGCAACGAAAAGCAAAGGAAGGTCTAAAGGAGAAGAATGTGATGATCCATAGGAAATCCAAGGGTGTAGTGTGAAAAGCAAAGGAAGGTCTAAAGGAGAAGAATGTGATGATCCACAGGAAATCCAAGGGTGTGGTGTTGTGTTGTGTTGTGTGTGGGTTGTCCTGTAAAATGTCATTCTACAAAATTACCACCAACCAACAATAAAGGTTGTGTGTTCAACCAAACAAGCTCTTCCTCTTAATTTCTTTTCCCTGAGCTTGGCCTTCCAGCATTAAAAAAAATTAAAAAATTAAAAAATTAAAAAATTAAAAAAAGTTACTCGTAGATCTCTTTTTCACTTCTTTTTTTTTTTTTTTTTTTTGACATTTTTGATTTTTTTTTCATTCAAAATCGTGTTTTTTTTTTTTTTTAATGTTCTTGGTATAGTTGAATAGCTAGAATCAAAATTGTGTATTTTTGCTTTTATTTTTTTTTTTTTTGTGTATTTTCTGCCCATTATTACAAGAACTCTTCCACAAACTTTCTCTCTCCCTTCCTCCATGTGACTATAATAATCGTGGGCCATCAACTTTCATCGTTGTTTAAGAGAATCTTTACTATTTTTTTTTCTCTTTCGCTGTTACTTCACTGATGCAGAGAAAAGCAAAAGACTTATCAAAATTCAAAACTCAAAGAGTTCACTTTTGCTCACCCCCTTCAAGGGAGGTGAGCATTATCCCTTTTTAAAATTATGACATGTGTTCATAGAGGGGTAAATTAATCTAAATCCTGTTATCATTTTAGACAATTTTACTCCTCTATAAACACATGTCATGTTTTCGGGAGAAGGTAATGCTCACCCCTTCAAGGGGTGAGAAAAAATGAACTCAAAATCTCAAACTCAAAAGTGGAGAGAAAAATAAAAAGCAAGTCAAAGTTTTCGGTTCAATCCACAGCTTTTTCTTCCTTCAATTCGATAAATTTGTACAGGGGCTCTCTCTTTTCTACACATTTAATTGGCAATTATGGCATTGAAAATAAGAATATGTGGGCCAACATTTCCACAAATTAACGACATGATGATGAAGGGAGCCATTACATTACTTTTAAACGGATCATGTTAATATGTTGTAGTAATCTTTCAATATATATCATTAGAGTTGTGAATTTCAATGTTGTGACTCTTTCTAGCATAATTATAAATTTATTATTGGTTTGTATCATAATGATCTAATGTCATTTTTATTTTTTATTTTTTATTTAATTTCAAAATTAATTTTTATATGATAAATCTTTTTTTTTTTTATGTAATTATGAAAAAAAAATGATTATTAACAACTAAAATTCATTTAAAAGCAAAAAAAAAAAAAAAAAAAAAAAAAAAAAAAAAAAAAAGATTTCCATGTGCAACCAAACACAGTTATCTGACATTCCCAGAAATCTGACACAATATTCTCATGCACAACCAAATACAAGTATACAGATTTCTCATGAATCACATTATTGGGAATAACATTCCCAGAAATCAGATTATTTTGATTATCTCATACCAAACAGCCCCTTAGTGCTATAAAAATAAATATAAATAAATAAATAAATAACCTATATGTATTATGGCTTTAGATATTTTATTTTGTTTTGAAATTTTAGGGTTATTGTTAAATATAGTTAATGAGATTTTAAGGATAATCCAATTTTAAATTTACAAACCAATGACATTGTTAAATAAATTTCTCGTAACATTATATTAGTATATTTCAAATGAATCAAACTAATATAATAATTTAATTAGTGTTCGTATTTGCATTTTATATTTCTCTTATAATTTGTTAAAACTTTTTTAAAATAAAATAAAATTTGGTGACACATGTATTTAGAAAATACATTTTACAGAGACATCTCACTATGTTCTCGTAACCAGGTGATGTCGATGTTCAGTAAAAAAAAATTCTAGCCCACCCTCGTCTTCAATCTTGGTCACGTCCATGGGCCTTCACCTGTGCTTAAAACTTATTTCCTGACCCAACAACACTCCGGCATTTATCTTCTTCATGTGTACGTCAAGGTGTTGGATATGGCTTGTATTTCCAATGGTTACCAAACACGATTTACCAATGCGGAGACTTCCTGGAGACGTGAGAGCGTTTGGGAATATGAGGTTATGTTTGAGGGAGGCTTGGAAAAGACATGAAAAGAAGCGACGGACAGCTCAAACCGCTGCCGCGCAACTGCCATTTTGGCAGCGGTACCGGCAGCGGTCCGGCAGCTGTCCGGCAGCTGTTTGCAGCGGAGTGACACAATTTAGGCAGCGGTAGTGGCAGCTGTTCGGCAGCTGTCCGCAGCGGTTTGACACCGCTGCTATTTTTTAGGCAGCGCATCAACAGCGGTTCCAATTCCAGTGTTTCACGCTGTGGAAAGCGCTGTGGCTTTCACAGCGGTCCGACAGCGGTTCGACAAGGTTTGGCACGTGGATCACGGTCTTCTGAGTGGTCAAGTTCAACACGGTTTAGGAAGCAGGTGGCCAACTGCAACTTGAGTCGTAATTAATCACAAACACGCGTTGAATCGGGAAATATTCATGGAAGAGGAAATATGTTGCTTCTAGAGTTCGAATGGGAAAAGGATTTCTCCTTGAAGTAAAGACTTGTCATAAATAGGAAATAGTATTTATGTGGAACAAGTAAATCTTGTATGACTAGGAGATAGATTTCCTTGTTAGTTTAAACTCTCTGTAATACATATATATAGACCATAATAACTAGGTTATTTGTGGTGGAGCATAATAGCAAATACAAGAGAGATCTCAAAGTGAGCATTGAGTGTAATTGGGTTTGGGGTATTATTTAGAGAGAGATCCTGAGTGTGTGGTTGTAACAATTTACTACATATTGGAACTTTCTCTTGTCGTCCTGACAGCCGTGGTTTTTTCCCTGATTTGGGTTTCCACGTAAATTCCTGTGTTGTGTGTGCTTGGATTTGATTTACTTCTCTTCATCTATTTTATTCTTTGTTATTGTGTTTGTTTGTGTTCTATCCGGCAACGCTTCCGCGCATATAGTGAAAAGGTTTGTTCGCCAACACAAGGCATGGTCTTGGAAGAGGGAGTCTGAGGGACGCAGAACCATGCATTAGAGAAACTTCCTGGCAACGTCTATCGGTGGGAAAAAAAACGTGGGTGTAGACTGCAGGCAGTAGTGTGCAGCAACGAAGTGAACGCACGAGCACGTGCTCATTCCAATTCCAATAAACCTAAAAAGTTCAAAAGTCTTCCTTCCTACTGAAAAAACAAAAGTATATATAAAGATCATACAAGGAAAACAGAAATAAAGGCTGTGATTGTGGAAATAAGTTAATTTTACTAAACAAACCTGATTCAGTATAACTATAAAGCTACGTACAATGTGTGAAATTATAATATTTTCCGATATCTATACACCGAGTTGAAGGTGTAAAAAAATAAATAAAATAAATTGGGGTTAAATTTGGTAAGATGTTGCCTCAGTGGTATACCACTCACGCTCATGCATTGAAGTTGTTAGTTCAAGTCATATTATTTTATTTAAATCCCGAATAAATTGTTATAAAAAACAAAACAAAACAAAAAAAACAAATGGGAATTAAATTTTGTAACTGGACAACAAACGGTAGTTGAAATTAGGAGCAAATTACAAAAGAAAACAAGCCACGAAAAGCAAAGGAAGGTCTAAAGGAGAAGAATGTGATGATTCATAGGAAGGCTAAGGGTGCGGTGTTGTTGTGCTGTGTGTTGGTTGTCCTGCAAAATGTCACTCTACAAAATTACCACCAACCGACAATAACAGGACTTGGTAGTTATAAGCTTTGGAAATTTGGTCCCTAGTAGAGTGTCACATTTTGAGTCAAACTGATACTTTGACCCAATTGGTGTCACATTTTTGAGTGAGATTGGTGTGCTATAATAACATTACAAAATCAAGTCTCTCAGCTATCAATCACTTGATTTATTATTTACATATTTAAATTAAGTGAATTGACAATATTATCTATTTGTTTTCGAGTAAAATAAAATAGTGAAATATAATATTAATTTAATTCGTTAAACAATATTCCTTCTTTTTAAAAAAAAAACCCTATGTCAAATTTTGGTAAAGGAGAACCCTTGAACCTTGATGACTTCCACAGTCCATAGTGCAACAACACGCATTAAATATTAAAAAGATTATTAAAAAAAAAAAGTAATTTCTTTCCTGTTTTAGCTTTTTTCATGCATATACATGTATCTTTGAATAATGTTTGTGCTTGAACTAATAACGAGGGATAATGTACTTTTATAATATGTAAGGACATGTCCTCATCAACTGCTGACGTGTCATAGCACGTCATCAGTCATTCGATACCAGCCATGTGTTTTGGTACGTCACCACTGAATTTTTATTTATTTTTTTCATTTTGCTAAACCGACATATCGTTAAAAATAAAAAAAATAAAAAAAAATAAAAAAGGTTTCCAACAGTTGAAATGAGTAGCGGTGGTGGACCTATTGGTATTTACAGTCAAATTGAGTAGCATTATAATAAAGTAGAATAAAAGCTTAACAATATCATTAATAAAACCAAATACAATCCAAGCAAACTAATTGTTATGATTCAATAATAATAATAGAACAAATAATAACTTGTTCATATATTATACGGTGCATAAAATAAACCGTACAAAAATAAAAAAAAATGATGCAAAGTTTTTTGACTAGATAATACTGTAACAAAACATTCAAAGTAAGAGAAACACTTTGTACCACCGGGGTCGTGGCACCGCAACGACCCCGTAGTGGAAAACAAGAGAAAAAATACATGGATCCCACGTATTAATTATGCGGATCCCAAATGTTTTCACTTGTTTTCTACTACGGGGTCGCAGCTGGTACATAGCAACCCTCTCAAAGTAATATAGATACAGGCATACAGCGTAGTATACAATAAAATAAAATAAAATAAAATAATAAATAATAAATAAATAAAAACTGTTATAAATGTGTTAGCCAAAAATAGGTCATGGGCTCAACCTTCATGCCCTCCCACCACTAATCCAGCAATTATTATGGGTCAAACCCATGTGTAACGGGTCGACCCAAGAGCTTATTAGTTGAAGTATAACTGTTTTGACTTAATCTAGCTTCAGGTATCATTGGATAAAAATAGAAACATAATTTAAAGTTGAATAAACCTCGGTTTCCTACGATATCAGGCCTTGATCTCTGGGATTCAAGTTCCACGAACGTTAAAGCTGCCTGGGGAAAGGCCTATAATTAGAACCTTTCACCTATAGAAAGGAGGCTGATTTCTCTCCTCTAAAAAAGCTTACTAGCAACCTGGCGTGCTAAAACTCTGACAAAATATTCTTTGATCATCGGAAAACTGTTGTCAATCCCCCCTAACCCAATAATCTAAGTGCAAATTTCAGCTTTGAAACCTTCATTATCATTCCATGCTCAACCCAAGCAAAATAAAGCTAAAATCGAGGAACCACCCATTTTCAACCCACTTTTGCTCATGTTTCAACTCTTTTGCAGGTTCTCGGAGCAATCGATAGGTTTCCATTGATAAAAGCCTTACCTACAAGTTGCAAGAGCCCAATCTACAACAACCATTGATCTACCCTTTACAATAAATAGCTTCCCTTGTTAGATATTTGTGACTTGAACAAATAACTCAGATTGAGAAATATGTCTTAAGACATAGATGTAAACAAAAATATCAATAGGGCTATTTCTGGGATATTGAAATATCATTAATTATGGATTCTTTTTCCTTTCAAATTTGGTTTTCAATATTAAAAAGTTATGACAATATGAGATTGGTCAAGTGATAAAACCCCCACATATACTCCATGCAGTCTTGAATTCGAGTCATCCCCTCCACAAAAATACCCGAATCTATGTAATATTTCAATATATATACATATATATACATTTTTTATTAATGGGGTTATTTTTTAGATATTGAAAAAATCATTAATTATGATTCCTTTTCCTTCCAAAAAGAACTTATTCTCCATTTCCCTCATTTTCCTTCCCACTCATTTAATCATTTAAAAAAAATATAAGAATTCCAAAAAAAATGTTGTCGTTTTATGGCACTAAAAAAGCAAAATGAGTAGAAGTGGTGGACCTATTGGTAGTCACAGTCACACTTGTTCTTCTACGGCGGAGTCAACGGCGGCGAAACCGAAACTCTCGGCAAGAATGAGGAAGCGGAGCACCAAAATGACGGTGTTCTTCACCGTTTTGGTCCTTCTCTTGGCGTTCGGCGGCCTGATCCCCGTCTTCGCTCCTCTTCCTTCTCTCTCCTCTCACAAATCTCATCCTCATCATCATCACTACAAGAAAGTCAGTTTTTCTCTCTCTATCTCTAGAATGTCTCTGTAGAATTTATTCCGATTATCTTTTGAAATGTTGATGTATGTATGTATGTATCATGTGTGTATCATGTGTGTATGTTTGTTTGTTGAAGTGGTGAGAGAGAGCTGAGGAGGAGAAATCAATGTTTGAATTTTGATGGAATGTGAGTGGAATGGAATACATATGAATTTATTGAAACATTGTGTTTGATGGAAATCAGAATTTCTCTCTAGCTCCTAATTCTGTGTCAATTTTGTTACTTTTAGTGTATGTTCTTTTATTTCACCAACATATACTGAGTGAAATTTTGTTAAAATAAATGATCAGATGAATGTTGGAAAGTTTGAGATTGATGAGGACATGTTTTGGAAAGATGGTCACCCATTTCAGATTATTGGTGGTGACTTGCACTATTTTTGAGTTCTTCCCGAGGTACTGACTACTCACTCATCTTCCTTTTAGTGATTTTTAAAATCTCTGCATTGAAATCTAATGCTTGAGTGGAGGGAAATAGAGAAATGTAAAGTCTTTGAAGATATAACGGTTTCATCGTGTTGAAGAAGCACTTGGGACTCCTCATGCATTGCATACTTTTAAGTTTAGAGCTGAAGTAATAAGTACAATAAATTATAAATAATTGGTTACAGTTTTCCTCTTGTGGAACTTCTTGACGAATATGATGACCATTACCAATTTACCATAAACTTTTGTTGACAAGGTTCTTTTTCGGTCACTTGGTTATATGGTGTGTGTGTGTGTGTGTATCTTATGAATGCAGTATTGGGAAGATTGGCTTTTGAGAGCAAAGGCTATGGGCTTGAACACCATCCAAACTTATGTTCCTTGGAATCTGCATGAACCGAAACCTGGCAAGCTGGTTTTTGATGGTATTGCAGATTTAGTATCATTTCTCAAACTCTGTCAGAAGCTGGACTAGCTTGTTATGCTTCGAGCCGGGCCATATATATGTGCAGGTCGGTCTTAGCAGCTTAGATTCTTCTTTCACCACTTGCATGTTAGATTTACATCTCTGTTTCATGGTCTATTCCAAGTAATTGACAAACTAGTGTTTCTATTGGACTTCACTTTTGAACACAAACAATGGTTATCCATCTGGAGTTTGAGAAATTATTATTATTATTGTGCATTTAGTTTTTATTACTTTGCAGTATTTCCTCTTATCGATGGTCCTTGTATATGATCGAGCTTGTCATTTGTATAGATATATTTTGTTACGGATTGCAAAATTTGCTACAAATAATGGTTAGTTAGCTTGTAGAAAATAGGCACTTAGCTTGTATATATTGAGTTTAAATCATTTCTCTACTCTGGCAGTCTGGCCACCCCATCGTAATTCTGCTAGCACAAAGTTTTCCACTCTTGTTCCATAAGTATGTTGTAAAGAAACTGATTCTCTACATAGGTTTGTAATTTTGTCCATCAATCTTGATCATCTTTCGGTTTGGATTCTCATTGTATTAAAGCCATTGCTGACTTGCTTCCTTGCACAAAATGGAAGAAGGAATTTATGCAAATATTGTTAGTAGTTTTTGCTCACTTGTAGAAGCGTGTGCAATAAATATTTTCTGATGTTCCTTTGTTCTTGTGATAATTTGTCATTTGTACTTATTATTTCCATTGACTGATGATTTCAGAATATACTTTATTGTAGAGTGGGACTTGGGGGGTTTCCCAGCTTGGTTACTTGCCATAAAACCTGCTCTCAAACTAAGGTCATCAGATCCTGCTTTTCTTCAATTGGTAAATTCACCTATAGTTTTGTTGTTTATAAGTATGACCTTAACATGCATGTTGAATCAGTAATGCTAATTACAAAAATTCTTTAAAAGGCTACACCTAGCTGCAGTTAATTAGGTTTCATCTTACTTGAGTTTTAAAAGCAAACACAGTAAATCCTTTTCCTGGATGTCATACTCTTAAAAGGTCATCTTTACTAAATGTTTCTTCAACATGTTTTACCTGATGTTCTTGGTTTTAATGTGATTGATGCGATATATAGTACCTTAATATGCGTATATGGTACGTTGTAGGTTGAAAAATGGTGGGGAGTTCTATTACCGAAGATAGCTCCTCTTCTTTATGACAATGGAGGTCCTGTAATAATGGTTCAGGTACATGGATATATTATTTATTGCCTAGCTGTCCTACCTTGAATCTCTAATAGATGACGGATGTGGAGAATGGTAGGATTGCAATGAGGATTCAATTGCAGTACTTAGATAACAGCTCTTGTTAAAATGTAAAGTTGAACATCAAATTCTATACTTTTAGTTATCAATGTTAATTCAGATTATTTTTCACAGATTGAAAATGAATTTGGTTCATATGGAGACGACAAAGCCTATCTTCATCACCTTGTGACATTGGCCAGAGCACACCTCGGGGAAGATATCATTTTGTAAGAACTTTTATGTGTTCAGCACCATGGTTGCACTTGATTTTATGGGCTTTCGCCACATTATTATTTTTTCCTTATTTGATGATTATCATCTATCAACTCTTTCATTGACTTGATTTTGGTGGGTTTCAGGTATACTACAGATGGTGGTTCTAGGGAAACTCTTGAGAAAGGAACTATCCGGGGAGATGCTGTATTTTCAGGTAAAGCTTTTTAGGTAGTGTATTCAAGTTTCTTAGTTCTCAGCATAAGCGAAATGAATACAATTCTGTTCATTTTCCCTTTCAAAAGAGCGAAAATAAAAATGTGCCTTTGTTTGGTGTAACTTGATTAAAACTACTAGTGCTGATATGTCTTCAAATCCACATAATTCTCTATTTCTCTTTGAGGTTCCTCAATGCTTTTGAGAGCTCTCCTCTCAATTTCGCCTCTCTCCTGTTACCTTGCCATCAACTTTCATGCAAGGATCAATTTTATTATTACATTAGATTTTGAGTCTTTGACATAATGCAGCCACTTTATTGTAGGCTAAGAACCTGCATGGCAAAAAAGGCCTGTGTTAGGTCTATCATTTATCTAGGCCAGAAATTTCATATGCTCCACTTTGCATCATCCACCATTTTTCAACCCTCTCGTTTTTTGACTACTGAGTGCTGATGGCTCATAAACCTATTCATGGATTGGGTGGTACTGTTGGCCCATTGCACCCCAGATTTTTCCTTCACAGTTATCACTTGGCATCTTGTCTGTTGTATGAACCTCCAACATTTAGACATTAGATTATATTTATTATCTATTATCTAAGTGGACGTAAAAACATATAAGAAAGACAGGTTTACTTCATTCATGACTGAGATTCAACCTAGGGGTAATATAAATGATCATACCACTGAATAAGATATATGCTAATAATCTAATTAGTTTTTCTGATTTTGTAGCTGTTGACTTCTCCACGGGCGAAGAGCCTTGGCCTATATTTAAGTTACAGAAGGAGTTCAATGCCCCCGGAAAATCACCACCAATTTGTTCATAAGTGTCTTACATGTTGTTATTTTCTGACCCGTACTTAGTTGCTCATAATGCTTGTCATTTCAGGGAGTTCTACACTGGTTGGCTTACACACTGGGGAGAGAAGATTGCAAAGACAGATGCAGATCATACAGCAACTTTCCTAAGAAAAATATTGTCACAAAACGGTTCTGCTGTACTTTATGTATGTACTTCGGTTTCACATTTTTATGCTATCAAACAATTAGTTTGCATGGTGATATTCTGATTCAGGCATTTTACTAAATTCCAGATGGCACATGGTGGAACAAACTTCGGATTTTATAATGGAGCAAATACTGGTGCAGATGAGTCTGATTAAAAGCCAGATCTCACTTCCTATGATTATGTGAGGACGTTTTTGACTTGATCGTAAGAAAAATTATTGAATTCATGGCATAGGCTGTATGACTGATAGTCCGATACCCCTTTATCCCAGGATGCACCAATTAAGGAAGCTGGTGATGTGGAAAATGAAAAGTTCAATGGTACAACCTTATATCTTTGTTCTTCTGTAGTTCAAAAAAGCTCTTTCTTAGGTTACGTGTAATTATTTTTTTTTGAAAATTACTTTATAAAGCCCAGCCAAAAGCCAGAAAAAGGAGGCCACAGCCCGGCCAAAAGCAAAAACGGGAGGGAAAAACACAAGAGCAGAGGAAACAACAACAGAGCCCAGAAATAACACAAAAACAGGGGAGACCAACCCCCAAAAACACACAGAAGAAACATTCAAACACCTGTTGCAACCTCCTCTGTACCCGAAGTCCCCCAAATGTTTTACTATAAAAGATTTGATGATTATGGTTTTCGTAGAATAAGATACCAATATCAGTATGATTTGTTGTCTCGCTGCCTGAGTGGCAATAAGTGAGTAAAGAAAATAGAAAGTTATATAATAAATTGTTGCCAGGTGTTTTAGCAAGCTTTGCATGAGTGGTGATTCCATTTTGGATGATTATGGGTTTGTTTATGAAGGTAAAATGTTTTATAAGATACAGTTTTATTTTCTGAGGTCAGTGGGAACTATAAGAGAGTGCATATATTGAATTTAAGTGGGTAAGCTACAAAAATTCAGACTGATTTTGTTCATTACTATTATTTTTGTTTTCGCACTTTAGTTCCATGCAGCTCTATAGGTCTAAATACCGAAACTATAATGAGTTTTTTTTTGTTCATATTATTAGGCTTCTGAAATTTTTTATGTTTCAAATAAATGAATAATGCTATTTTCACTAGATATTCTATTCATAAACACTTTTATGCTTTCAGCACTTCAGAGGGTGGTACAGACATGTAGTGCACCTTCTCTTCCTTCAGTTCCTCATGATAAAAAGAAGATAGGATATGGACCTATCCAGTTGCAGAAAACAGCATTGTTGTTTGATTTACTTGATACAATTGATCCTGCTGATGTAGTTGAATCTGAAAACCCAATTTCAATGGAGTCTGTCGGTCAGGTGTGCAAAAATTTATGGTCTAATTTGTGATTTTCATTGGAAGTTTCATGACAATCCAAGAAATGTATTTCTTATTATTATTGTTAATATGTCAGATGTTTGGATTTTTATTGTACGTATCTGAATATTCTGGAAAGGACTATGGCAGTGGTCTGCATATTCCAAAGGTACAGACATCCTTCATTTCATATTTAAGCTGACCAATTAATTCATTGTTTAGCTTTGCAGATAGGTGCAGTTCTCTTCTCATTTTTAGTTTCGATATTTACAATAGTTCACGGAAATTCAACAAAGAATATAAGTATTTTGGTTGCAGGTGCATGACCGAGCTCAAGTGTTTGTATCATGCCCATCTGGAGATAATGGTGGAATGCCGACATATGTTGATACAATTGAAAGATGGTCGAATCAAGCACTTAGCCTCCCAAATGCTAGATGTGCCACCAACATCACCTTATATATTTTGGTAATTGACTGCTTGGTTTGACTTAGATTGATCTGCTTGGTTTATGTTAGTACTAAGCGGTTTTCTGTTGTTTCCATATTTTCGATGCCTTTCCTTCCAATTTGATATGTTTCCTTTCTAACAGGTTGAAAACATGGGTCGTGTAAATTATGGACAGTACTTGTTTGATGAGAAGGTAAAGTTGCTTTTCAAGTAGAAAAATTAATCTTTATTCCTTAAGTGTAACTGGCCATACTTCAATGTTATATAGATCCTATAAGCTTTGATTGTCAATGTAAGAAGTTCAATCACACTTACTTTTGTTCTTGGTGGTAACTTGGAATTTTACTTTATTTTCCCACCAAAGTATATGGTTGAAACTTGAAAGTAATGAGAATTCCTTTGTATCCTAGTTGCTGATTATTTTCGGCATTGTAGGGTATCTTGTCTTCAGTTTATTTAGATGGGAAAACTCTGCACGGATGGAAAATGATTTCCATTCCTTTTCACAACCTGAATGAGGAGCCAAAAATCAGTCCCATCATTCATGCTGCATATTCTGGATTCACCAAAGTATCAGCATCAGCCAGCAAAAAATTAGAGCATAAATCCGGTATGTCTTCTTACGAGCCATATATAAAGGTTCAATAACGATGCTTTGTCATATTCATTACACATTATTTTCTCTGGTGTATTTCCTTTTTGCAAGCTTGTTTCAATCAATGATGATATGATAATGGAATCAGTAAGTGCTGGATTTCCTTGTGCAGAGAGCAATGCAAAAGAACCTGCATTCTATGTGGGGCGTTTTTCAATTGATAAAGTAAACCAAGTGAATGACACATACATATCCTTCAATGGTTGGGGTAAAGGAATTGCATTTGTCAATGAATTTAACATCGGACGATATTGGCCGGTAAAGGTTTTCATTTTCTCTTATATTCAACTATTTTCTAAAAATCCCGCAGGAATTGCATTGTCTGGTTTAATGTTGGCATATGTTTGCATCTGAAAATCCCTGTCATTCTTGCAGTCTTTTGGACCGCAATGCAACCTTTACATCCCTGCTCCGATCCTTCGTCATGGGGAAAATATTTTTTTTTTTTTTTTGAAAAGGCAAGTAATATAGAAGCCCAAAGGCAGAAACGGGGCGCACCCCAAACAACACAAACGGGGAAAACCCCCAAACACAGAAAAACAACCCAGAAAAACAGGGTCATGGGGAAAATATTGTGGTATGGAATGCCTAAATCTTTGTTTTTCATTTTAATATTCTATTTAAAGCTCCTATATCATAAACCATGTAATTGTTTGAATGTCAATACATCTTCGTTCTTCCACTGAGGATGTGAATTTTGAATATAAACGAAATAAAAACCTTAAATATTATATTCTTTGCTTACTTTTTATTTATTCACAGGTCATATTCGAGTTAGAATCTCCCAATTCGGAGCTTGATGTACACTCAGTTGATCAACCAGACTTCATGTGTGGTTCAAGTAAATCTAATGTGCATCAGCTTTAACCCTGCTGCTGAAATATATCAACCACCTTGTGC
Organism: Acer campestre; assembly: GCA_954870605.1. NCBI lineage: Eukaryota > Viridiplantae > Streptophyta > Magnoliopsida > Sapindales > Sapindaceae > Acer > Acer campestre. The sequence goes on from OX940799.1 coordinate 58,537,757, forward strand.
CATGCTATAAGTTCGTGTAAAAAGCTTTGACTTCTGAAAATCGTTCTTGCACACGATTGTTTTCTCGGAATAGAGAAGATAGGCTGAAGGTTGTAAAAGAAAAAAGCCAAGAAAAGGGAAGCATTAAGCACTATTGTACATTCATCAAAGTATTGTATTGCATATTTATGGCAATCACTTCAACTGATTCATTTGAAGAACATTTTGCAATACAATATTTTAGCGTGCCCATGTTCAAAACTTTAGCCTCATTGAACCCTACAATCTACGGAAAACAATAAACTATGACCGTTGGCCATATCGTGATTTCTGCTTGAGTGTGAAAAATAGAACACGAGAGTTTTTAAGTAGTCTATGCATATAATATACTTCAATGAGAATCAATCAAGTATCAACAGTCATTTCTTTTATTTCAGGTTGTTTAAACAATCTTATCAAACAAAAGCTATCTTCTCCTAAGTAGTTCTCTCTGGGAACTGTTAACTATGCTACAAACAGTATTGATTACTAATACTAAGCCACAAAAACAGAAGGCGGAGAATAGTATTATTTGGAAGGCGACTTAGGATCGTCTTTTGATTGTGTCATAGCCGCAGCTGCCATTGACATGGCAGTAGCGGCTGCTCCGAGCTTTACACCCCCAGCAGCTTTCATTGCACCAGCTACTTTAGCAAACACAGCTATCCCACCTACAAGCATAGCCCTCAAGGCAACAGTTGGTTTTACTGCCATATTTGTACCTGTAGTTTTTGACAGTAGACAAATTTAGAACTTACGACCTCCAGACAAAATCACAAATAAACATCGGTAGTGCATTGCGAATAAAAACCGTGACACCAGCTGAGCAATATCAACAAAAAAGGGATAGAAATGAGATTCTCACAGCTAATTTCCAATCTAATTTGAGAGGAGCTTGAATGCTTAATCCTAAGTTTCTCCATTTCACGTATTCAGATGTGAAAGATATTTCTTAAGTGAAATTTTTTTTGATAATATCATAAAACCAGCACTAAAACGCCTTGACATATGAAAAATATACAGAATATTAGACAACAGTGTCAGGTTCGTCCGCATTTAAACACTACCTTGTCTATCTATCCAGCAGTCTATATCCGACAATCATACCCATAACTGTAAGAAATGTTAAAATCAAACAGCTACATAAGGCTAGAACCACATAGGAATAGAAGCAGAGGATCTGGCATGCATGTTCCTCCTGGTAAACATTCTATGAGAATATTCCACTAAATTCTTTCATGGATTTGGACTGATCTTCAACAGTGTAGGTTCACTAAATAGACAACGCTTTAGTGTGGTTTTTTTTTTCGATACCCAAAACCCACCAAGTCTTTCCCTTATTCCCCGGATTCTAAAACATTATAGCAAGATAATAATATGTTTTCTTTAGGCCTCCAAAAATATAGCTAGGATCCCCGGATGAAATTGAAAATTTATAGACAACCTACCCCAACCCACTGCACCCTATGCACAAACACAAAATAAAGAGAATCCACTCAAATGTTGGTAGGAGGATAGGATTTACCCCTAGGATTCCTCCACTGCAAGAGTCTAACCAACTATGCTACCCTTTGCAACAGTAAACAGCTCCTCGCTTTCTTTTCACTTCTATCTTCGACATAAATATCCTAGAAATCTAACTTACTTACAACTGCCACAAGGGACCACGATACAAATCTTTGACCTTGATTGAACATCAATATCTACTCTTATTTCACAACTCTGAATATTCTAGATATAAGGCACCACGATACAAATCTGCTTCAAGAGATAAGGCTGGCTAGTGATCTATTGAACTAATCTGCTTCAAGAAATAAGGCTGGCTAGTGATCTATTGAACTGTCACAAATATGAAAAAATTTTAAAAGAAAAAAAAAATGTTACAATCTAGTCTTGCAACAAAACTTAGACACTAACACACAGAACTTTACAATTCAATCGTGATTGTGAATAATGACAATGAAAGCAAGGTATTATTTATTTAAAGTTGAACCAAACTTGTAAACTTCGATATGGTAAATATTGCACATCACCTATATTCCAACACAATGCCAAAAAGAAAAGGAGCAAGGGCCAAGGAACCCAGCAAATAAAAAAAAAAAAATTATGCTCTCTTCACCTATCTGAGCAGACCGTTAATCCTAGACGAGTTTTCATCATTCTAATTAGTAATCATAAATATACCATACAAACAATAATACTATGTGGCACTTCCTCATATATAACTTTGGTACTTGTTTTTTTCCCTAAACAACACATGAAACTCCCCCATATATATTTCTAATGTAAGGTCTATCACAAACAACAGAGTACAAAAAAGATGACTCTTAATGCTAAAGTGATCTTCTTCTCCAAAAACATGGCATTTCAAGGTGTGAAGAATAATTGTACATCACAAAGTAAAGAATGCAGAGATGCAGTTCTTACCACTGATGTATCAGATACAGGTCAAGCTTCCTCTAAGTCAGTGGCTGCACCTACTAATACTAGAATATCAAATGATGATCTGGTCAGAAGATCATTACCATATTTCCGCAATACTTCAAGAGTAAAGGATCGTATCTCAGCCACTCATCAGACATTGAAGAGAACACAAATCAGTGGCTAGGATTCTGTTAGTGCCTAACAGAATTTGGCGCCTAAATTAGTTTTATCAGAGTCAAGTCTGATTGTCTATAATCTGACTTGGCAAAATGATTGGCTCTCCTTAATTCAAGGGAAGTTGTTATTAACATACAAAAAGCGTGATCTCAAGTTGTATAAATAGATTCACTGTATTCGTTGTATATTATTGAAGATTCCAGAAAAATAGAAACAGAGTTTTTTCTCTGAAGCATTTCTTCAAACATCTCCTTCATCTTCAATACAACTTCATTACTCATTCTTTACACAAGGCATCATTCAATCAGCATTTTGGAAGTACTTCTGTCGCTTTGGAAAGCAAAATATCCCACAAGTTGCACCCAAACAGCGAGAAAATGTACCTTTGTCCAAAATGCTAATCAAACAATGTCCAAGTACCAATCAACACACTTTGATGCAAACAAAACCCCATCACTGTAACCACTTACATATTACTTTCCTACGTTGTCCGCCCACTAAATACATCTACAAATCCATCTCCCTCATTCATTTCTATTCGATTAAACGATATCATCACACGGTTTCATCTACACTTCCACACATAACAGAATCAAAACTTTATATTAGCCAAAAAAATCATCACAAATATCAATCACTGCTTCAAATTTATCCCAAAACAGATTCTGGGTCCACATAAATTTCACTCAAATCAACATTACTAATAAAAAAGAAACAATCTTTTTTCTCTCATTTTCCTCTAATTTCTTCCTATTTCCTGATCACAAACAAAATCGGTTTCAACAAACAAACAGTACAAAACCAAGCAACCCCAACATCAAATATCAACAAATACACACATAAAAGAAACAAAAAACACAATGACAAATAGAGATATCAGACAGAAGAAAACGAACTTAACCGAAAGAAAATTCTGATAAGTTAATGTTAAAACTATAATTTGGGGAGTTTAAAAGATGAAAATGGAGCTTTCACCACAGCTTTGTACACTGAGTTATTGTGTGTGTCCCACATTTGTCACCTTTTGAGTCACAGTTACTTTGTTCCTGAGATTTGGGATTGTGATGTATGGTAGGTTGAGGTTGAATCCGTGGCAGTGGTGGTTTTCCAGGCAAATGGCACATGAAGCAGAGCAACTGAACATAGTCTTCTGTGCTGATGTTTGCCTTGCTTGGCAAGGAAGATGGGTGGTGGGCAAGTCATTCCATGTGTTTCAAATTGGAGAAGCTGCAGTTATGCAATTTTTGTATAAATGGTCATGCTCATATAGATTCAGACCCAGAACAAATAAATAAAAACACAGTTCTAGAATGCATGCCAGTCACTCGAATATTAAGCACTAGAAAAGCAACAATTCAACACAGAAGGATTGAGTTTGACTCACCAGTAGCGACCAGAGCTGATCTTATGGCAGCAGATGACCAGTCCTGATGAACAGATTTAAAGAGAGCTGCTATTCCTGCAACAAGGGGCACAAGCCATAGAAGTTCCTGATTGCAATGCAAACCCAATAGTGTGCTGTCATTTGCACATGCAGACCGGTGAATATGCAGCTAACATGTCCACACCTGGTGGCTGGTGCAGCTATGTCAGGCTACCACAGATACTGCTGCAGTACTTATTTTCTGTTTCTGATTTTGCAAAGCATAGTATCAAGTTAGGGAATATCAATTTACGCTTACATTCAGATTAAAAGAGATGAGAGAGAAAGAGAGTTCTTACACATAACCATCTACATGGTTAGCAGCTATGCCTTCAAAGTGCATGAGGCCAATGAATCCACGGTTTTCTTTTACAGTGTCAATAGATAAGTCCTGCAAAGATTAAAAAAAAAATTGCTTTAAATCTTAGTGATTACATTCTTTTCAAGATTTAACTCCAATAATAGTCTGCAAGATAGGACCATAATTTCCTGGCAAAGAAATACAGTGATCCCCTTGGAAATTGCATAAAAAGAACCTATAGCGGTTGAATCTTGTTGATCAATGTAGGACAACAACGGTATAACATAACTCACAGATATTGATATAACATCCAATACTACATCATTTATAGCTCTTCCAAACAATCCTCGACTGCTCTGCCTACTCAAGTGAAATCATCTCCAAAGTAGTAATCTATATTGCCGGAAGTCTGCATTTGAATATAGTATAATTTTCTAGAGGCAAGCCAAAAAGCTAATGCCTACAATGCTTTTTTTTTGAACAGCACTAATGCCTACAATGCTAACAAGAAAAAAAGCTAAAAATATCAATGGATTATCTGCTAGATGCACTGAGAGCAAGCACTTGAATTCTAACAGGAATAATATATAGTAATGATACTAAATGGAACTGGTAATAACAAATCTAGCAGTACATCAAGTAAACACTACATGGAAATTTAAGAAAATTATAACTTGAACAACATAGTACCACAAGTGATATGAAAGGAATCAAAGTAGAGAATTCAACCTTTTAACATTTATTCAAAATCATCAAGAAGAAAATCTAATGATAAAGGCCTATTGTATCAACAAAACTTTAAGAATCTGTATATCACAATACACTTAATGAGTTTAAAATTTAGTAAGCAAACAAAGCAGGTAGTTTAACAACAAACTTATAATATCAAATATGAAGACAACAGCATATATTATATAGGGGCCTACTAATGGTAATAAATATAAAAACTGCTATACAAATATCTTTAGATTAATCAGCTTCCAGAAACCATATAACCTTTACTTACTGTTCTGTATATCAGTAGGTCGACCAGAAAACATGGTCTTCTATTTTAGCATATTGTACAATCATTAAAAAAAAAAAAAAAAATTCATATTTTACGGGATACTAGAGACATAGTAAAATATTGCAAGAAAATTATTGAAGCATCTTAGTCTCAAAATCCATTTAAGTGAATTTTCCATTTGTTCTTTCATACTGTCTAATCATAGATTACAATGTTGTACACTGATTCAAAAAAATTCATAAACATTTTGCTAAGCATGTAAAGTTCACAATTTTTTTTTTTCTTCTAGATAGTAGTTTATACATTTCAAAAACACTGCACCAAATGGATTATTCATCGATTTATACATTAATACTACACATTTCACAATTATCCAAAAGTCTTATCCTACATTATGTGATAGTTGATTTGTATTATTATCACATCATTTGATCATCTACAAGACATTGAGAGATTGATAATAACTATTTATAAAAGTATAGTGGAGAAAAATAAACATTTGACACTCCATGATTCGAGTAAATGGTTTCAATCCATTTATATTGTAAAATAGTCTTAACTTAATGGTCCAAAGCTTTGATGCTAACTCTTTATAGAAGTGTAGTTGTGATCAAAATAGGCATTTAACGATCAATGATTAGACTAATCCACTAAAATTTTTTTTTGAAAAGGCAAATTTATTAAAGGCAGGCCAAAGCCACCATCAAAACAAAAAGGAAACAACCAGAACACGCAGAAAAAGGCACAAACAGCCCAGAAAACAAACAAAGCACCAACAAGAAAACAACAAAGCGAAAGCAGAGCACCAAACAGCTCAGCAACCAACCAAACAAAACAAAGCACCCAACACTAGAACCTGAATCAAATGTCCCCCCAATCCACGAAGTCCCCTGACATACTAGCCCCCATCTTCGCTAAGCTATCTGCAAAGGAATTGAAGATTTTTGAATCAAAAACAACCTTTATGCAGATTGTATCATCCCACGAATCTCATAAATAGTCTTCACTTGAGAAACATTCCCAAAGTCACCATTATTAACACATGAAACAGCCACCTTCGAATCACTCACCACCGTGATTTCACGGCCCCTAAGCGAAGGATTGGAGTAAACCAGCTCAGTCACTCTTTTGATGGGACTAATCCACTTATATTGTAACGTAGACATAATAAATTGGTCCAGTATTTTGATATCCAAACGGCAACAAATGATCAAAGCAAAATGAAATCTATGGTAGAGTTTACAAAATTAATAAGGGCTGCTGATATCATGCGTAGAAGCAATTTATTTACCTTCGTTAGTTGAGTTTCTGATCTCTTGGAGTTATTCAGTATGTTTCAATCTCTTGGGGTGTGGTTCATCTTCCGGTGTTCCATCTGCTGTACAAATATCTTTAGATTAATCAGCTTCCAGAAACCATATAACCTTTACTCTACTTTTCTGTATATCAGTAGGTCGACCAGAAAACATGGTCTTCTATTTTAGCATATTGTTTTTTTTTTTTTTTTTAGCAAAATCCATCATTAACATAGTAAAATAGAACTAAAAGCTCAATTGTTCTCCTCAAAAACTACCATAGAGAGCATAAATATACTTAAAGATAACCAACAACCTAATTACTTACCAGATGACTTCAATGACTCCAGCAACAACAATGCCTGCTCCTTGACCAAATCGATGCGCTCAACATACAGTTCCAACTGAGCAATGTGCAATTTCTTCCACCTCTGATCCAATTCCGTCTTCAAGCTCAATTCTTTATCATTGTCAACGTCCATCTTCTCAACATCTTTAGGTCCATTAACGGACTCCACTTTCGAAGCAGCCAACTGCTTGCTACTTCCTCTTTGATTCTGAGTCTTTCTAGCTTTTCCATTCGACTTGGAAGCTGTTTCAAGTACTCCACCTTCACCGCCCCATACCTCCTTCGACAAATCATAAGCTTTTTGCTCATGTGGCTTCGAAAAGGTCCGAACTTCTCCCTTTTTTATACCTCTCTCGAGATTGTTCTCGTACTTCTTCCTCATCCTTCTGATCTTGTCCACCAATTGGGTCCTCGACACATCGATATGAAGTGATTTCTTGATGAAATCATGAAAAGCATTCATGTCCTGATTCGGATCAACTCCTTTCTTCGTAGAGAACTCGATCATACCCTTCAAGACCACGATTTCATCGTCTTCACTCCACAACCTCGGGAAAAGCTGCTTTTTTGTATCCTCTCCCAGCTTTTTCGACTCCAATGCCTCCTCCTCGTCGCCATCAGCTTCCGTACCCTTCTTCTTCGCCCGCTTAGAGTCCTTCTGAGCTCCGTCTGTCTCGCTGGGTCGTTTCGAAGCCGGTTTCGATCTGGGTTTCGTCGCTTTTGGGGTCTCCTCCATGAGCTTGGTCGCTATTGTATAATCATAAAAAAATATATATATATATATATAAATATATTTCATATTTTACAGGATACAACTAGAGACAAAATATTGGCAAGAAAATTATTGAAGCATTTTAATCTCAAAATCGATTTAAGAGAATTTTCTGTTTGTTCTTTTGTACTGTCTAATCGTAGATGACAATGATGTACACTGATGTAAAAAATTCATAAATCCAAAAAAAAAAAAAAATTCACAAAAATAATTTCTAGATACATTAATACTACACATTTCACAATTATCCAAAATTCTTATCCTACATTAGTTGATTTATATTATTATCACATCATTTAATCATCTACCGAACATTGAGAGATTGATAATAACTCTTTATAAAAGTATAGTGGTCAAAAATAAACATTTGACACTCCATAATTCGAGTTAATGGTTTCAATCCATTTATATTGTAAAATAGACTTTATTAACTTAATGGTCCAAAATTTTGATATCTAATTGAAGGGAACAAAACTTTGATGATAAATGTTTATAGAAGTGTTGTAGTGATGATCAAAATAGGCATTTTACAATCAATGATTCGACTAATCCACTTATACTGTAACATAGACATAATAAATTGGTCAGTATTTTGATATCCGAAAGGGAACAAATGATCAAAGCAAAATGAAATATATGACAGAGTTTACAACATTAATAAAGGCTGCTGATATGTGAAGAAGTAATTTATTTACCTTGAGGTGCGTTGTCTCCGGATGTTTCAAGATTTAGGCCGAACATCAAATGGACTCCACACTTTACCACCTTGATATGTTCTATGTTTGACTCCATCATATCCTCAACATAGAATCGAAATGAAAACTCATCATCACAAAGTTCACGAACAAAGCAGTAACCAAACCCAATGATCACGTGGTTTGACTTAATGCGGTTAGGTCCACAACAAGGCATCCCAAACAAATGATAAAGGTGGTCCCTAGACAAGTCGATTCTATTAAGACATCGGTCCCCATCTTTAGATTTGACAATGCCTTCATACTTGACATAGGAATATTTGTGGTAATAATCCTCTTGATGATCACATTGATGGTCTGGATCTGAAATCATCACAACAACGGACATAGCTAAACATATAAAGTTATAGTTGAAACAATGTTGTGACAGTTTCACATCAATAAAAGATCCCGTGCTTCGAAAGCTAAACCACTCCGGAATATCATTTTCAGGGTAACATATAGAAACAAGAGGTTTATCTCCAACATAAACCTATATTATGAAAATAATTAGTCTACAACATCCAGTAGAGTATTAAAAAAGAGTTTACATCAAATTATTCCAAAGGAAAAAAAAAAAAAAAAGTATCATCATATATTAAAAATGCTGGGAGTGAAACAGACCTGTTGATATCTTTTCACAATTGAAGTTGCTAGACGTTGCATTTCCAGTACAATGCCTTCCAAAAAATAGTTGAGTGAATTTCGATTCAATTTGAAACAGTTGATGAAATTAGCGTCCACGGTTCCATCATCAAAACTGTTATTATGAAATGAATGAGATGGTAATTCTTCCAATGACGTGCAATTGACTGCAGATATACGTGTCCAATATCGAAGCTTCGGTAAAACTTTAATCCTCTCACAATTGCTGATGTCAAAACAGAACAATTGCTTAGAGAGGCTTCCCGGAATACTTTCAAAATTGTTTTTGGTCAAAATTAACAATCCCAATGAGGTTAAGCAACCGAGACTGTCCGGTAATTCTTTGATTCCGCAATCACTTAGATATAGATACTTCAAATTGTACAAGCCAGATAAAGGAGGCAATATCAAACCTACCCCATCCACACCCTTACTTCCTGATAATTCCAACCACTCAAGTCTCTTCAAACATGAGATTAACGGTAGTATTTCTTTGATTCTGCAATCCCTTAGAACTAGTTTCTTCAAATAATCCAAGCCAGATAAAGGAGGCAATATCAAACCTGCCCCATCCTCACCCTTACATCTTGATAATTCCAAGCACTCAAGTCTCTTCAAACATGAGATTGACGGCAGTATTTCTTTGATTCTGCAATCCCGTAGAAATAGATGCTTCAAATTGTACAAGCCAGATAAAGGAGGCAATATCAAACCTACCCCATCCACACCCTTACTTCTTGATAATTCCAACCACTCAAGTCTCTTCAAACATGAGATTGACGGTAGTATTTCTTTGATTCTGCAATCCCTTAGAACTAGTTTCTTCAAATTGTCCAAGCCAGATAAAGGAGACAATATCAAACCTACCCCATCCTCACCCTTATATCCTGATAATTCCAAGAACTCAAGTCTCTTCAAACATGAGAATGACGGCGGTATTTCTCTTATAGCTGTTCCTGTAGCAACAATTGATTTGAGAGATTCTAAAGTTCCTATATTGTCGGGAAGCTTATCAATTTTTGAGCAACCACTGAGATCGAGTGATTCAAGAGATTTGGACTTACAGATGCTGCTTGGAAGACCCTTAAGCATTGAACAGCGCCTAAGACGCAATGACTTTAAACTGTCGAGATCCTCGAATGATGGGGGTAATTCTTCTATTCGGTTACCAAATAAATCTAAGATTTCAATATTGTTTGGGACTTCTGGAAGCATCTTAAGTTTAAAGCAACAGCTGCCATTTAATTCTTTTAGAGATTTCCAACCCCTCAAATCTGGAATACTCTCAAGGCTTCTGCAGTGACTAAAATCCAAAGACTTTACCTTATTGAGATATTTAAAAGATGATGGGATTTCAACCAAACTTTTACAATAAACAATACCTAATGTTTTTAAATTGTTTGGGAGTTCTGGAAGCCTCTTGAGTTTTGAGCAATTACTGAGAATAAGCCCTTTTAGAGATTTCAAACCAGAGCAATTTGGAATACTCGAAAGGCTTTTGCATTCCTTCAGAGACAAAGATTTCAATTTAGTGAGATGTTGAATAGATGATGGAATTTCAGACAAACTTGTACACTGGTTTAGCATCAAACTCTTTAGATTTGGGGTCCCTGAGAAGTCTGGGCATCTATTTAGTTGCTTGGACCCCGTGAGGTCAATTCTTTTCAAAGTAACAAGTTGCTGCAAGTAAAAAAATAATAATTAAATAATCAACACAAATTAGCACCTTTAATGTTATAAATTACCAAAATAAAAAATCATATAAATATCAAATGTACCATGAAACCGCTCCATAATTCTTCAACATTGCTATTAGGCATTTCAAGTATGACAAGATTCTCTGATTGAAAATTTGTCTGCAATGATTTCAATGGGAATCCATACCAATGGAGATACTTTAACTCATTCAAAACAAATTCAAAACCTTCATTAGGAACATGCACCTTATTGCCACGATTATCCCGAACATTAGAGACATAAAATTCCAAGAGTCTCAATTTTTCCATCCTTGCAAAAGCCTGAGGAGTTAAGTTTATATCTCTTACATTTGGGGAGGACATATTCAAAGAGATTGCTTCTATCTTTTTAGTCCCCTGATATCCATACGAGAAGTAAAAAGTTAATTAGTATCAAATATATACAAAAAGCATATGTTAACGAAACTTTGGAAAAACAAATCATTAAAGAGAAATATTCATACTGTGTTCTCAACAAACACTAATTAATGAATAATATTCATACATTCAATAAATTAAACTATAATTATTAACATTATATATATAAAGATTTACATCTTCAAGAGCACGTGTAAAAGCACATATTAATATTATATTATATTCACATAAAGAAAAGTTTGTATTGTATGTATGTAAAATTTAATTTTTTTTTATTGGTCAAAGCAAAGAATAATTTCTTTTATAAATCACACCCAAACCGATGCCTTTCACATTGGCCAGTGCACTAAGGATAAATGGAATAGATACAGATTAATATTGAGTTGAATCTCACCTTGCCTTTTGTCAGAACATGGTAAATATCATCATAATTCCATAGCCGACTCTGCTTGCCCGGCTCTTCGCATTCTTGCCGAACAATTTTCCTTGCCATCGCTTGCAGTAAATCATGCATTGTTATTATATTGTCATATGACAAGGATATTAAAGACTTATCAATTAGAACGCTTATTCCAATCTCTGCTGAGAAGCCTAGGATACTAATTACAAAATCTTTGTTCTTCCCTTTCAAAAGACATGCAATATCGAGAAATATCTTCTTCTCCTCACGATCTAATCCATCATAACTTATTTTCAACACCTTTTGGATATCCCCATTAGCAATTTGTCCTAGTTTACTTAGTGCACTTTCCCATTCTTGTTTACTCCTCTTACACAAAAAGGAACCCAAGACTTTGAGAGCCAATGGAACACCTCTGGTATATTCCCATACCCTTTTCGATAGGTCCTTATAATCTTCACTGGGATGATTTTCTATAAAGGCATGACGGCGAAAAAGCTCTAGAGCTTCACAATGAAACAATTCTCGTACTTCATATACTTGACTCACTCTTGTAAGCACTTGTCTATCTCTTGTTGTTATAATGATTCGGCTTTGGGAATCGAGACAGTCAAAACCTCCAATCAAAGTTTCTATTTGTTGGAAATTGGTCACATCATCAAAAACAATTAAAAACTTCTTACAACCAAGTCTTTTCCTTATGAAAGTGCGCCTTACAGTAGCAGTGCCTATATTTAAATTTCCATCCTCTAATACAGTTGAAAGAAGTTCTCCTTGCAAGTGATTTAATCCACCATTTTGTTCAGACCTTTCCCTAATATTTGGAATGAAGTAAGAACCTTCAAATTGACAAGAGATTCTGTTGAACACAACTTCGGCAAGAGTTGTCTTGCCTATTCCCCCGATCCCCCAAATTCCTACACTGTGAACATCCTCTCTCCCTAACAATGATACAATTTGTGCAATCTTCGTATCTATTCCCACTAGACCCTTGGAATCACTTGATGACATATCATTCAACTTCTTCGAAATATCTTTGACAATATTCTCAATAAGTAAAGACTCGTCCCTGTGGAGTAGAGAAAACAACCGATAGTATGTCACAGTTAGATGCGTGAAATGGGATCTGATCATTTAAAATTATATCCCACACAGTGAGTGAGAGTAGAAGTAATACATACATGAAAGAATAGAAATTAAATACTACGAGAGTTGTTATTTGTTGGAGATTTCAAATATATATAATTACAAATATATATGTTATAGAGATCTCAAAATTGTTCTTCATTTTCTTTTCTTATTCTAACATTATTTACTGGATAATAGTCATAATACTGCTATAGATGCATGAAATGGGATGTGATCATTTAAAATAATAATACTGCTTTACATAAGAAAAAGTGACAACTTACTTGATGGTGCTTGAATGCCAACCGGACAGATCGGCTGCTTCCTTGAGAGCTTCCTTCCATCTCTGAACTTTGTCCAAACTCTTCTTAAAACGTTCTTTATGCTTTGTAAATGCATTCCCATAAGTTCCAGTCTGATGCCTGACATCTGATGGATTTACGTTGTAGAAAACAGGTATTACAATTTGATCAGAACTCTTCTTGCATTCGAGGATCTTCACAAGTTCTTCGAGACACCATCCAGAAGATGCATAATCTTTGGAGAAAATGATGACCGAAATCTTTGACTCTTCAATTGCTTTGAGAAGAGATGGGGAGATTTCATCACCTCTGTTAAGTTTGTAATCGATGTAAGTCTGGATTTGTTTGTCACGCAAAGCTTTGTGAAGATGGCTGGTGAAATTGTAGCGGGTGTCCTCTCCTCTGAAACTGAGAAAAACATCGTGCTTCATGTTGAATTGACAAGTATTAGAAGAAGAAGATGATGAAGGAAACGAAATCAAAATGATCAGAGAGTGACTGTTGAGATGTGTTTTAGCTGGTAAATGTTTTACAAATATTGCTCTGTTCTTAAAATCTTCATTGACTTTGACTTATAGTTGGCATGTTTCCTGGTGGATGCTAAGCAGCTTCCTGGAAACTTCATTCCAATTAAAATTAGTCTTTGGAGTTACTTTTTTTGTGGACCCTTTCACTTTGAAAACGGAGCACCACGTCTGAACAGAGCAAATTATTATTTAAATATGGGAAATTATTATTCTTTCCCCTATAGTTTGCCATATTCTTCATTTTCCCCCTTCTAGTTTCAAAATTCTCTAAATTTCCCCCTCCCATACACAAATATAACCAATTTCATCTTATAAAAATAGGCATGGAAAGGGGGGAATTGAAGAATTTTGAAACTAAAGAGGGAAAAATGGCAAATATGGCAAACTATAGGGGAGAGAATGATAATTATCCTCTAAATATTTATATTAAGTGAATTGACAATATTATCTATTTAAATGAGACCAAATTTCCAAGAATAGGTAGTAACATCCATAATAACAATTATAACGGCATGAGCCATAATAACTAACAATTTTTTATTTTATTTTTTAACAATATCTATTAATCCAGGACTAGGTGTTTTTTTTTTAAGTTTTCGCCTTCGGTAGGATTCGAGCTGCTGACCTAAGAGTTATTTACCCAAGTCCCAAACTTATCCATCTACCCGTTGAGCTGAGTTACGCCCCTGTTGACATAATAATTAACAATTACAACCTTTCAATTCACTAAAAATGAGTATGCATAGAGACAAATTGATGTATTTGGCATTCAAATTATCATTAAAATGCCAAAATTTAGATACATTTAGTATCAATTTGGAATTAAAATACCACCGCCCAATGTAGCTCAATGATACGTAAAAACGTTCATTCAATCTGGTAATATCTCAAATTCGAATTATTGCTATTGCAAGTGGTATATAAAATTTAAAATAAAAAAAATTAAAATTGGGGTTAAATGAAAGAGAAAATAAAATGATTGATTTTATTTTTTTGTTTTCTTTATTTTTTCTATTTCATTTTTTAATTATCAATTTAAATAATAAAATAGGTAACTAGGGGCACTTTAGTCATTTTGGGTTAAAATTGTGGTCAACGGCTATAGTTAACGAAAGTCAACTAACAATAGAGGATGTTTGTGTAATTATGGGTAAAAGTTCCATATGCATGCAATTATACCTAAACTTAGGGGACGTTTATGCAATTAATCCAAAACAAAATGATGATAGTTTTGAGTTTTGCTTAAGAGGTTGGATTCCTAATGGATTTTCCATGCATAGAAATCTATATATGTATTTTGCTTCATAGCACAAAAAAGTTTTAACTGCCACGAACATATGTTAAGGTTGTGTGTGTTCGTGATGAGCTAGAATACTCTCCGGGCTTCTTTTTTTTTTTTTGCAACCTCTAATTTTTTAAAGAGTAATTGAGTTTGAATCAAACATTTGTCTATATGAGAGAGAGAGAGAAACAAATATAGACCATCTTATATGATGATTTGTATGCTTAGGTGTCACTAGGTTAGGATAAATCTACGAAAAATACGAATATTGGAAATTTGGTCACTAGTAGAGTGTCACATTTTGAGTCAAATTGATATTTTGATCCAATTGGTATCACATTTTGAGTGAGATTGGTGTGCTATAATAACAATACAAAATAAAATCTCTCAGCTATCAAACTTTTGATTTATTATTTACATATTTAAATTAAGTGAATTGACAATATTATCTATTTGTTTTTGAGTAAAATAAAATAGTGAAATATAATATTTATTTAATTCATTAAACAATATTCCTTATTTTTTTAAAAACCCTATGTCAGATTTTCAGGAAACTTCCACAGTCTGTAGAGTGTAGAGCAATTGCACGAATTAAATATTAAAAAGATTTTTAAAATATTTAAAATATAGGTAATTTCTTTCATGTTCTAGCTTTTTTCATGCATATACATGTATCTTTAGATAATGCTTGTGTTTGAACTATTTTTTTTTTTACCCGGATATTGTTTTATTAGCTATCATTAATTGTTCTTGGAGGTTTTGATATCATGGAGAATAATGGAATTCAGAAGGTGGATGAAAGGTGATCGTAGTCAGATCACTTATTTAAATTTAACCGAGAGTCAATTCACTTTTATAATTAAGGGATATTGTACTCTTATAACCGATAGACAGTGTTTATTGACCGAAGGTGATTGTAGTAAAATCACTCATTCAAATTTAACCGAAGGACAAATCATTCTTACTGCTGAGGGACTGTCTACTTTTAGAATCAATGATCAGTGTACTCTTATAACTGAGGGACTGTGTACTTTTATAATCAATGGTTAATGTACTCTTATAACTAACGTTGTATTTGGTATGAGGGAAAGATGGAGAGAGTGAGAGGTTTGGAGAGAGAGCTTCAATCCCTTGTTTGATTAGAGGGAGAAAGGAGGGGAGAGGAGGGAGGAGATCTCCCTCTGGGCCCACCATATTGAATCCGCCCAATGATGGGCGGATGACAATGGAGGGAGAGTGATGGGGGGCAAAGACAAAAATGCCCTTCAATTTTATACTACCCTCCAATTTTTTTAAGGGCAATATAGTAATTTTATAAATTATATACTAATCCATCCATTCAACCCTCTTTTCAATACCAAACAATACGAATGATAGATGTTATCCTCCCCATCCCTCAGACTCTCTCTCCCTCTTAATTCATCCATCAATCATACTCTCCCTCCCTCCTACCAAACATAGCGTAAAGGACAATATACGCTCAATAACCAAGGGACATTGTACTCTTATAACCAAGGATAGTGTACTCATATATAACGGAGGTACTGTGTACTCTTATAACCGAACCGAGATGATATGCCCAGACACGTCATCATCAACAGCCGAAGTGTCATAGCACGTCATCAACCATTCAAATATTTGATACCAGCAAAGTGTCCTATCATGTCACCATTGATTTTTTTTTTTTATATCATTTTGCTAAAACGATATATCTTTAAAAAAAAAAAAAAAAGTTTTCCAACAATTGAAGAGAGTAGCGGTGGACCTATTGGTAGTTATAGTCAAATTGAGTAGCATTATAATAATGTAGAATAAAAGCTTAACAATATTATTTAGGGAAAGTATCATTTTCCCCCCTGACTTTTGCCCTATTATTAAGATGAGGACAGGATTTTGTTTTATTGGCCATTTTTTCCCCTAAAAACAAAGAAACATTAGATCTCCCCCTTCTGATAGTAATTCCATCCAAATTTGAGTTGACTGTAAAAATTAAGAGGGCAAAATGGTAAATAACTCGAGAGAGCAAAATGTGTGGTCCCAAATCCACCACCATTTAATAATAATAATAATAATAATAATATCATCAATTCTTCTTCTCTCTCCATGACCACATTATCTTCGATCATCATCATCAATTCTTCTTCTCTATCCACGACAATTCTTCTTCTTCTCCACCTTACCACCATTTCATTTTTCTTAAAAAAAATTATATAATAAAAATTATATAAAACAAATTAAAAACCTGGCACTTTCTCTCTCCACTTCTCATCTTCATCATTTCTCTTTGTATGGTTTTCACTGTTTCTATGTTTCTTCCCCTCTCTCTCTCTCTCTCTCTCTCTCCATCTTTAATGGTTTCCGTTGGCGCCAACGAGGAATGGGAGGTCAGCGGTGGTTGGTGGTTGTGTGTGAGTTCGGGTTTTGTTTGCCCACCGGAATGGTGGGTTTGACTTGAGTATTCGTTATTGATTTTAGGGATGGTGGTGGTTGTGTTTAAGTGTGAGTTTTGTTAGGATGAATTTAGGTTTCCACATCTTGTTTTGTTAAAAAAAAAAATCCAGATCTTGTTCTACTTGAAATCTTTTTTTTCCAAATCTTGTTCAATTTACAGATTTTTTATTTTTATTTTTTGCATTTTGTGGAGATCCAATGGACCCATTTACACATCTTGTTTTGTTTTGTTTTTTTTTTTTAAAAATAAAAATAAAAATAAAAACCTGATCTTATGTTGTTGAATTTTTTTTTTTTTCCACATCTTGTTCATTTTGCAATTTATTTTTTTATGCATTTCGTGGAGATCAAATGGATATCTACTATTTTTATTTTTAAATTATTTTTAAAAAAAAAAAAATGAATCCACTGGATATCTACTATTTGAAATTTTTTGAATTTTTTTTATAAAGAGATAAAAACAAAATTGTTTTTAACTTTATTTATTTATTTTTAATTTCTATTTTTGAAATTAAATAAAAGTAAAAAGAGATATCTCCACCATCCATCTCAGAGATGGACGGTGGAGATCCATTTTTTTTTTCAATTGTTTTTTATTTTATTTTTTTTGTTTTCTGTTTTTTTTAAACATATTTTTTATTTAATGAATATTTTGATGGTTAAATGGTAATTATATGGAGTTAACTGAAGGATAAAACGGTCATTTACTTCAATTTTAACGGTCAAAAGGGCATATAATACATTTACTGGATGGAAAAGGTAACCGAATGGATATATAATACATTTTTTCCATTTGAGGGGTGAAACCAGCCAATATGGCGAAACCTTATCCTCATCTTAACAATAGGGCAAATGTCAAGGGGAAAAATGATACTTTCCCTAAAAATAATTGTTATAAATATGGTAGCCAAAAATAGGTCCTGGCTCAACCTTCAAGCCCACCACTAATCTAGCATTTATTATGGGTTAGGCATATGTGTAACGAGTCGACTGGAGAGCTTATTAGTTGAAGTATAACTGTTTTTACTTAGTCCAGCTTCAGTTATCTTTGGATAACAACATAAACAGAGTTTAAAGTTGAATAAACCTCGGTTTCCTATGATATCAGGCCTTGATCTCTAGGATTTGAGATCCCACGAACGTTAAAGCTGCCTGGGGAAAGGCCTATAATTAGAACCTTTCACCAACAGAAAGGAGGTTGATTTCTCTTCTCTAAAAAAGCTTACTGGCATGCTAAATCTCTGCCAAAATATTCTCTGATCACCGTAAAACTGTTGTTAATCCCCATAACCCAATAATCTAAGAGCAAATTTATGCTTTGAAACCTTCGTTATCATTCCATGCTCAGCCCAAGCAAAATAAGGCTAAATTCGAGGCACCACCAATTTTCAACCCACTTTTGCTTACGTTTCAACTCAGTTGATAGGTTTCGATCGATAAAGGCCTTACCTACAAGTTGCAAAAGCCTAGTCTACAACAACTATAAATCAACCCTTTACAATAAATAGCTTCCCTTGTTAGATAATTGTGAGTTGAACAAATAACTCGGAATGAGAGATATGTCTTAAGATATGGAAGTAAACAAAATTATTAATAGGGCTATTTTTGGGATATTGAAAAAATCATTAATAATGGATTCTTTTCCTTCCAAATTTGGATTTCAATATTACGATAAGATGAGTTTGGTCAAGTGGTAAAACTCCTTACATATGAATTTGGATCCTCTAATCTAATCTCTTTCCCGACCTCTTCTAATCTCATGACACATAAGCATTGTAATAAATATGTGTTTATCAACAATCAATCACATGCTTTAAAAAGTTAGGAAAAAGATTAGATCAGTAAAGGATTCAAATCCCTTACATATATGCCACCACGAGGTCTAAATTCGAGTCATCTCCTCCTCAAAAAAACCAGAATTTATGAAATATTTCAATATTTATATATTAATGGAATTATTTTTGGATACCGAAAAAATCATTAATTATGATTCCATTTCCTTCCAAGAAGAAATTATTCTCCATTTCCTTCCATTTCTCTCCTTTTCCTTCCCATTCATTTAATCATTTAACAATCCAAACAATAATATAAGAAATCCATTAAAAAATATTGTTGTTTTATGGCACTAAAAAAGCAAAATGAGTAGAAGTGGTGGACCTATTGGTAGTCACAGTCACACTTGTTCTACTACGGCGGAGTCAACGGCGGCTAAACCGAAACTCTCGGCAAAAATGAGGAAGCGGAGCACCAAAATGACGGTGTTCTTCACCGTTTTGGTCCTTCTCTTGGCGTTCGGCGGCCTGGTCCCCGTCTTCGCTCCTCTTCCTTCTCTCTCCTCTCACAAATCTCCTCATCATCATCATCATCACTACAAGAAAGTCAGTCTCTCTCTCTCTCTCTCTCTCTCTAGAATTTCTCTGTAGAATTTATTCCAATTATCTTTCGAAATGTTTATGTATGTATGTATGAATCATGTTTGTCTCATGTGTGTATGTTTGTTTGTTGAAATGGTGAGAGAGAGCTGAGGAGGAGAAATCAATGTTTGAATTTTGATGGAATGTGAGTGGAATGGAATACATATGAATTTATTGAAACATTGTGTTTGATGGAAATCTTTAGCTTCTAATTTTGTGTCAATTTTGTTACTTTTAGTGTATGTTCTTTTATTTCACCAGCATATACTGAGTGAAATTTTGTTCAAATAAATGATCAGATGAATGTTGGAAAGTTTGAGATCGATGAGGACATGTTTTGGAAAGATGGTCAGCCATTTCAGATTATTGGTGGTGACTTGCACTATTTTCGAGTTCTTCCCGAGGTACTCAACTCATCTTCCTTTTAGTGATTTTTAAAATCTGTGTAATGAAATCTAATACTTGAGTGGAGGGAAATAGAGAAATGTAAAGTCTTTGAAGATATAATGTTTTCATCGTGTTGAAGAAGCACTTGGGACTCCTCACGCATTGCATACTTCTAAGTTTAGAGCTTAAGTAATAATTACAATAAATTATAAATAATTGGCTACGGTATTCCTCTTGTGGAACTTCTTGACGAATATGATGACCATTACCAGTTTACCATAAACTTTTGTTGACAAGGTTCTTTTTTGGTCACTTGGTTATATGGCGTGTGTGTGTGTGTGTATCTTATGAATGCAGTATTGGGAAGATCGGCTTTTGAGAGCTAAGGCTATGGGCTTGAACACCATCCAAACTTATGTTCCTTGGAATCTGCATGAACCGAAACCTGGCAAGCTGGTTTTCGATGGTATTGCAGATTTAGTATCATTTCTCAAACTCTGTCAGAAGCTGGACTTGCTTGTTATGCTTCGAGCCGGGCCATATATATGTGCAGGTCGGTCTTAGCAGCTTAGATTCTTCTTTCACCACTTGCATGTTAGATTTACATCTCTGTTTCATGGTCTATTCCAAGTAATTGACAAACTAGTGTTTCTATTGGACTTCACTTTTGAACACAAACAATGGTTATCCATCTGGACCATTGCAAATTATTATTATTATTGTGCATTTAGTTGTTATTACTTTGCAGTATTTCCTCTTATCGATGGTCCTTGTATATGATCAAGCTTGTCATTTGTATAGATATATTTTGTTACGGATTGCAAAATTTGCTACAAATAATGGTTAGTTAGCTTGTAGAAAATAGGCACTTAGCTTGTATATATTGAGTTTAAATCATTTCTCTACTCTGGCCACCCCATTGTAATTCTGCTAGCATAAAGTTTTCCACTCTCTTGTTCCATAAGTATGTTGTAAAGAAACTGATTCTCTGCATAGGTTTGTAATTTTGTCCATCAATCTTGATCATCTTTCGGTTTGGATTCTCATTGTATTAAAGCCGTTGCTGACTTGCTTCCTTGCACACAAAAAACAGGAATTTATGCAAATATTGTTAGTAGTTTTTGCTCACTTGTAGAAGCGTGTGCAATAAGTATTTTCTGATGTTCCTTTGTTCTTGTAATAATTTGTCATTTGTTCTTATTATTTCCATTGACTGATGATTTGAGAATATACTTAATTGTAGAGTGGGACTTGGGGGGTTTCCCAGCTTGGTTACTTGCCATAAAACCTGCTCTCAAACTAAGGTCATCAGATCCTGCTTTTCTTCAATTGGTAAATTCACCTATAGTTTTGTTGTTTATAAGTATGACCTTAACATGCATGTTGAATCAGTAATGCTAATTACAAAAATTCTTTAAAAGGCTAGACCTAGCTGCAGTTAATCAGGTTTCATCTTACTTTAGTTTTAAAAGCAAACACAGTAAATCCTTTTCCTGGTTGTCATACTCTTAAATGGTTATCTTTATTGCTAAATGTTTCTTCAACATGTTTTACCTGATGTTTTTGGTTTTAATGTGATTGATGCGATATATAGTACCTTAATATGCATATATGGTACGTTGTAGGTTGAAAAATGGTGGGGAGTTCTATTATCGAAGATAGCTCCTCTTCTTTATGACAATGGAGGTCCTGTAATAATGGTTCAGGTACATGGATATAGTATTCATTGCCTAGCTGTCCTACCTTGAATCTCTAATAGATGAAGGATGTAGAGAATGGTAGGATCGCAATGAGGATTCAATTGCAGTGCTTAGATAACAGCTCTTGTTAAAATGTAAAGTTGAACATCAAATTCTATACTTTTAGCTATTAATGTTAACTCAGATTATTTTCACAGATTGAAAATGAATTTGGTTCATATGGAGACGACAAAGCCTATCTTCATCACCTTGTGACATTGGCCAGAGCACACCTCGGGGAAGATATCATTTTGTAAGAACTTTTATGTGTTCAGTACAGTGGTCGCACTTGATTTTATGGGCTTTCGCCACTTTATTTTTTTTCCTTATTTGATGATTATCATTTATTAACTCTTTCGTTGACTTGATTTTGGTGGGTTTCAGGTATACTACAGATGGAGGTTCTAGGGAAACTCTTGAGAAAGGAACTATCCGGGGAGATGCTGTGTTTTCAGGTAAAGCTTTTAGGTAGTGTATTCAAGTTTCTTGGTTCTCAGCATAAGCGAAATGGATACACTTATGTTCGTTTTCCCTTTCAAAAGAGCGAAAATAAAAATGAGCCTTTGTTTGGTGTAACTTGATTAAAACTACTAGTGCTGATATGTCTTCAAATCCTCATAATTCTTTATTTTTCTTTGAGGTTCCTCAATGCTTTTGAGAGCTCTCCTTTCAATTTCACCTCTCCTCTTATCTTGCCCATCAACTTTCATGCAAGGATCAATTTTATTTTTACATTACATTTTGAGTCTTTGACATAACGCAGCCACCTTTTTTGTAGGCTAAGAACCTGCATGGCAAAAAAGGCCTGTGTTAGGTCAATCATTTATCTAGGCCAGAAATTTCATATGCTCCACTATGCATCATGAACCGCCACCATTTTTCAACCCTCTCATTTTTTGACTACTGAGTGCTGACGGTTCATAAACCTTTTCATGGATTGAGTGGTACTGTTGGCCCATTGACACCCCAGATTTTTCCTTCACGGTTATCGCTTGGCATCTTGTCTGATGTATGGGCCTCCAACATTTAGACATTAGATTATATATATTGTCTATTATCTAAGTGGACGTAAAATACATAAAGGAAAGACAGGTTTACTTCATTCATGACTGATATTCAACCTAGGGGTAATATAAATGATCTTACCACTGAATAAGATATTTTGCTAATAATCTAATTAGTTTTTCTGATTTTGTAGCTGTTGACTTCTCCACGGGCGAAGAGCCTTGGCCTATATTTAAGTTACAAAAGGAGTTCAATGCCCCAGGAAAATCACCACCAATTTGTTCGTAAGTGTCTTATATGTTGTTATTTTCTGACCCGTACTTCGTTGCTCATAATGCTTGTCATTTCAGGGAGTTCTACACTGGTTGGCTTACACACTGGGGAGAGAAGATTGCAAAGACAGATGCAGATCATACAGCAACTTTCCTAAGAAAAATATTGTCACAAAATGGTTCTGCTGTACTTTATGTATGTACTTCGGTTTCACATTTTTATGCTATCAAACAATTAGTTTGCATGGTGATGTTCTGATTCAGGCATTTTACTAAATTCCAGATGGCACATGGTGGAACAAACTTTGGATTTTATAATGGAGCAAATACTGGTGCAGATGAGTCTGATTACAAGCCAGATCTCACTTCCTATGATTATGTGAGGACGATTTTGACTTGTTCATAGGAAAAATTATTGATTTCATGGCATAGGTTGTATGACTGATAGTCTGATACCCCTTTATCCCAGGATGCACCAATTAAGGAAGCTGGTGATGTGGAAAATGAAAAGTTCAATGGTACAACCTTATATCTTTGTTCAAAAAAGCTCTTTCTTCGGTTTCTTGTAATTGTTGTTTTACTATAAAAGATTTGATGGTGGTTATCCTAGACTAAGATACCAATATCAGTATGATTTGGTGTCTTGTTGCCTGAGTGGCAATAACTGAGTAAAGAAAATAGAAAGTTAAGTTGTTGCCAGGTGTTGTAGCAAGCTTTGCATGAGTGGGATTCCATTTTGGATGATTATGGGTGTGTTTGTGAAGTTAAAATGTTTATAAGATACAGTTTTATTTTATGAGGTCAGTGAGAACTGTAAGAGAGTGCATATTGAATTTAAGTGGGTAAGCTACAACAATTCAGACTAATTTTGTTCATAGTATTAGGCTTCTGAAAGTTTTTATGTTTCAAATAATGCTATTTACACTAGATATTCTGTTCATAAAGACTTATGCTTTCAGCACTTCGGAGGGTGGTACAGACATATAGTGCAGCTTCTCTTCCTTCAGTTCCTCGTGATAAAAAGAAGACAGGATATGGACCTATCCAGTTGCAGAAAACAGCATTGTTGTTCGATTTACTTGATACATTTGATCCTGTAGATGTAGTTGAATCTGAAAACCCAATTTCAATGGAGTCTGTCGGTCAGGTGTGCAAGAATTTATGGTCTAATTTGTGATTTTCATTGTAAGTTTCATGACGATCCAAGAAATGTATTTCTTATTATTATTGTTAATATGTCAGATGTTTGGATTTTTATTGTACGTATCTGAATATGCTAGAAAGGACTATGGCAGTGGTCTGCGTATTCCAAAGGTACAGACGTCCTTCATTTCATATTTAAGCTTACCAATTAATTCATTGTTTAGCTTTGCAGATAGGTGCAATTCTCTTCTCATTATTAGTTTCGATATTTACATTAGTTCACGGAATTTCAACAAAGAGTATAAGTATCTTGGTTGCAGGTGCATGACCGAGCTCAAGTGTTTGTATCATGCCCATCTGGAGATAATGGTGGAAGGCGGACATATGTTGGTACAATTGAAAGATGGTCAAATCAAGCACTTAGCCTCCCAAATGCTAGATGTTCCTCCAACATCACCTTATATATTTTGGTAATTGACTGCTTGGTTTGATGTAGATTGATCTGCTTGGTTTATGTTAGTACTTAGTACTAAGCGGTTTTCTGTTGTTTCCGTATTTTCGATGCCTTTCCTTCCAAATTGATATGTTTCCTTTCTAACAGGTCGAAAACATGGGTCGTGTAAATTATGGACAGTACTTGTTTGATAAAAAGGTAAAGTTGCTTTTCAAATAGAAAAATCAATCTTTATTCCTTAAGTGTAACAGGCCATACTTCAATGTTATATAGATCCTATAAGCTTTGATTGTCAATGTAAGAAGTTCAATCACGCTTACTTTTGTTCTTGGTGGTAACTTGGAATTTTACTTTCTTTTCCCACCGAAGTATATGGTTGAAACTTGAAAGTAATTAGAATTCCTTTGGATCCTAGTTGCTGATTATTTGCAGCATTGTAGGGTATCTTGTCTTCAGTTTATTTAGATGGGAAAACTCTGCACGGATGGAAAATGATTTCCATTCCTTTTCACAACCTGAATGAGGAGCCAAAAACCAGTCCCATCATTAATGCTGCATATTCTGGATTCACCAAAGTATCAGCATCAGCCCGCAAAAAATTAGAGCATAAATCCGGTATGTCTTCTTCAGAGCCTTATATAAAGGTTCAATAACGATTGATGCTTTGTCATATTCTTTACATTATTTTCTCTGTTGTATTTCCTTTTGCAAGCTTGTTTCAATCAATGATGATATAGATGATAATGGAATCAATAAAGTGTTGGATTTCCTTTGTGCAGAGAACATTTCGAAAGAACCTGCATTCTATGCAGGGCGTTTTTCAATTGATAAAGTAAACCAAGTAAATGACACGTACATATCATTCAATGGTTGGGGTAAAGGAATTGCATTCGTCAATGAATTTAACATCGGAAGATATTGGCCAGTAAAGTTTTTCTTTTATCTCTTATATTCAACTATTTTCTAAAAATCCCATAGGAATTGCATTGTCGGGTTTAATGTTGTCATATGTTTGCATCTGAAAATCCGTGTCATTCTTGCAGTCTTTTGGACCACAATGCAACCTTTATGTCCCTGCTCCGATCCTTCGTCATGGGGAAAATATTGTGGTATGGAATGCTAAATCTTTGTTTTTCATTTTAATATTTCTATTTCAAGCTCCTATATCATAAACCATGTCATTGTTTGAATGTCAATACATCTTCGTTCTTCCTCCGTGGATGTAAATTTTGAATAGAACCGAAATAAAAACCTTAAATATTATTTTCTTTGCTTACTTTTTATTTATTCACAGGTCATATTCGAGTTAGAATCTCCCAACTCGGAGCTCGTTGTACACTCAGTTGATCAACCAGACTTCATGTGTGGTTCAAGTAAATCTAA
This sequence comes from Acer campestre, assembly GCA_954870605.1. NCBI lineage: Eukaryota > Viridiplantae > Streptophyta > Magnoliopsida > Sapindales > Sapindaceae > Acer > Acer campestre. Next base: position 58,563,902 of record OX940799.1, read on the forward strand.
TGTGCATCAGCTGTAACTCTGCTCTGCTGAAATATATCAAACGCCTTGTACCATGCTTAAGCTCACGTAAAAACATTTAGACTTCCGAAAATCATTCTTGCAGACAATTGTTTTCTCGGAATAGAGAAGATAGGCTGAAGGTTGTAAAAGAAACAATAGAAGCCAAGAGAAGAGAAGCATTAAGCATTGTATAATTCACTTTATGAATGAAGTCTTGTATTGAATCATTTGAAGAACATTTGGCAATGCAATATTTATCTTGTCTTGGTCTCTGCAACTTTATATCAATTTTACAACTCTACTGTTTATACAATTGATCATGGGGAACCCGATCCCTAGTTCGAAAATAGATCCCCTGCAGAACCCTACAATTTGAGAAACAGAAAACTATAGCCTTTGGCCTTAATGATACCATGAGGGGATTCGAATCTCAGACTCCCACAGACTCCCACAGGCCTGACCATTTGGCAACTTAGAAAGTGATTTCTGTTTGAGAGTAAAAAATAGAACACAAAAGAGTTTTTAAGAAATCTATGCATATATAATATACTTCAATGAGAATCAACAGTCATTTCTTTTATTTCAGATTGTTTAAACATTCTTATCAAACAAAAGCTATCTTCTCCCAAGTAGTTCGCTCTGGGAACTGTCAACTATGCTACAAACAGTACTGACTACTAATACTAAGCCACAAAAATAGAAGGCGGAGAATAGCATCATTTGGAAGGCGACTTAGGATCATCTTTTGATTGTGTCATAGCCGCAGCTGCCATTGACATGGCAGTAGCGGCTGCTCCGAGCTTTACACCCCCAGCAGCTTTCATTGCACCAGCTACTTTAGCAAACACAGCTATCCCACCTACAAGCATAGCCCTCAAGGCAACAGTTGGTTTTACTGCCATATTTGTACCTGTAATTTTTTACAGTAGAACAGATTTAGAAATTACGACCTCCAGACAAAATCACAAATAAACATCAGTAGTGCATTGCGAATAAAAACCGTGACACCAGCTGAGCAATATCAACAAAAAAGGGAAAGAAACGAGAGTCTCACAGCTAATTTCCAATCTAATTTGAGAAAAGAGCTTGAATGCTTGATCCTACCTCTAAGTTTCTCCATTTCACGTATTCAGATGTGAAAGATATTTCTTAAGTGAAAAAAGCCTTGATTATATCATAAAACAAAAACTAAAATGCCTTGACATATGACAAATAAACAGAATATTAGGCAGCGGTGTGAGGTTCGTCCACATTTAAACACTACCTTGTCTATCTATCCAGCCTATATCTGAATCAAAACTTTTATTGTAAGAAATGTTAAAATTCAAGCAGCTAAATAAGGCTAGAACAACATCGGAATAGAAGCAGAGGATCTGGCGTATTCCTCCCTGTAAACATCCCCCAACCTTTCCTCTATTCCCCGGATTCTAAAACATTATAGCAAGATAAATAATATGTTTTCTTAAGGCCTCTAAAAATACAGCTAGGAACCCTTGATGAAATTGAAAATTTATCGATTATCTTCTATCACTAATTCCTTAAAACAGACAACCTACCCCAACCCAATGCACCCTATGCACAAACACAAAATAAAAAGAATCCGCTCAAATGTTGGTAGGAGGATAGGATTTATCCCTAGGATTCCTCCACCGCAAGAGTCTAACCAACTATGCTATTTGCGACAGTTAACAGCTCCTCACTTTTATTTCACTTCGATTTTTGATATAAATATCCTAGAAATCTAACTTACTTACAACTGCCACAAGAGACCACGATACAAATCTTTGACCCTGACTGAACATCAATATCTACTCTTATTTCGCAACTCTGAGTATTCTAGATATAAGGCACCACGATACAAATCTGCTTCAAGAAATAAGGCTAGCTAGTGATCTATTCATTCTATTGAACTGTCACAAATATGAAAAAATTATTAAAGAAAAAATGAATGTAACAATCTAGTCTTGCAACAAAACTTAATTTACCTTTCATGTTTACTACAAAAAAGGTCTTTGACACTAACACTGTAACACACAGAACTTTACAATTCAATCATGATTGTGAATAATGACAATGAAAGCAAGGTATTTTTTATTTAAAGACTTTAATATGGTAAATATTGCACACCACCTATATTCCAACACAACACCGAAAAGAAAAGGAACAAGGGTCAAGGAACCTAGCAAATAAAAAAATATTTACTCTCCCTTCACCTATCTGCTCAGACCGTTAATCACAGACGAGTTTTCATCATTCTAATTAGTAATCATAAATATACCATACGAACAATAATACTAGTGGCACTTCCTCGTATATAACTTTGGTACTTGTTTTTTTCCCTAAATAATACATGAACTCCCCCAAATATATTTCTAATGTAAGGTCTATCACAAACAACAGAGTACAAACAAGATCTGACTCTGAATGCTAAAGTGATCTTCTTCTCCGAAAACATGGCATTTCAAGGCATCATTCAATCAGCATTATGGACATACTTCCTTCGCTTTGGAAAGCAAAATATCCCACAAGTTGCACCCAAACAGCAAGAAAACATACTTTTGTCCAAAATGCTAATCAAACAATGTCCGAGTACCAATCAACACACTTTGATGCAAACAAAACCCCATCACTGTAACCACTTACATATTACTTTCCTACGTTTTCCGCCCACTAAATACGTCTAAAAATCTATCTCCCTCTTTCATTTCTATTCGATTAAACGATATCATCACACCGTTTCATCTACACTTCCACACGTAACAGAATCAAAACTTTATATTAGCCAAAAAAACCATCACAAAATATCAATAACAGCTTCAAATTTATCCCAAAACAGATTCTGGGTCAACATAAATTTCACTCAAATCAATATTACTAACAAAAAAGAAATAATCTTGTTTCTCTCATTTTCCTCTAATTTCTTCCTCCTTCCTGATCGATCACAAACAAAATCAGTTTCAACAAACAAATAGTACAAAACCAAGCAAACCCAACATCAAATATCAACGAATAGACACATAAAAGAAACAAAAAACACAATGACAAACAGAGATATCAGACAGAAGAAAACGAACCTAACCACACAAAAAATTCTGATAAGATAATGCTATTAAAACTACAATTTGGGGAGTTAAAAAGATGAAAATTTGAAGTGGCTCACCGATGACCCTTGTATCGCGGAACTAGGAACAAGGGTTGGTCTTTGTCTTCTACGTATTGGTGTCGCTGAGGAGAGAGAGAAAATGGGATTTTTAGAAGGTGATGCTTTAATGGCTATTTAGACAACAGAGAAGATGCGGTTTTATTTATTTTATTTTTTAATTTTATAAATAAGGTGCGGTTTTATTTGAATTTTAGTAAAACAAATAAGGTGCGGTTTTTTATATATAATATAAAAAAAAATAAAAAAAATTTTAAAAAAGGAGAAATTAAAATTAGAGTCGTCAATCGGGCCGGGCAGTATTTTTCAGCCCGTTTATTCAGGCCGGGTTATAGCCTTGAACAATACGGTTCGGATCCGGGTAATGATGGTTCCAACCAGATAATTACTTAAGTTAGAGCATTTTCGATACAAAAGTGATTTATACTTTTTTTTCTTTTCTTTTTGAAATGGAAGAATTTCAATAAATATTGACATGTCAATAATATTAAGATAATTATTTTATATACGGCATATAACTATATAAGTGTATTTCATAAATAACCAAATCAAAATTTGGTCTCCAATATTTCTATTTAAAACATGTCTAAATTTTATTGAGCGGCGGATAACTCGCATTTATTATAGTTTGATGAGTCAAACAATAAAATAATTGTCTAATAGACCATTTGAAATACATGATCATCTTAACAATGTCTATAAATTTTATTACCATTTTATCATGATATTTATTTTTATTTTTTTTTATGGAAAGGGCACCTGAAAACCTGGTAAACCAGATCCAGGGTAAGGTTACAACCATAACTGGGATTCCACAAGTAAAGCCAATTGAGCACAAGCCCAGAACAGAGTCCCACAACTGGAGAAAAACATCCACACAAAGTGGAAATACAACCAAACCAGAAATAAAACAAACTGAAAACCAACTAAACGGGCTGAAACCGATCCGGAGGAGAGACCTGGTCACCGGAGAAGATCCACCAGAACGCCGCCGACCACCACACCGATCTTCTACGACTCTGATGCCCAATCAAACCCCAAAATCACCACCAATCAAACCTCCACCAGTTCCCAATCTCGGCACCGCAAAAACAGAAAAACCGACCAAGCATCATCACCAAGATCAGAGAAAAGGTCACCAAAGCAGTTGCCGGTGGTGTCTCAACGGAGAGGATGGGGTCGGACAAGCTCCAAGACCATCGATCAAACCAACTCACGCCAAATCACACCAGATCTGGCCAGATACCATGAGGATCGGCCGATCTAACCGCTGCCGCCATCGCTTGGACAAAATGTCCCACCCTGTGACGCGAGAGAGACTTCCAGGCGACAACAGGGCCGTCGTAGCAACCTCCGGAGACCCCATCTGACCGTGACAGCCTAGCACAAGGAGGAGGAAGATTGCCCAAAAGGACGACGTCGTCGCCGGCTCCCGCTGCCACAGCGAGAAGCCGACGACGGAAAGGAGAAGAAGAGAGGCCGCTGCTTCAAGTTTCAGAGAAAAGAGAGAGAAAATATCTCAGATATTTTACTTTAGAGTTTTTCTGATAAAATCATTTAATCTCAACTCCTTTATTTTATCATGATATTGAATAGCCATATGATTGCATTGGACAAACAAATTTTAACAAATTGTCTATTTGTCCTATTTGATATCTAATTTTTTTCACAATCAATACTCCTTAACTTGTAAATTTCAATTAATTACCAAAATCACATGGGATGTAAGTTATCGACATCCCACATGATTTAGGTAATTAATCACATGAAATATCGACAAGAGAAGGGTATTGACCTCAAAACCACTCAGCGTGTGGCACCTTGTGATTAATCAGATAATTAATTGTTGATCATTTCGTGTATGTAAATATTGACCAGCTTATGTGGCTTGACTTCCATACCGACCAAATTTGACAGTAACAAATATCTATCTTATTTATCTATTTTTTAAAAAATAAAGTTGAATTTTTTTAGTTTTATTTTTTTTCTTAATTATTTTCAGGAACCCAAAAGAAAGATATAGTTACAAAAGTTCATCTAAGATTTTGTGTAAACAAAGTAAAATAAAAATAGTTTCGATTTTAATCTAAATTTATAAATAAATAAAAAAATATTGAAATCATAAGGTTGATGCCCTTCTTGGTGAATAGTTATCTCTCTCGTTAATAATTTATTTTTTTTAAAGAAACCAGAAGTAATAATAACAAAATAATGGTAATAATGGCAAATATTCAAAGTCCTAAGAACAAAGAGTTAGAAGAAAGAAGAACATAAATTTAAACACAGGCATAATATGTAACAATTCATATTTTGTGAGAGATTTACTTATAGAAGTATATTAAAAAAAAAAAAAAATTACAATTCATATTTTGAGTTGGATTTTTTTAAGGGACCATTAGATTCATTTATTACTATTAATCAACATCATTTGCTTCCACTTGATTAACAATTTCTTCTAATTAATTTTTTTTATATATATAATTTATTCTACATAATTGGTGGATTAGTGGCTCACGAATAAAAAAAAATCATTATTTTCACTTCTTTTTTTTTTTTTTTTTTTTTGTAAGTAAAACTTTATAATTCTATCTTTTAAGAAAATTAAATACATTTGTTATATAAAGAAAATTAAATACATATTAGTATATTTTCTAATATAATTAATATACAGAGTCAATTAAAAGTACGTTTGGGAGAGCTTCTCAAGTAGATCTTTTTGCAGTAGATCTTTTTGAAGTAGATCTTTTTGAGATAGAGCTTTTAAATGAAAGTCGTTGGTCGCTTGGTTGTCAATTAAAAAAGAGCTTTTTTAATGAGAGAATTACCAAAATACTCTAGCAAATATTAAATTATAGGGTTATATCGGAGATTTTAATGTTTTTTAAAAAAGCTCAAAAAGTCTACTTGGAAAAGCCTAAAATTTGAGCTTCTCCAAGTAGACGTAAAACAGCTTTTTTAATCGTCGAAAACTCTACTGGAGTGTCAATCAAACGACACAAAAAAATTTGAAAAGAGCTTTTTTAATTAAAAAAGCTCTTTTAGCCAGTAGACAAGCTCCCCAAAACGGACACTAAGTACGCGATTCATTTACATCAATATAAAATGGACTCAAAATTTATATCCGGATCCTCCGACAATAATAAATAAATAAATAAGCCGGGGTCCACATTTTAAATATATTTTTGTTATTATCTATTATACAAATTATTCCTAAAAATAAATATAAATAATAACACTTTTACATTTTTATGAATTCAAAATAAACCGCACCTTATATATATATATAAAATATCACATAAAAATCCAAAACGATGCCGTTTCTCTACATACAACGTGGCAGAACCCCATTGCACATTTAATACGACATCGTTTCACTGACTCTAGTAGCTTTAAAACCAAAACCCCACTCTCTCTGTTTCCTCATTTTTTTCCGACGAGAGAGAAAGAGAGAAATGGATCCGTACGCCGGCGCCGGAAACTGGACGATGATCCCGCCGATGCCGACCCACAGTAACTCACCTGCACACTCAAATCAAGACAACCTATTATTCTCTCCACAACATCAACTTCATCAACAGCAACAGTTTTATCAACAACCTCAATTTCCACAACAACAACAACAATTCACACAACTCCAACCGCAACAACAACAACAGCAACAATTTGTACAACAACAGCGTACACTTCAACATCAACAACAGCAGCAGCAACAACAACAACAACAGAACCAACACCACCAGTCTCTCGCATCCCACTTCCATCTCTTGCACGTGAGTTTTTTTTTTTTTTTTTTTTTTTTTTAATCTCAAAATTGATTCTTTTTAGATTCTTTTTTGTTGAAGTTTTGATTTTATTTTTTTTCCTGGGTGGTTTGATTTACAGTTGGTGGAGAATTTAGGTGATGCTATTGAGAATGGAACCCGAGACCAGCACTCTGATGCTTTGGTAAATTTTTAATTTTTTTTTTAATTTACATGTTTTTTAATGATTTATTTTTATTCTTATTTTTGTGATTTTTATTAATTTTTTTGAAAGGTTAATGAATTGAACAACCACTTTGAGAAGTGTCAGCAGCTGCTAAATTCAATATCAGGGTCAATCAGCTCCAAAGCTATGGTATTTTCAATCCCTTTTTTTTTCCATTATTTTTCATTTTAATTTTAGTTTTTTTGTTGTGTTGATGAGATGAATTGGTTTTTTTTTAATCGGCGAATAGTAAAATTATGTATGAGTTCAGTTTAGATTCATGCAAGGTGTGTAATTGATTAAATTGCAATAATGTGTGTAAAGATTATGTCTTTTTGTTGAATAAAATTAAGTTTGGTACACGGTTACTACTTTTAGTTCCCGGTATTCTAGCCGTTAACAATTGCATAAGTTGTAGTTTCCATGTTAGATTGAGGCCCGTAAAAATGTCTCACAAGCATATCGATTGGGGTTCTGGAGGCAAAATAGGACTTGGTGGGTAGATAGATATGGAACAATAGAAGTATGGAATGTTGGGGTGTTGAATTTCCATTTTCCTTTTCGTTGTTCAACGTTTTGGTTGTTCAAAGTTTTCTTACAAGATTTGCGGAATTTGTTGGATATTGGGTGTGTAGACAGTCGAGGGGCAGAAGAAAAAGCTGGAAGAAAGTGATCAATTGCTGAATCAACGGAGGTATGTAGTGTTTGAGTAAGGGTTTTGTGTTTCGCATTAAGTGATATATTTGCGCATCTCATGTATTGTTTCATAATTGAATGCCAGGGAACTGATTGGCAAGTATAGGAACTCTGTGGAAAAGCTTGTCAAGTCAGAGCCATAAATGCTTGTCTTTCTATTCCAACTCGGGGTGAGAAAATTTAATTTAATAGAAATATGGTTGAATGCACATAAAGTCATTATGTTATCTTTTTAAGATATCTATTAATCATAAATCTAATACGAGTAATGAAGCATGCACTTGACATTGTTAGAGACTACCTTGTTAGGAATAATAAAGGCCGACTTTAATAATTCTGAAATGTTTCTATGCTGGGTTTGATTTGAACTTATAGACCAACATTCTATGAGTTACTTGTTACCCTTTTTATCTACTGCTCTGTGTGTTTGGGGTTGTTAGCATAATTTGATAAGGCCTTGCCAAACTTCCAAATATTCCAGTTCACCCAATCCTAGTTGAAGGTACTAAATGAACACGGGTGTCAGTTGGGGGATGGATACTAAGCTTATTGGCAAAGTATGATTCATGAAGTTGGCCACTCGTAGTAGGATTGGAAATTTGGAACTTTTTAGAGTGAATCTATCCCCTTCAATTTTGATAGATTCTAAACACCAACAATTGGTTCTATATTGAAAACTTTTGCTGAATCAGTGTGTAGCTTTTCTTTTTATGTAGACTGAAAATACTATCAGAAAGCCTCATCTGCTACCGAGGAATTGTGTTCTTTCAATTTAATAACTCTCCTGTAAAGTGAATTTCTGCACCAGTAGGCCACAGCCCTCACCTGTCACTCAATAGGAAAAACAGTTTTTCAATTTTGCCCCATTTGTCTAGTTGACTTGTAATTAGAGCTTCATCGCTGGGGATGTTAAAAAGACCTTGAATCTGTCTCCTTTAAAGTTCTGTACATTTCGAACGAGAATGAAGTGATCGGAAGGGAAATCTTTTCATCATTTTGGTCTACTTATTGGCTGCTGTTGATATTAAAACCAAATATACAAGTATACAACTTTAAATTCTTTTAACCATCGTTTAGCAATTAGCATAGATGATTAAATTCGAGTAATTTGAATCCGCTTTTTGATCATATATATATATATATATATATTTGCCTCCTGATTTCAGGTTACAGTAGAGTCTGCAGAACTCCCAAGTTCAAAATGGAAGCCATAGTTTCTGTAATTCTCAGCTCACATAGTTAAAATTGTTGTTATCTTGTTTTCTTCCCTCTGCTATCAGAGTGTATAACACTTTCAAGTAATGAGATCAGCCTCTAGCCCCACATTTTTTTCCAAAGAAATTTTGTTACAATGACGAGTTTATAAGCTGAAGGTTGTCTGAAGTAGACGCGTTTTGGTGCATGGGTAACGGAAAACGTGCATGATAAGATTGTAGACAATACACATTGATTTGTAATGTTTTGTTTTTGTCCATACCAGTGATATTGACTAAGAGCATTTCCAATGGTATCCTCAAAAGTATGAGAATAATCAAAATTTGATTATTTAACAAAAAAACGTTGTCCAATGGAGTCATTAAAATTTAGCAATAACAGTTATCAATAATCAATTTGTCTCTTCAATAATCAAATTTGAAGATTGACTTTCAATCATCAAATACAAATTTAACCCAAATTAACTGTTGTAATTTTATTCTCTCTCTCTTCTATTACTTTTTTTTTTCCTTTTTTTTTTTTCTGATCATCTATGTATTTCATTATTGTTTCAACCCCAAAAATTTCAATTAGGTAAAATTTGTCTCTTCATTACAAATGGATCAATACCCATATCATATACCTTCTCTTGTATTTTATAATTTTTATTTTATTTTTTAGCAAAAAAAAAAAACTAATATATCATTTTGGTATCATTACAAGTATACCATGGTGGACTATATAATCATCAAATTTAGCAAACCCTGAAAACAATCCTCAAATGCTGAGGTGGCAACTTTTGAAGATCCAAATTTACTTATACCATTGGAGATGCTCTAAGCTCTTGATAAAGCTCCAACTAAACAACCCAAATTCTCTGCTCAGCAGCAAAAAAGTATATTAGAGTTAGAGCTCCAACATGAAAATGGATATTGAAATATAAACTAGAAAACCAATTTTGGATTTGAATTTTTTTTATGTACCACCTTCGGGTATGGCATGGTGACTGGCCATTTGAACCTGAATGAACGCTTTTTACGACACTTTTTACCATCGAGCCATGACGAGTAGTGGTGAATTTTGAATTACTTGCCTTATTGCATTTGTATTCAAAATTTTAAATCCAAAACTTATTGTAAGTTTAAATTTTTAGATTTGTTTAAAACTTTACTTGATAATCATAAAATTTTGAAACTCTCCCTTCCATATATGGATTGTCATCAACAAAAAAATCAACAATCCAATTATGAATTATCCAATATCTTTTGTTACCAATGGAAACACTAATTGTTAGAATTATAATAAATGGAAGACAAACAAAAATGGATAACTTTACAGAAAATCTTTTGCAAAACCAAAGATCTCGGTTAAAAATAATTGTTCTTCTTCTCACATAATACTTCCTGTACAAGTATTAATGCATTGTATTAACACGAAAACATAATTAGAACCTCAAAATACAACCCAAATGAGTTCATATCTCAACTCTTTCGTAATCAATCACACAACGTCGATTCTTATTGAATTAAAAAGCGAAAGTCGACACAAAATATAAGGCCGGTATGCATTGTATTAACTCGAAAACATAATTAGAACCCCAAAATACAACCAAAAAGATCTCATATCTCAACTCTTTCATAAATGGATATGTAACAAAAACAAATTAACATTGACAATAAACACAAAGACTCATCACCACCATAAGCAAGCAAAAAAAAAAAAATAGCTCTTCAATTTTCAATCTCTCTCTCTCCAGTCTCCAATACAACATTCATGTCAACTATAAGTCTATAACATATAAAAATCCTCTCTTTTCTTTAAAATTAAATCTATGATGATATAAGCAACTGTGTTGAAGGCACAAACCTCCTCCTCTCCACCACTTGATCATTCTCAAACTTGATTTCATGTCTTTCATATGGAATCTCAATAAGCTGATCAGCAGGAGGCTTCACATCCTGATCATTGACAACAAAATCATGATTGTTTTCTACTTGTACTCCTCCTTCTTCTTCTTGTTGCTGCAGTTGCAATTGCTTGACATGCAAGGAACCCGGATTTGAAAGCATGGTTGGATCCTCCTGCATGCCCCATGCATCACCCAATTGACTCTGAACATTAACAAATTGATGTTGATGATGATGATGATCTTGTTGTTGTTCCTGCACTTGGGTTTGCGGTTGCACGTAAATCGAACCAAACGAGCTCAAATCATCACAACTATCACCACCACCAACAACATTAACAATATCGTTATAACTCAAAACAGAGTCATCAGAATCCTGAATCTGCAAATGGGTTGTTGTCTGTGCTCTACAGATAGCCAGTTGATGAAGAACCAATTCAAGCTCAGCTTTCGTGAACTCAATCTGTCGTTGAAGCTCACGTATGATCCTAAAACATCCCCCAACCGGGTCACTCGCTCGAACATCAGATTGAAACATGATAGTTCTCATAGCCTCGTCTTTCTCCGGTGGCTCTAGATTCTTAATGATTTTGGTTATATTACTCACACCAAACAATTTGTGTGCATTGAGAAACTGTCTCTGACGATCGTGAGGGAAGTAAGGAGCGAGAATGCAGTCCGGAGCACACTTCCTCCGTTGGTATTTGCACGCAGCACAAGCTTGTGTTGTTGTTGTTGTTGTTGAAGTAGTAGAAACAGAGGAGCCACCACCAACACCACCACTACCGTTACCAGTGATTCTTGTGGAAGAAGAAGAAATAATATTGGTCATGATAATAAAGGGTTTGTTTTTATTGCAAAAAAAAAAAAAAGAATGAAAAAAGGGTTTGAGATATCGGCTGCGTTGCCGGCGGAGATGGAGAGAAATGAAAGCAGTTTGAGATGGTGTGTGTGTTTTTGTTTTTTTTTTTCTGTGTGTTTTTGGTTCCTTTGTTTTCTCTTTGGTGGAGAAGTGGTGAGAAATATAAGGGACACTACAACACATTTATTATCAAAAAAACAGAGAGAGAGAGACAGAGAGAAACTGAGAAATTTTCGGATTGCGGTTGTGATTTTTGTTTACTTGGTAATTTTTTTATTTTTTTATTTTTTTATTTTTAAACGTGGTTAAGGCAGTTAATTTTTGTGTTTTTTTTAATAATAATAATAATAAATTGGAATTTTTGAGCTAAAGATAGAAGTTTGACTTTTCTGTTTATTGTTTACTCTGTTTAGAAGAAGATATGATTGAAATTTTAGCCATTGAAATGAAATGGAGATTGATTAGATCGGTTTGGTTTAGTTGGTGACATCTTTTTATGAACTGTATTCCCATATTGGAGAGGATTTCATTAAATTTTTTATTTTACGAGCCTAATTAAAACCGAGAATTTTATATCATTCCTTATAGAGGAGACTTCTAAAGAAAGGCTTTCGATGAATCTCAAAAGATACTTAAATGAATTTCGTAACCATAATGATCCAACTGTAAATCGATACCTATATGACGAGATGAGATTGATTTAATAGTATTTTCGGTATTCCTCTCACAGCTACACCATAAGGTTACGGGTTCGAGTCTTTTTTCTATAGAATATTTAAATATATATATATATATATTTAAAAAAGGTTGTAATGTGATATCCAAAGTTTTATGATATGGTTTTGAACACTTGTATGTTTAAAATTTGAATTAGTTTCTAAAATCATATCCAAAAATTGTCTCTCATTACAATTCAATCAAACACTATAATTTTTTAAAAGAATATAATCTATATTTTCGATATATATATATATATATATATATAAATGTTCAAATCAGTACAGGCTGATATAACTTCATCAGTATCAATGCATGTGAACCACTGATTATGGATAAACTTTGACAGATTCATAAACCTTAGATTACATACTTTGACTAAAAGTGTATGCACTTATCAAAACTTCTTCATAATCTTCGTTCTGATATATTTTATATCAGGACGAACTGACAGTAAAAAGATTATATAGTCTTGATCTGGTCAGGACGTCTTAATATAACTTCATCAGGTTATTGAATGTGAGCCACTCGTTATGGAGAAGCTTTGACAAGTGCATACACACTTAAGTCAAAACATGTAAAACTAATGGCTCACATACAATATCATCGTACAATTATATCAGGATGCTCTAATTCGAAAATTTCTATATATATTTATTGTGATTCAAAATAGACCCTAATACTTGTCTCTAATTACAACCCAAGTACAAAATTTACCCAAAAATTATGCTTGTCAATTTAGGGGAAGAATTTGGTCTCAATGTAAATAAATTAGGTTAAGCTAACATCTCATTGTTTCTATAGCATCAGTCAGTAATATTTATTTTCTAACTATTCATGCTGATGAATAACTATACATAATTCTTTAATATCCATTAAATTTTAATCCAATAATTCAAATAAACAAGCAATTTAAAAAATAAAAATAGATTTTGACTTTCTTGTAACTAACTTGTATCTTTAAAGTTTTTGTATACTAGCTAAACCCCTCAAACGATGTCGTTTTCGTGTAAACAATCTTCACTCTTCATTATTTGAGAGGTCAGTTCCTCAAGAATTCCATACACTTCCTTCAAATCTAATTGCAAACCATTTCCTGATGAGAACATATGAACCTTCTTCTTCACTTCAATCCAACTCTGGCCAGCAACTTTCTTTAAACCCTTTGTCTTGGCTGAGATTCTCACCCTTGCAGAATCCTCCCATCTCCCACTAGCAGCATAGATGTTAGAGAGCAGCATGTAGCTCCCAGTCGTCTCCGTCTCCATCTCCTTCTCCGTGGTTAGACTGAAAAGTTCGGAGGCTGTTTGTTCAGCAACATTTGTGTTTTTGTGCATCCGGCAAGAGTTCAATAGAGCTCCCCAAACGCAAGCATTGGGTTCCATTGGCATGTTCTTCACAATGCTGCTCGCCTCTTGCAGCAAACCAGCTCGACCAAGAAGATCGACCATGCAAGCATAGTGCTCCATCCGGGTTTCAATCCTAAACTCTCTAACCATCCTATCGAAAACCTCACGACCCTCATCAACAAGACCGGCATGACTACAAGCAGAAAGAACAGCCACAAAAGTGACCCAATCCGGCTTGAAACCAGCTTCGATCATCTGTTCAAAAGTTGCGAGAGCATTTTCACCGAGTCCATTCATCCCATACCCTGTAATCTTCGAGTTCCATGAGATCAAATCCTTATTATTAATTCCTTCGAATACTAAACGTCCTTCCTCGAGACATCCACACTTCATGTACATATTAAGCAAGCCATTTTCCACCAGAATGTTATTTTTCATCGAGGCTCTAATTGCATGGCTATGGATTTCCCTACCAAGATTCAATGCTGCTAACTCAGCACAAACCGATAGAATGCTAGCTATCGTCACAGCATTGGCCATGACTTTGGCATGTTGCATTCTGCGAAAAAGATACAAAGACTCCTCCCCACGTCCTTCGGAAGCAAACGCGCCAATTACAGCGCTCCAACTTATGACATTAGGTCGTTCCATTGAATCACCATCTAATTTCTCCAACTGTGAAAAAACGGCCAACGCCTCATCACACAAACCAGCCTCTGCATATGATGTTATCAATGCATTCCAACTCACTATATTCTTATCCTCCATTTCCGAAAACAAATCATGAGCCTCCTTCACATTCCCACGCTTCCCATACACACATACAAGTGCATTCTTCACAAACAAGTAATGTTCAAACCCGCCCTTTATGACATATCCATGAATCACCCTACCCTTTTTGAAGCCAACTAAATCAGCACAAACAGACAACACAACAGCAAGTGCCTCAGCAGCAACCCCAATTCCTCTCATCCTCATCATACCAAATAATTCCAATGTCTCTTCAAGCTGCCCACAACGAGCAAAGCTTGAAAACAGCGAAGTCCACGTAACAAGATTCGGCTCCAAACCCTCAAATTCCATTCTTCGAAACACCTCAATAGCACTATCACAATCATAGTTTAATGCATAACCCGAAACCATCGTATTCCACGAAATAAAGTTTCTAACAGGCATTTTATCAAACACTTTATACGACTGATCCATCCGTCCCAATCTCGAGTACATTCCAATCAACTCATTCGCTACATGAACATTATTTTGCAAACCCACTTGCAAAACATGATTGTGAACAATCTTACACAAACTAAAACCACCAGTAAATTTACAAGCTCTCACAACTAAAGGAAACGTGAAACCATCGGCCAAGACTTCTCGTTGACGCATTTCAACATACAGTTTGAGTGCATTCTGATAGCGCCCAGTTGACACAGTGGCTCTCAAGACCGAGTTCCACAACAGAGAGCTCGAGAGACAATCAACTGGAGCTGTTTCGAATACGTTTTGGGCATCGAAAACGCGCCCGAAACGAGCGTAGACCGAGACGACTCGAGCCAACAAGAAAGCGGAAGTGGAGGAGAAGGAGGAGACGATGATTCGAGCGTGTAGTTGTTTGAGATGGTGGAGTCTGGTGCATTGTTGAAGGAGGTGGTCGAAGGAGTCGAGAAGTGCATTGTTGTCGTTGTTGTTGATGTGGGTGATTGTGGAAAATGGACGGGTGAGATTCGATGGAGAAAAATGATGGAGTTGTTGATGGAGAAGCGAAGTGTTTGATATGAGACGTAGAGGAGCAGTTGCATGGACCATGAAGAAGTGCTCGACATCAATGAAAAGTTGAAAACCAAAAATTAAATTATTTATTTATTTTTATAACATAAATAAATAAATAAAAAGTAAAACCGGGCTCATAAACTTTGTCAAATGGGTTGGGCGGCATCCGCCCGGCTCTCAAAATAAAGGTTTCGGTAATTGGAGAGAGAGTATAACTCAAATCCACAATTTCTTGAATGTAGGTGTAATGTGTTTATCACTAATCAACATATTCTCATATGTGTCCCGTGTAGGGGCAGCAAAAATCTCCGACCCGCCCCAAACCGGCGGTGCTCTAATACGTTTAGGGCAGGTTTGGAGCACTTAAAACGGGGTTTGGGTCAAACTTTTTTGACCCGGTTTTTTATTGGGTTGGGGATAGGTCAACCCTTTATGCCCCGACCCACCTCGTTTGACCCTGTATTTATATAATTATTTTTTAAAAGGGAAAAACAAATATCTAATCTCTTTGTCTCTTTACCTAATCATATTTTATATTTGAATTTAAAGTTTATTAAACTTAGATGTTGTGTTATATTAAATTTAAGTTATTGTATGAATTTTAAGTGTATGTTAAAATATTTTTCTATAGTGTATGTTTATATTTAAGTGTATATTTAAATTTCCAATAAAAAAGAAAAAAAATAGTATATATATATATATATATATATTAATTTAATGTTAAAATTTAAGTCAATGTCCTAAAATTTAATCATATGGTAAAATAATTTATATATTTAGTGGTTTGAGATTTTTTTTTTAAAAAAAGATAAAACGAATCGAGTTATTCGGGTTGGGTTTGGGGCACCCTTTGACCCAATCAGATCGGGTTTGAGACGGATATCAAAAACTCGTTCAGGTCACGAGTCGGATTTATGGCAACCGGTAAAAAAACAGGTTTCGGGTTTGGGGCAGGCCAATCCGACCCCGATCTGACCCGTTGCCACCCCTAGACCCTAGTCCTGTGATGGGATGAATCCACCTTATATTCAAAAGAACTATGATGGATATTTATTGTTTAATACTTTAATTACATGTTTTAATTTCTCAAATTATTGTATATTGATTTCTTGAATGCTTTTACCACCAAACCATGATAGGTGGTGGTCGAATAATGTGTGTTAAAAAATTAATATATATATTTTAAATAAAAAAATACTTGATTAATTGGTAATCATGATTTTTTTATAAAATTTTCATTGAAAAGGATAAACATAAAAACATTTTCTAGCTATCCTCTTCCAAAATTCAATGCAAATCGATCTTCTTTTTTTTAGGGAGCAAATCTTTGTCTTGAATAAATAAAAAAAAATCAAAATTATTGGGAAAAACATGCACAATAATGAACAAATCAGGAAAGAATTAATAAAACTAAGTAAAAATAAAATTCAATTTATTTCAACTAAAAATAATAATTTATAAGATTAATCGTAAGAATATGAAACATGAATATATACGATTTTCAATGTATTCTTTTGTACTCTCTGTTGTCCTCTTGGGTCTTGTTCATCTGTCAACCTTTAAGAATGAGGATGGTGAGAATACAGTAGATTTCTTGAAAACCATTTATCACCTGAGGTGGTTTCTGGTTTGTTGTTTAATTACATATTTTAATTTCCTCCAAATTCTCCCATTTTTTTTCCAATTTAGGTAGAAGTTTTATTTTCATTTTATTCTGATTTAAAAAAACTGAACTAGAAAGCACACAATAAATTACTTTGTTGTGACAAAACAATAATGAAAAACGTAAAGAGTTAAATAGTGCTGAATTTTATAGAATAGCGAATTGAATGACATATTAAAAAAAACAAAAAAAAACAAAAAAATCAGTGGAATTCAACACTATTTAAAGTTTTCAAATTGAATTTAAGTATTAAGATGATTGTTTTATAAGTCAAAAACATCCCAAAAACAAATACTTTTACATCTATATCTTTTTAAGTATTAATCTTTATATATTTATGAACTTATGGGTCTTTATAAAAAATAAAAAAAAAAAAACTAAATAATCTTGAAAAGCTAAGACTAAATGACTTATTTGTTTTTTTTTTTTTATCACATCTGAATATACAATTGTTTGAAAACAAGTAATTTTACATTTATATCTGTTGTATGTGAATTTTGGTCGACCGACACATCATCAAACTAGCAGAATGCTGACTAACCTCCATCCAAACAAGTACGTCGACGAGCAAATGAACATGCGCTATGAGATGCACTTCAAGATGAGTGGTTCGGCCAAGAGGGAATCTCATCAAAACTGAATTCTGGTCGACCAAGATACCTCCCCAGTATGAAACACTTGCCTAAATCAGGATCACATAAACATCATTAATACCCAGAAAGGGAATCTCACCAAGATATGAGAATCAAGAATCACACTTCAACAAACTCTTTCACAAGATGTCAAAGTCCTAACCAAGCACCAAATCTATCACATTTATTACATGATAAACATTAAATTGGAAAGAGATCGAGACAATCAAAAAGAATCACGCTAGTAGAATCATAACAAGGTTCTACAAGTCAACTGATTGCACAAGAAGTTAGGGTTAGCAGCAGGTGTATAAATATAACCTCATTTTTACTATAAGATACGCAGAAAAATCACCTTTACATGCATCAAGAAAGGGAAGAGAGTTGAGTATGTAACCTATTTTTTCATCATAGTGAAAGCTTATTAGTTTCGTCGCCAGCAACTGTGGTTTTTTCTTTTCCCTAGGATTTTCCACGTAAAATTATGTCTCACTTTTGCATTTGTTTCATTTTTAACATTAACAAATCACGAACTTAACTGTTGGCCAGTTGATATTTCACCTTGACGAAAAATCACCATCAACAATATCTACATTTTAATATATTAAAAATAAATAAAACCAAATGATTTGATAGATTTTAAAACAAATTTATTAGTTATTGATAATATTTTAACATGTTAATTTTATAACTAATAATATCTTCTAAAATATTATTTGTTTTTATAATATTTAGAAAAATAATCCTTCATATTAAAGAAATTAAAAATTGTATATCAAAAATATATATAAATTATAAATAGATAAATTTTAAAACAATCATTTTGAAAGTAAAAATGTCGAGTATTATTTCCTCCCAAAAACATGACATGTGTTCATGGAAGGGTAAAATTGCCTAAAAAGATAACAGTGTTTAGACAAATTTACCCTTTTATTAACACGTCATTTTTTTAGGAGGAGGGTAATGCTCACCCCCCTTTAAGGGGGTGAGCAAAAGTGAACTCTATCATTTGGAACTTTTCACTTAATAGAAAAGTGAAAAAATATCCTTGTTTGCAAAAAGTGATTTTATGGATCATTTCAAATCTCTTAACAATTAGATAATTCAATTTGGGTTGATGATGATTGATGAACCATTCACATTCACATCCTCAAATTAACTAACACATTGTTTACACTTGCAAAAACAGTGTTAATATGTAATTTGCTTGCAAGTAATCATATTCTTGTCTGAATCATACGCTTCATATAAGGTTTTCTAGTTGCAGTACTTACAACTGTTTTTTTTTTTTTTCTTCTCTCTATTAACCCATCTAAATTTAACCCTCTGAGGTTAAATTATAGATTCTGTAGTTACGAAACCCAGAAACAAAAGCCGCGGAAAGAAGGTTGTACGTTAGATGTTACAATGGAAGCTTTTTGAAATTTATTTACTCCTAATTTAGAAGTCCATGTTACATCATTGATGGCACTGGACTTGGAGACTTATTTTTCTGGTCAGGACGCACTGTGACAGCTGCTTCCGTAGTAGTCAATAGCAACGAGACACTGCAAACGAAAAGCAGAAGTTTCAGTTTAAGATACGCAAGTAGTAATCATACGTATAAACCAGTTTGTTGAAATAACAGATTTGAGTTTTCACCTGGCAGCATCTACTAAGGCTGTTCTTATGACTTTCACAGGATCTATGATTCCGGTCTTCACCATGTCAACATACTCACCTGTTTCACAACATGCACTACAGGTTAAGCATTGAGATATATTTCATAACAGCGTAAGGGACGTAAGTTATTATGTACCTTTAGCAGCATCAAAACCCAAATTATAATCATCTTGTTCCAGTAGTTTGCCAATAACAAGAGAACCGTCAAAACCAGCATTACAAGCTATTGTCAATGCAGGTGCCTACAGTAAACCGAGATCCCAGTCATGAAAAATTGATTTGCAATTAAACCACGAAAGGTAAGCTGACATAAAAAGATCCGAGAACTAAAACCTTAAGAGCGTTCTGAATTATCTGGATGCCTCTTTTCTGGTCCTCATTTTGAGTTTGAAGGTTCTCTAGAGCCTTTGTGGCGTACAAGAGAGCAACACCACCACCTGAAAGAACAATCATATTCTTGCGGATAAACATATAAATGATGTGTATAGACATATATAATGACATATTCAACTTACCTGGCACGATACCCTCTTCTACAGCAGCTCTCGTAGCATTTAAAGCATCCTCGACCCTATCTTTTCTTTCTCCAACTTCCGCCTCACTCACCCCTCCAACCTGCAAGAAAAGAGTACTTGCATATGAGCTAATGAGTTATACAAGCCACTGCAAAAATCCGTAAATTGAATTGCTTACCTTAAAAACAGCAACACCGCCAGATAGTTTTGAGAGTCGTTCCTGTGCTTTCTCCTTGTCAAACGTAGCATCACTCGTCTCCATGATTGCCCTCAGCTGTAAAACATCATAGAGTATCAATAGCTATCACAAAATTATTTGCTTTTTCCTAGAATCTATGTTTAAGCAATGGATAAATACACGTAACAAATGTTAAACAGTTCACTACAAAAAATTGGCTCTTACATAATTCTTATCACGAGGTTCCATGGATAATTTATAAGCAAACAGAAGATTAAAATAAGTAACGATCAGCATACCTGTTCACATCTCTCTTCTATCAACTTCTTATCTCCTCCACCATGTAGAATAATCGTATCATCAGCAGAGACAGTGACCTGTCATAAATCATGTTAGATGTGTTACAAAGAACGATGTAAAACAAAGTGGAAGCTCATACTTTTACCTTTTTGGCAGTACCAAACAATTCGATTTTGACATTATCAAGAGATACACCTCGATCTTCAGAGATAAGCTACACATAAAATAGTTAATTATACCATTATTAGGGTCACTGGAAAGGAAAATGCAACCCCACCCCCAAAAGAAGAAAAAAGAACAAACTGAGGTTCAGAAAATTGTATAACCTCTCCTCCGGTAAGAATTGCAAGATCCTCTAGGTTCGCTCGCCTATTCTCCCCAAAACCAGGAGCTTTAATAGCACAGAGCTGAAAATCACAACATTCATCAATGAAATAGTACAATGTTCATGTCATAAACACATCATCTATGTCAATACACCCTCTCAAGTAAAATTAACCAACCATTATGTTCAAAAGAAAATACCATAACCTCAAAATGCACAATATACATCACACATTTAATATTTTAATCAGTTGAATATTGAAGATGTTGAAGTTTAGGAGTAAATATGAAACAATGTCTACTTTATATACATCTAGCAGAGTATACACATTAAAATGGTAAGTTACCAAAACAATCTTCATCCAGAAACCAAATAATCAACATTCAAATTAACTATCTATGGCAAGATTTAGTGACCAATATGCATTTCAAAAATTTGGATTGCATAATAATTGCATTTTTCAAGTTGTTACACCCAACTTTATATGATTGGATTTCACATTTTTGACATTACAGCCATATCCATATCCACATCTCTCGGAGAATTCCAATTTGGCATTTACCAATAAGCAGTAGCTTCGTTTCTGATCTATATTTGCACTTTACCACTCTGATATGATTGTCACGAGGGCTGGAGAATTTTCTTTAAAACAAAAATAAGCTCATGTGGTTGTGAATATGTGTGTTTGGTAAGGAATCAGAATGTATTTATATCTCCTTATTATTTCAATCTTTTGAAATTAACAAACAGTAACATTGTCAACTTTTTACTGCAGTATGCCCATATAAGTAACTAGAAAGAAAAGCAGTGAATCACCTTAACACCACCACGAAGCTTGTTGAGAACGAGTACGGTTAGTGCCTCACTGTCCACATCCTCAGCCACAATAAGAAGTTCTCTACTTTTCTGTCATTATAGAACAGCAATACAAAAAAGGAATGAGAATTCATCTATGCTCCTCCTGATGATTCTAACAATTTTTGCGAACAGGAACTAAAACTTGTAATTAGGACAAAAAAGGATGGAAAAGAAGTAACTGATATTTGAACAAACTGATTAATCTCACAAGTGCACACGATAAAAGAAAAAGGAAAAATAAAAGGAGTTCGTTACTTTTAAAGCCAGCTCCAATATTTCCACAAGTGAGTGCAAGTTTGTAATTTTCTTGCCACAAATGAGAATCAGTGGATTTTGAAGTTCCTGCAACATGCAAATCAGAACTTTCAATATTATAGTTCACTTTATTTAAAGGTAAATTTTATGAAGTAAAATGCAAGTCACATAGTAGTTACAACTCATGAAACCTCAAATTCGAG
Organism: Acer campestre; assembly: GCA_954870605.1. NCBI lineage: Eukaryota > Viridiplantae > Streptophyta > Magnoliopsida > Sapindales > Sapindaceae > Acer > Acer campestre. The sequence goes on from OX940799.1 coordinate 58,586,113, forward strand.
GGAAGGAGAGAACAACAATCTTATAAACTTGAAAAGAGAAGATTTTAGAAAAGTTTATAGACATGTAATTATTCTGGAAACCTCATTTTACTCCAACCAGTGAATTACACACCGTATTGAAGTAAAATGAGGTTTCCAGAATAATAATGTGTCAATACAGTGTGCAATCCACTAGTTGAAGTAAAATTTAACATTAAATCGGCACAGATCTCAACTTACACATTTCTGCGTCATCTGATCAGTAATAAAATACGGTGATATATAACCTCTAGCTAGCTTCATTCCTTCCACCACTTCCAATTCATTATCCAAAGTATTCCCATCCTATTAAATTTGCAGATAGTACATAAGCGCTAGATCAAACTGGAAAATTCCAATTGTCATAGTAAACAGAAAGGGAATAAGTATTCTTACAGAAACAGTGATAATTCCTTCCTTTCCAACTTTCTCCATAGCTCTTGCTATCATTTCTCCAATCTCGCGTTCACCATTTGCAGAGATAGTGGCCACCTATTCATAATATATCAATATATTTGAATCACCATTAACTAAAGAGTAAACAATGAAGAAATCATATCACGGGGTAGAAGCAGATTTTGATGAAGGAAGTTTAATTTAACAAAATTTATGAAATTAGAAGCAGAATACTGATGATTATCCATCATGCCTCCATTAACTTCTTCCGGGAAATAAGCATTTAGCATAATTTGGAACAACTCTTGCTGCTTCTGTGTTCACTTCATTTTTCTATAACTATCTAAAATAAAACATAACACCAGAAAATAGGTTCACAACCATGCTATAAATTTTCTACTGAACTTATGAGAAGCTGTTTCATATCAATTCAGGAGAATAAAAAGTATCAACCATCTCCTACTCCGGACTTTTCGGAGATACCAAAAATTTATATATCTTAGCTCCATTACCTGTGTAATTTCTTCTGAGGTGCTTATCATTTGAGCTCTCCTTTTTAAGTCGGAAATGACTGCATCAACTGCCATGTTAATACCACTTCGCAAATCCATCACATTTACACCAGCAGCTACTGACTTGCACCCTTCTGTGAGTATTGCCTGAGTTAGAACAGTTGCACAAGTTGTACCTGCGAACGAGACCAGTAAGACATCTCTGGCAATAAGAAATTATAACATACTGCAAAAGGGATCATATAAATAAATAAATATATATATATATATAAGTTTCATTTGAAGGCTGTTATTTCGTAGTAGGACAAGGGACTGAATTAATACCCATAAAAACACACAAGAGTTAACAGTCTGAACTCTGAACATCAAACACAACGAAAAATGTAGTGTTGATTTGTCTTTTAGTTATATATCCCTAGAATACGTTGGATTGAGCACTGATGTCAATGACAGAAATGACAGCGGACAGCCATTCCAAGTTACTTATGCATATATATTTCATCCCCAAGTTGTTAAGGCATGATCGATTTGATTTTAGTACGAGGCCTGTTCTATTTTGTTTTTGGCAAAAAGTAAATTTTAAGGCAAACAAACGAAAAAATCTTCAGTTGCTCATTTCAAGAGAAATTACTTTGAGCCACTAACAAAATATATCTCAAACCAATTCGTCATCACTCATCAATAAGGTGTTCTTCTCCAACTCTAGCGTGGTATAATTCCATGACAAATTCTAATATCTTTCCAAAATAAAGTAGAGAAACAATACGAAGAAATTACCATCTCCAGCCACCTTATTAGTAGCATTTGCAACCTGCTTTACCAGTTCTGCACCAATATTTTTGGCCTTGTCCTTGAATTCTATGCTTTTGGCAACAGTGGCACCATCCTTCGTGACCTTGGGATTACCCGTACTTCTCTCAATAATCACATTGCGACCCTGAAGCAATGAACCAGAATGAAGAAGATGTGACAACTGACAACAATCCATCTATTTTGAATTTGGAATAGATTAAGTTACTTTACGATAAAGACAAAATAATTTTCTCTATGCTATATTTCTTTATGCAAACTAAAGTTTACTTATCACATGTACCAGTATTCCACAACATAACGGCTATAGATCTAAACCCCAAAAACAAAATAAATTGCAGATAGTCCAAATATTTCTGGCTGTGAACACAACTGAAGTATATGCTGCAAAAGAAACTCATCACTTGGAGTTTCACTACAAATGTTAAAGTTTACATCTTTCCTACGTTTTCATAAAGAGCACAGAAAAGTAAAACCAGGAATATATATATATACACAATACCTTAGGTCCCATTGTCACTTTCACAGCTTCTGCAACCTCTGAAACACCTTGCAACATAGCGGCTCGTGCCCCGACCCCAAAGCTGATATCTTTTGCCACATAGTTTCTATTGCATATAACTCTGCTACGTACCTTTTCAAATAAGTAAACGACCAAAAGAAAAAATGTCAAAGCTAATCCACACACATCAAAACAAACATAAAAACCTAAACAAAATGCAACCTTTTTGTTGTAATTCAACCATCAAATCAAAAGAATCACAACCAGCATAAATATCTTAAACTCGTTATTCAATTTGAAACCAATTCAGAGCAAGTAAAAACAGATCAAAAACAAGGAGGGCACAAGCACTTACCAGCTTTTTCGAAGCAGAAGATCTGTCAAACAATTACAAAATGACAACAACAAAAAGAACCCATTAGCAAGTACACATCAAAGAGTTGAATGTGACTTCAAAAAAAATAAAAACAAAAATAAAGAGACCAAAGAACAAAAACCCCACAGTGAGTACCTGACTGAAGAAGCTAGTTTTGAAGCAACACGATACATAATTGGTATATTTTTCACCAAAAAAAGCCAAAAGAAACAACTTTGAGGAGAATAAAAGAAGGGTTTTTATGGGTTGTAGCTAAAAGATTGAAACTTTTTGGGATTTTCAGAGATTTGTGAAGTTAACTGTGTAGAAATATAGGGTTTTAGCGGAGAGGTTTTACATCTATTTTGAAGAAGACCTGGGTTGCTTGGCCCAATAATCATGGGCCCAATTGTTTAAATGGACCTATTTAAGAGTTATTAATCCAGTTTTGATTTTGGTGTTGTAATTTGAAAACTAAATTTATAATTTATATGCTTAAAAAAAACTGAATTTATGCAAATTATTTGGAAGATAATTAATTATTAAAAATATTTGATTTAAATTGTATCAACATCAAGTCAATGTTAATTTTTTTTATAAATATATGTCTCGGATATGGTGACTCGAATCGGAAACATTGTCATGCGTTTTTAATCACCAAACTATGTCGGGACTTCGATGGTGGCAACCGGCAAGTCAATGTTAACTTGGGTTGAATACATTTTTATCAATATTTTTACCAATTGTATCTTCTTCTTTTGTTTCCTTTCTTAGAACCTAGGAAGCACGGATACTCCATTTGGTGGAGGTAACTCGTATCGAACTCGTATCCAGTTCAGATACTCCCCGGATACTTTAGGATATGTATTCGATACACCAAATGGCGTATCCGTTGACTTTTTCACAAGTTTGACTAGAGGATACTTTGGGGATACTTGAGGGATACTTAGGGGATACTTGGATGATACGTTTGGGCCAATATTATAATTATTTTAGTATAAAACGGAGTCAAATTATAATTTCAAAATTTTAGGAGTCAAAATGAAATTGTAAGGAAACTTTGGTTTTAATTCCTTTGACATGGAGAACACCGGAATACTTGAGATTGCAAACATTTCTCTTGATGAAATAGAGTTAGAGACTGAATTATTTAGATCCTTTAGCAATATGAATGATGATAATTAAGTTAATTATGAATTTAAAATATGTTTTATGAGTTTTTTTTTATATAGTATTTGGATTTTGTAATATGTTATGACTTATGTGACATATGTTTTATTTAGATTTTGTAATATGTTCGACATATGTTGCATGTTTTATTTGGATCATGTAATATGTTACATTATTATGACTTATGTTGTTATGTGACATGTTTTATTTGGTTTCTGAATATGTTTTTATTTTGAATGAATTATCAAATATGTTTTCATATATTATTATTATTTTTTAAATATAAATATATATTATTTTAATTAACATATCCTACCATATCGTATCCTAGTTTTTGAAGATTTACCGTATCTCCGTATCGTGCCGTATCCGTATCCCGTATGGCCGTATCCGTGCTACATAGCTTAGAACAATATAATATATATAATTCTCTAGTTCGATCATACTTAATTTTTTTCGCGTGGGTTCATTGATTCGTTCTTATGATTAGTTTGTAATGTTCATAGACCCACATGAGATAATCAATGAACCTGTCAAGAAGAAAAAAAAAAAAAAAAAAAAAAAAAAAAAAAAAACCGATTCGAACCTAGTTATTTTTTGTAAGTCTTGTTTCGTGGTCTTTTTTTGGAACCCATTTTTTTCTTGTTGCCTAACTTATATAAGAAGTGATTCCTTGCTTCAATTTCTAGTTTTTCTATATTATTATTGTGACCAAAATGTGCCCACTTCTTTCGATTAATTCAATGAATTGAGAAACAATTCTCTTAATTTGAACAATATTCAATTCTTTTTATAATACCAAATAATTGAATTTTAGTATATTAAAAATAAATGGGATGTTACAAATTACAACTTATAATTTTCATATAATTAAATGTGATCTTGCTAATTACTCTCTCTTTTTTCTATTATTCATTTTTGGTTATTTATATATATTTTTTAAATTTACTCCATTAATAAAATAACATTTCCATTAAAAAAATTGAATTTAAGTTATATATTAAAAGAAAGTGAAGAAAAAGAAAAAACTTTGAAGAATAAATTTTTTTTTTTTTTTTGGTTTACACCATCCGGTTTCCGGGTGGGGCGGATCCACCATACAGTGCAATCAGTCCAGACCACACACCGACTAATCCGGACTCACACCGGGTCGGCCCACTAAGGGGTAAAGTGCTCCCAATATGTGTAGCTCCGTTCACAAGGGGAGTTGAAACTTTGAAGAATAATTTCAAGCTTCAACCAAGGCTTCTTCATGTGATCCATTGATTCAAATTATCACTGCCTGATGCCATGTTTGCTCACGTGCCATGCACATGCCATTTCCAAAACAAAATATCGTAAAAAGAAAAGCACTTTTAAGTTTTATTATAGTCTTCTACTCTCAAAAAACATGTCAACAAGCACTTTCACAAGAAATTGCTTTTTTTGGGGGCCCATTCTTTGAAAGTTGAAACACAACCACTTGTATAGTTATGTATATCCAAAAAAAAATAAAAAATAAAAAAACACAAAAGTTAAACAACCACAATAAATAATTATTTCCACCGACACATAAATTTCCATGAAATATGTGTCTAATGGTTACCTAATTTTATTTTTAGAATATTTTCCACCGTTGGATTAAATTATAGATGGGTTTAAATTAATTTTATTTCCTTAGAAATTTTATTGTTTTATTATAAATTATTGACAACTTTTCTAATTTTCTTAAAATTAATAAAAGGTTCTTTTTACAATTTTTAATCTTTTATGATTGATCGGTTATCACAAATTCTATGTATAAATCAATTAAAGTGGTTTATATTTTGTCTTGCACTACCGTACAAGTGCTTTTAATATCTTTTAGGATTAATTTCACAAACATCTACTGATTTTAGGTGTAATTGTAGCTAGATGGAACTTTTGCTTAAAATTATACAAATTACCCCTATTGTTAGTTGACTTTCATCCAATTTAATGGTTGACCAACTTTTGGGTTTAAAGGACTAAAAGGCTCCCAGTTTTTTATTAATTTATAATTCTAATATTTTTATAAAATAAAAAAAATTTTAAAAGATATATTATATAAAAGATATAGAAAACAATAAAAATATATATATATATGAATAAGAAAAAATAACTAGATTATATTTAGTTATATTTATACTGTACTAAAATACTATAGTTTTTTTTTTATAAAGTATTTTTATAGTTTTTTTAATTGTAATTGTATGGTTATGTAAATTAATTATTTTTGTTTTTAAGGTAAATACTTATTTTCATTTTATAAGTATTTTGTCTTTTTTATTTTATTTTTTAAAATTATTTATTTTGAGGGAATACAATAATAAATATGGATAAAATATTTAACCAAGGGTAGTTTTGACCATTCACATTAAAAAGTCAGTCAACTATTAAGGTTAACGGAAGTCAACTAAGGTAAGGGATGTTTGTGTAATATTGAGTGAAAGTTCCATCTAGCTACAATTAGACCTAAACTTGAGGGATGTTTGTGCAATTACCCTATCTTTTACTTAGACAATTAGACACATTAAAGTTATGAGTCCAAGTAGTATCTTATTTCTTCAAATCTTAAATTTGTACTTCATAACCATTTATCTTACAACTTTTACGGTTCTTATATGTTACTAGAATCTTCATATGTTTTAAATAATATTAATTTTTAAAGTTTGATATCGATTTAGTCAAAATCGGTTAGAATCTGATGAGATTAATCGCGGTAAGTATAATCATAAAATTATTATATTTATAAATAAAAATAAATTATTAAAAGTTTTTAATTTAGTGAGCAAGTGGGGTGACATGACAACCACTAAAGTGTAAATATTAGGTCTAGAGAGTTTCGAGGATTATATTATTAAGTCAACAATTAAAACATCAATGAACCAAACCCCCCATCTTTAAATTATTATAGAATTGGTGGTGAATCACATGGTTATTTATCAAGTCACCTCCATAAAATTAAAATCATATAAAATGTTTAAAACCAACTATCTTTTTTGTTTGAAATTAAAGCTTATTGTCTCAATTTTCATCATTTTATTTTCTTTCTCTTATTTGCATATTTGTTTCTTCAAATCACAAACCACTATATTTTTGTTAACCATTTTTATAATATGCAATAGCATTTGAGAATTACTTTAAAACAATTTTTATATATATAAAAAAAAAAAAAAAAACCAGACTCACTATTACAATTATATATAATTAGGATATTGATTAAAAATATTTCTAATATATATAAAACACTTTAACATAATTAAAATAACTTTTGTATTTAATTATTCAAAGTTTCAAACCAATAAAACCCATTATTTAGTTCTTTTTTTAAAAAAGTAATAAAATCTTTTAAATATGGTATTTTAAATATTTTGTTATTATAATAAATTAACAATTTTTACAATTGACTTTTTTATTCATTTCTTTTATTTTCAAAATTGATATATGAATTACTACATTTTTCTTATGGGAATGATATCTACCTTTCCTGTATATCTTTCTCACTCATTGTTTGACACGTATACACTTTCTTATTTAATAAAAAGCTCTTACTTTTTGCTGTAAAACCTGTTTACGTCTTTACCCCTGATGTCTGTTTCTATCATTTTCTTTACCTCTGATGTCTGTTTCTATCATTTCATTAATAAGGGGTAAAGAAGTAAACAAGTTTTACTGGCAAAAGCGAGAGCTTTTTATTAAATGAAAAAATGTATACGTGTCAATCAATAAGTAATAAATAAAAATGAGAAAGGTAGATAACATTCATCTTTTCTTATAATCTACGATAGCTTTTACTAAATAGTAAAAGTTCTAAGACTTTTCAAGCCAATTTGAGAGTCAATGAGCTAATCAAATGGTTACACACACGTATGATCCAATCACTATCACTTTACTCTTGAAAATTAATGGTGCACCCATATCATAATAGGAATCCAAAATCCATCACTTTTCAATTATTTGTCACAATCTCTTTTGGCAAAGAATTTCCATATTTAAAAGTTAAAACCAATTAAAACGATATATCACTCATACCCAATATTAATGTTCTCGAATGAATCATAATATATGACGGTTAAAATATTAAAATCATGATATATTTAAATTAATCAATTACAATTATATTTAAAATAAAAAATAAAAAAAAAACATTTATTCAACAACATGCACACCAATAATGCCCATGATTAATTATATAAATTAAACTTCGACAAAAAAAATATATAAAAAAAATAATCCAATGCTCTCTCTAATCACTTTCATAATAAACAAAAAAAAAAAAAGATAAACTTTCTTCCATTTACAAACATAAAAATAAAATCATACCCCAAAAAAAAAAAAAAAAATTAACAAAATACAAAAATTCCCAAAAAATAAAATAAAATAAAAGTAAATTCACACATAATTTTTTTTTTTAATTATTTATTTTTTAAAAGGTCCATTTCCAGATCTTGACCCTCCAATCAACCTTACACTTTGCATTGGCCGTCGACGCTGTCGTCGCCGTCTTCCCCGTCGGCGCAGCTGCCTTGATACCTTCACACGTGACCCGAATCCGGATTTTCGGCGTCTTCAAAGCACCCATCTTCGCTTTCACTTTAGTCTCCAACTTGATCTTCAACGGCACGCCGCTTTTGCTCCTCATGTCGCTTCTCAGCTTGCTCACGGAGGCGTCGTCGACCTGTCCGCCGCTACTTTTGACGGCGAATTTCAAAATGGTAGTGTTCTTGGTGCGGTGGGTGAAGGAGGGGAAGGAGGCAGCACCGACAGCGATGTCGTCGTCGGTGGTAACGGAGACGGAGATGGGGTCGTAGTAGTAAACTACCTTCTTGTTGGGGTTCTTGGCGGTGACGTTGAGGTTGATGGCGGAGACGATGGTGGATGAGGAAGTAAGGTTGAGGGTGGCAACTTTGAGGGCGGAGACAGTGAAGTTGGGACGGTGGGGGCGGTAGAGGAAGTAGACGATGATGCCGGCGACAGCAACGAGGAGGATGATGATGAGGATTGTGATGGTGGTCCATATGCAGCAGGAGCAGCAGCACGACCGCCGGTGGCGGCGAGGTTGAGGGCGGTAGGCCGGGCGGGAAGCACCATAAAGTTGCGATTTCGGAGCGGGAAACGCAGGGTTAGCGATAGCTGCGCCACCATTAACTCCACCGCCCACGGCAGCGCCGTTGGCAGCAGGCTTGGCTGAGGGGTAGACTCTGTCTGCCATGACTAGAAAAAAAGAGAGTGATTCTTCTTTGAGAGGGTTTTAAGAGGAGAAAAACAATAACATTAATTATAAGATAAAAAAGAAAGTGATATAGTAGTGAGAATTGAGAAATTTAGAGAGAGAGAGACGATGACCTTTTAACTTAAATTTTCAGAACATAGTTTAGTTTAGTTTAAGTATAAGTTTAGTTTGTGTCGTGTCCACGCGGTTTAGGAGGAGGTGGTATTGCGATGGTTATAGGAAATTTCCAATGTAATCTGGATCTCTGTCGAATGGTATGGATATTGACATACGTATAAAACTTATTAATACATTTATTTTTATAAGTATATTCATGTCTAAAATTTAAAAATTAAATATTACTAAAAACATTCATCTTAATGCCAACAGTACCCTTATTGAAATAAATATATACATTTTAATACATATTATTTATAAATACTCTTAAATTATTACCATACCCAATTTATAAAAAAAATCATATTATTTTTGGAATCAAATTCTTTTTTAATGATGATCTAAATTACTTTTAGAAATATCTCGAATGTAGGAGCCTTATAAAAGGGAATATGTATATGGGGTCAAAATATTTTCAATTTTGAATTATCTTATTTATACAGCTATCTTAAAAAAAAAAAATTAAAAAAATTCCTATTGACGTATAAGGCTATCTTAATTAAATAAAAAAATAAAATAAACAGCTATAGTTAAAAAAAATGTTTTTTTTTTGTTAGAGTTTATAACTATATATAAAAGAAAGACAGAAACAATATAATAATAATATAATACTTGAAATAAAATTAGAGTTTATTATAAGTTTTTTTTTTAATAAATAAATATAGTTGAAGATATAAATGTATTTAATGAGTGTATACAGTATTTGGTTTATTTTTAATTAAAGTAACTTGTCCTTATTAGTAAATTTCTATTGGGATATTTTTATAATTATAATTTTTAATAAAATATGGGTGTACTAATAAGTTTTATGGGTGTCAATATCGGCTTCCTGCCAAATACATGTTTACTATTCATGAATGAAATGAAAAGGAAATTATAATTAATGTTGTGTTTATTAATCGGGAATCCTAATAAGGGAAAGAGAATTTAATTACCGGTTTGTGATTAGTGTAGGTCTCACACACAAATAAGGGATTCATTTCTGTTTGGTAAGAGAATTTGATTCCCCTATTTTATCTAAGGAATCACATTCCTTTTCGGCTTTTCCTAATTTGCTTTTCAGGAGAATCTAATTCCTTTTATTCCATTTCAAATTAATAAACGCACTTAGAAAAAGAATCGGGAACTTTATTTTTTAGTAAGAACTTAAATTCTAATTTGTATACATGTCCCATGTAATTTGATTCACATATGCTTTTCATAAATAGAAGATCACTTTCTGGTTATTAGAATTTCTGATCAATAAACGTAGGGGCGAATCCAGGAAAAATTTGCCGCCCGGGCTAAATTACATATATATATATATAGTATTTTTTTTCTCGGCATGCACTAACATTATAAATTCGATACCTTAGCTATCAATAGTTGAATTTATCTACTTTTATTTAGACAATATATTATAATACTTAATTAATTACTCACAAATTCTCGCACTAAATTTATTAAATTCGGTGTGTAATGTAGAGAAAACTTTTGTTATTTTATTCCTCAATGTAGACAGATATAATGAAGTTCAAGGCATGCTACCTATTAATTAAAAATAGTTTATTTTATATAATTCTTGATGGAAGTATTATTTTTATTTTTTTAATAATAAGATGACACCAATTCAATAATAAACTATTTAGAATATGACAAACATTATAAAATTTATACACAAACAATTGCTTAAACTTGTAGTTAAAAAAATTATTTAAACTTGCAAATAACTTAATTCTATAATATTAGAAGTCGTAATATTATGTGTATTTTTATAACTTACTTTGAAAAATAAAATAGTTACATTTCACTAAATAGACAAAATATCATATTAGTGTAATATTATTAAATCTTAGGGGTGTTATGTAATTATCCATTTAATGTAAAAAAAAATAAAAAAATCTGGAGGGCTGCCCGGGCTGTATAAGCCCGCCCCTGTTAATATAAACGTGTCGTAAGCTAAACGAAAAAAGGAAAAAACAATAATGGAAATGAAAAGGAAACCTCACGCGTCCACACGAGAGTGAGCATACACCACTCAACAACAATTCAGACGTGTCAACATTACCTACTTTGGACTCTCTCTTTTCGACACGTGTGAAAACTGTACTTCCATTATTAAGTGGTGGCCCACATTGCTATTATCTGATCAATGAGCAGTGATCACCGCTTAATTGCGAGATTGCAACATCTATCAACCACAGATCAAATGATGCACTCAATCAAACGGTCGAAATATGTCCAAAAACAATAGGTAGCGTAGCATTGTATAATAGCTTTTTTTTTTTTTTGGTAAGAAGGAGGGCCAAGCCCAGACAACAGCTAACTAGAGGGCACCAGTCTAACAGAAGCTAAAACATTGTATAATAGCTTTAATAATAGAGAAAACAACAAAGAACCCAACTTCTAATAAGGAGTTGCCATTTTGTCAATCATTGACAGCTAGAAAATCAGTGAAAACAGAACATTTTGATTTTTGATTCCTCAACTAATTGTGTGTGATTGATTAAATTAAGTAATTATTAATTATTTTTTTTTTGGGTTTTGTTATGAAACCCTAATTAAAAAATATATATATATACAATCATATCACTTACTCATTTAGTTGGTACATAATTCATGTTGAATTTCATACTTGTAGAGATTTTCAATGATTTTGGTATATATATATTTTTTTAAATAATAGGTATAATACAAATAAAAGGCAATTACAATATTAACATAGCTTGATAATTAGTTTATAATTTAATTTAATTTTAGATAATCTCAATAGATTCATTGTATTGATATATTTAATATTTTATCGAGACTCAAACACATTAAAATTTCATTTTCCTCTTCATTCTCTGTTCTTCTATAGATAAACGAAACAAATTTTAAATTCCTTACTTGGTTTGCTTGTCCGAACAAGTATTTAAGTTTATTTTGTTGCTATTTTTTTTTTTCCTCTAGGCTTGCTTTTAAAAACACTTTGTACTATCACTCAGTGTGGCTTAGGTAGAAAATTACGTTAATTTAGTATGATAATATCTTAAATTCGAATCGCTGCACCGCATGCAGTATATATATATATAAAAATTTGTAGTTGATTTAGTCCACCTAGACGATAAGTCCCGGCTTCGCCTTTGGATGTGGGTGTTAGAGCATCTTCAATACAAGCGTGACTTGTGAAAAAAAAAAAAAATGTCATGTAGGATAAATAGACGTTATGTTAATAATTGTGTCTCCAATACAGCCGTGCATATTCATCCTCAAGCTGACATGGCAAAAAAAATATTAGACATTGTCAACATGACTGTCAATTTTCAGACGGTTTGTTGCACAACTATTTTTTAGGTTGACTCAGTAAATATTTAAAACTAACGTTAATTTTTCATATATTTTTGGTAAGGAAATAAAATAAAAAATATAATAGGAAAAAAGAAATTGTGTTTTAGACGGAAGCATTGGAGACCAAATTTTAAGTTGATTGTTTACCAAGTCTATTTTTATGCCGCATAGGAAGTAAGTTTATTGACATTGTTATCATGTCAACAATTATTTGTATGCAAGCCATTTTTGCATTGAAGATGCTCTTAAGTTATTGAATGGATGAAATCTTCAGGCAGTCGGTGTAATACATCTCAACTAGTAATATTATGCAACACGATATTGATAGTCAATCATATTTGTTTTTCATGTCATTTGATATAATATCAACAATTGAATAAATAATGATTTTTTCCTCAAAAAAAAAATAATAAATAAATAAATAATGATTTCGATAAAACTATCGAGAATCCAAATTTTTAGATATTTTAGTGAAAATATTGTAGGTCCAAATTTTTAAAAATCCTAGTAAAAATATCATCAATATCTTTAACATACTGAAGATATTTAAAGATATTTTTAATATTAATCCTTCCAAAAACATGAAAAATATCATGGATGTTTTGATTAAAGTATATATATATATACACATATATTTTGTTACCTTCTTGAATACTAGAGATTAGATTAGATTAGATGCCTTTCACCAGGTGTCATGGAGATTTTCTCTTTCGGATATCATTGTGGCAAAACTCAAACTTTAATTGTAAATGATTATTAGGTCAATGATTAATTAAATCAACTATTGAATTTGTTCAAATGTTTTAGTTTTTTAATTAGTTGATCCCAACATCTCAACTTCCAAAATCTCGAGCTAACTTAAAATTTAATCAAAATTTTCTCATATTCTATTTTATAATGCAATAATTAAGTTCGTTGATCATGTGTTTTGAATTTTAATACAATTTTTATTTTTTGAACTAATTTTTTGATACAATGTAAATGTATTATTTATAGCAAAAAGTATTATTTTTCGTAGTTTAGTTTAGGTTTTTTTTTTCAGTATTATTACATAATTAAAGTTATTTTTTACCCTTTAGTGGTAAGAGAAAATATATTTTATAATTTTTTAAGTTAAACACAAAAATCTCAAAACTTACAACAAAACTTTCAAATTTTTAATAATTTATATTATTATTATTATTATTATTATTATTATTATTATTATTATTATTATTATGTGTAGTACATATGATTTACAAACTATCAAACTACCGACTTTTCACCTCACTTTAATGTGTGATGATATTATATAACGCGTCTCTAGCTACTAACCATTTGATTTAACTACTTTTGCTTTGTAAATATCGTATTATATTTAATTAATGGATAAGTACTGTCGAAATAACTTTACTAAATTTGGTGCATCTCAGCATAAAACTCTTGTACAACTAGAGAGATGTATAGGAACCCATAAAGCTTTTATTATTCACATGAACTTTAACATAAATGTTTTAATAGTTTTATTTTCAACTTATAGACGGTCATATATTTGTATATACAATCAATCGGAACTGGCCATCGACAACCTGTAAAACAAGAAAAATGAATGTAAGAGCACTTAGGACTCCAGAGTGGTATTGACCAAAGGGACTCTGATGCTTAAGTCAACAATATGACAACATGACAATAAATCGACAAAGAAAATAAGCGATGTGAAATGATGGATGTCATTAATCAAACCATAGTACCCTTTGATGGAATATATAGTGAATGTCAATATGATCTTGGTCAATCCAAAGATAGAGAAGCCAAGGCCAAAGAGACCAAATAGGGTTGTTCTCACCATAAGGACGACCGAAGACCAACTATGTTAGTGATTTAGGGGCTGTCCTGTATCATTTTTCATATCCATTTTCATTTTCATTTTTATTTTTCGAAAATGATTTGTAATACGCGTTCGTTACCGTTTTCCATTTTATTTTTTTATTTTATTTTCAAAACAAAAACAAAAACAAAAACAACATCAATGTTAAAAGTGAAAATTTTCCAAAACAACTTTTTGATGTTTTTCATTTTGTTTTTCGTTTTGTTTTTCACTAAATAAAAACTCACATTTTTTTAACTTTTTTTTTCTCACTTTTTTCTCTCCTCTTCATTGATCAAAGACAAGTTTTCATCTTCTTCTTCTTTCATTCTTCACTCGTCGACTCTAGGTCTGCATCTTCTTCTCTTCTCTTCTCTTATAACTGTCTATTTTTAGACGGTTTGTTGCACAACTATTTTTTAGGTTGACTCAGTAAACATTTAAAACTAACATTAATTTTTCATATATTTTTGGTAAGGAAATAAAAATAATAATAAAACAAGAAATAAAAAAAAAGATGAACATGTCATTAAAAAAATTGTGTTTTAGACGGAAGCATTAGAAACCAAATTTTGAGTTGATTGTCTATCAAGCCTATTTTTATGCCACATATGAAGTAAATTTATTAGCATTGTTGTCATGTTAACAATTATTGGTATGTAAGTCATTTTTGCATTGGAGATGCTCTTAAATTATTTAATGGATGAAATCTTCATGCAGTCGGTGTAATACATCTCAACTAGTAATATTATGCAACATGATATTGATAGTCAATCATATTTGTTTTTCATGTCATTTGATATAATATCAACAATTGAGTAGATAATGCTTTCGATAAATATATCGAGAATCCAATTTTTTTAGATATTTTAGTGAAAATATCATAGGTCCAAAATTTTAAAATTCCAATAAAAATATCATCAATATCTTTAACATATTGAAGATATTTAAAGATATTTTTTATATTAATCCTTCCAAAAACATGAAAAATACCATGGATGTTTTGATTAAAGGTTTTTTTTTTTTTGGTTTTTTTTTTTGGTTTTTTTTGGTTTTTTTTACTTACCTTCTTGAATACTAGTGATTAGATGCCTTTCACCAGGTGTCATGGAGATTTTCTCTTTCGGATAACATTGTGGCAAAACTCAAAACTTTTATTGTTTTGTGGTTTTTTAATTATTAATGATCATTTAGTCAATAATTAATTAAATCAACTATTGAATTTGTTCAAATGTTTAAGTTTTTTAATTAGTTGATCCCAACATCTCAACTTCCAAAATCTCTAGCTCACTTAAAATTTAATCAAAATTTTCTCATATTATATTTATATAATGCAATAATTAAGTTCGTTGATCATGTGTTTTGAATTTTGATACGATTTTTATTTTTTTAACTAATTTTTTTGATACAATGTAAATGTATTCGTTATAGCAAAAAGTATTATTTTCGTAGTTTAGTTTAGTTTAGTTTAGTTTTTTTTTTTTTTTTTTTTTTTCAGTATTATTACATAATTAAAGTTATTTTTACCCTATAGCTGTAAGAGAAAATATGTTTTATAATTTTTTAAGTTAAACACAAAAATCTCAAAATTTACAATAAAACTTTCAAAATTTTAATAATTTTATATTATTATTACTATTATTATTATTATTATTATTATTATTATTATTATGTGTAGTACATATGATTTAGAAACTATCAAACTACCATCTTTTCACCTCACTTTAATGTGTGATGATATTATATAACGCGTCTCTAACTACTAACCATTTGATTTGACTACTTTTGCTTTGTAAATATAGTATTATATTTAATTAATGGATAAGTATTGTCGAAATGACTTTATTCAATTCGGTGCATACTCAGCATAAAACTCTTGTACAACTAAAGAGATGTATAGGAACTCATAAAACTTTTATTATTCACATGAACTTGAACATAAATGATTTAATAGTTTTATTTTCAACTTATAGACGGTCATATATTTGTATCTACAA
Source organism: Acer campestre (assembly GCA_954870605.1). Lineage (NCBI taxonomy): Eukaryota > Viridiplantae > Streptophyta > Magnoliopsida > Sapindales > Sapindaceae > Acer > Acer campestre. The sequence continues at coordinate 58,602,417 of OX940799.1, forward strand.
TCAATTGGAACGGGCCATCGACAACCTGTAAAACAAGAAAAATGAATGTAAGAGCACTTAGGACTCCAGAGTGGTATCGGCCAAAGGGACTCTGATGCTCAAGTCAAAAATATGAAAATACGACAATAAATCGACAAAATAAATAAATAAATGAGTGATGTGAAATGATGGATGTCATTAATCAAACCATAGTACACTTTGATGGAATATATAATGAAAGTCAATATGATCTTGGTCCATCCAAAGACAGAGAAGCCTAGGCCAAAGAAACCAAATAGGGTTGTTCTCACCATAAGGACGACCAAGACCAACTATGTTTGTGATTTAGTGAGTCATTTAGCAGAGGTTTTGTAAGTGAGTTCTTTACAAAACCTCTTTGATGGCTCATGGGTCTAGGCCCGTTTTTTTTTTGGGCTTGGTAACTCAAAGATTGATGAAATTAGCCCCTTATTAATAATGAGCATGGGCCATCGGGATATAAAATCTGAAATTTGACACCGAACGAGTTAGGGATCTGTCGAGATCTAACGAGATCAAACACTAGATGCATGATTTTGATATCTATTCCTATAACATTGAAGTGAAATCGACATATTGATTATCCATCTAGGAAGACAAGACTCATGTAAAAGTATTAACTATTTATTCTAATATAAAAATAAAATATCTAAATAATTAAAAAGAAGACAAAAAAATAAATATAAAAAAATTTGGCATTTGGACCCACACTTAAAAGAATGGGCTGACCATTTTGTGCCCATTCCTTATGTTGGGTTGGGCCCAACATTGGAATCCAGGCAGGTCCTACAATTGATACTATTATAATTAATTTGTCTGGTTTCTTATGTAAAAGATGAATATATTTTCATCCTATTATAATATCCACCCAATAAATAATAGATATATCGACGAGACGAGATTGATCTAATGGTATGCTCCTCACACTTACAATATTGAAGTGTGAGGAGCATACCATTAGATCTGTCGAGATCTAACGAGATCAAACACTAGATGCATGATTTATTTTATTTTTTTGATGGAAAGAGCACCTGAAAATCTGGAAAACCAGATCCAGGGCAAGGTTACAACCAATATGGGACTCCACAAATAAAACTAATTGAGCACAAGCCCAGAACAGAGTCCCACAACGGGAGAAAAACGCCCACACAAGAGTGGGATTACAACCAAAATATAAAACTAAACACAAATAAACACACAAGCTGAAACTGATCCGGAGGAGAGACCCAGGTCGCCGGAGAAGACCCACCAATGACGTCGCCATCGGAGATGCCGATCAAAACCCCCAAACCACCATGCCAATCAAACCTCCATCAGTAACAAAGCCCTCTATTCCTATAACATTGAAGTGAAATCGACATATTGATTATCCATCTAGGAAGACAAGACTCATGTAAAAGTATTAAATATTTATTCTAATATAAAAATAAAATATCTAAATAATTAAAAAGAAGACAAAAAAATAAATATAAAAAAATTTGGCATTTGGACCCACACTTAAAAGAATGGGCTGACCATTTTGTGCCCATTCCTTATGTTGGGTTGGGCCCAACATTGGAATCCAGGCAGGTCCTACAATTGATACTATTATAATTAATTTGTCTGGTTTCTTATGTAAAAGATGAATATATTTTCATCCTATTATAATATCCACCCAATAAATAATAGATATATCGACGAGACGAGATTGATCTAATGGTATGCTCCTCACACTTACAATATTGAAGTTGTGGGTTTGAGTCGTATTATTTCCCCTATAATCATGAATTAATTATAATGCTATTCAAGTCAAACATGTTCTTGTCCTTAGGGACGTAGCTCAGCTGGTAGATGGACGAGCTTGGAGCTTGGATAAATGACTTCCAAGTTAGTGGCTTGAATCTTACCAATGGTAAAAGACTTCAAAAAATGCTTACCAATGGTAAAAGGCTTCAAAAAAATAAAATAAAAAAATACCTGGTTTAGATTGATATCGTAAAAAATAAAAAATAAAAGGCAAACATGCTATAATTTATTTTGTTTAATGAATAGTACCAATGTGGTTAAAAACCAATAAATGGATTTGCTTGATTTTTGATAGTCAAAAGTACCCACCACCACATTAACATTGCACTGATTAGGTCTTTGCGTTTATTGTATTATGATAGGGTTAGGTTAGAATTCAAGTTCAACATACTTTTAGGTTTTATTATAATGTAATTTATTATACTATAATGGTGGATGAAAGACTCAAAAGTCAAAAGTGCAGGAGAAAAATGATATCTCTAAAGAAAAAGTTGGTTGATAATTTACTTCTCATTTTCTTTAGGGATTGACAGTTTGTCACCGAGTTAAAATTAATCAGGATTTTTTCGGTCAATATCTATCAATCATGATCTTAGATCAAGTACCAGGAGCTTATGCCCAATCAACTCATATATGAGTAACTATGAGTTAGGTATAGGAATGACGACAGATCGGATCAAATCAGATTGGATCAAAGGTGTCTTATACTCGAAACCCAATTTATATGAGTTGCTCCAAACCTGATCTATGTTCCGAACGGGTTTGTTGTTCGCCCCAAACTCGATCCGAAATGACCCGTTTCGTTTTTTTCTATATATATATATATAAAATCAAACAAATAAATATACAAATTATTTTACCATATAATTAAATTTTAGGACATTGACTTACATTTTAATATTCAATTAAAATTTAAAATACATTTAAATTAAAAATATACATTTTTTTTTCTTTTTTTATTGGAAATTTAAATATACACTTAAATAAAAACATGCACTATAGAAAAACATTTTAACATACACTTAAAATTCATATATGGACTTTAATTTAATAGAACAAAATATCTAAGTTTAATAAACTTTAAATTCAGACAAAAAATGCAATTAGGTAAAGAGATAAAGAAATTAGAGGTTCATTTTTTCCTCTATATTTTTATATAAATATCGAGTCAAATGGGATGAGTCGGGTATAAGGGGTTGATCTATACCTGACCTAAAAAAAATCGGGTCATAAAAGCTTGATCCATACCTAACCCGAACCCTGTTTAAATGCTCCAAACCTATTCCGAACGGATTTGATCCCTACCGATGTAAAGCTGGTCAATAATCCCTAGTTAGCTACATTTTTTTCTCTTCGCCATTTACTTTATACATTATACCGTTTTCCTTTATTATGGGCATACAAATTTTAACATAAATATAAATGCTAAATACGAACTTGTAGACGCATTTGACAAGCGAAAATTATTTATCTTCTTTTATACATTTGTTTTGTAAAAAAAAAGAAGAGTAAATGACAAACAAATATAATCGGTACTCGGTAGCATATATCATCATTATATTGATTGAATCATGGATTGGATTTTTAACAAAATATAAACATCCCCATTTGAATTTTTTTTTTTTTAGAAACTCATAACCAAATTAATAGGATGACCCAAAAAAAAAAATATATTGATATGAAGAGTTTTTTTATTTTTTATTTTTTTTATTTTTTTATTTTAAAGCGATACGAAGAATATTGATTTAATTCATATCAATGGTTTTCCCCTAAATCAGTCTAATTTTATCTAAAAAAATAATTCATATCAATGCTAATCTCAAATTTTCATTATTAAATCAAACTTTTACTTTGTAATAATTTGTAATTCAAACTTTTACTGCTCTTTATTATTACCATTACCTTTTTTTTTTAACATCAAATATTAATTTTAATTTCAATTGTGTAATAATTGAAAAATAGATTAACAAACAATAATGACCAAAGACCAAAACATAGTTTTGACTTTTGACCACGTTGTTTTTCTCATAATGGTAAATAGTGTAAGGGATATTTATTAATTTACCCTCACTTTGGTATTGGTCATTTTACACCCTTTTGTTTCGGTATTAGCCATTTTACATCCTATAATTGAAATTATTTCAACCCCCTACCGTTACTATTCCATTAATAAAATGGAATATTCCAACATGGTATATTTAATAACTATTAAAAAAGTAATGTTAGATATCCTACCTATAATTCTATTTTTTCCATTATAACATATGTGACAGCTGAGGTGTCACTTGGTAAATGGATCTTAAATGTATAATTAATATCCGGATCTTCACCAAATGAATAATTAAATTTTGTTTTTATTTATATTTACTTTTTTTTTTTAATATTGAATAGAAGGGTAAGATAGTACTTTGATCGAAAATGTTAACAAACCTTAACAGAAGGGGTAAATTGACCAATACCAAAACAAAGAGGATACAAAATGACTAATACCTCAAAAGTTAGGGGAAAAAGTAATAATATTCCCATAGTGTAAATATATGGGTCATGGGAGCATGCATGAGTGTCTTGACCCTGCAAAAGTGGTTCATATATTAAGAGAAAATGTTATAAATAGAATTGTAAAGAGTACAACCAAGCTAACCAATTTCACCGACACTTTTAATATTCAATTGATTTTTAATTATTATGGTGTAAAATTAAAAATATTATATATATATATATATATAAAATAGTGTGTGGCCAACGTTGCATTCAAACTTAACTATCAAACTCTTCTAAGTTTTTGTCAATAGGGACGTAGCTCAGTTAGTAGATGGACGAACTTAAGGTTTTGGTAAATGATTCCCAAGTTAACGGCTCGAATCCTACCAATATTGAAAGTTTTTTTTTTAAAAAAATACATGATTCCAAATTAATAAATGTTGTCCAAAAAAAAAAAAAAAAGTTCTTGTCCTTTTTTGGTGACAGCATCTACGAGCTTAAATTGAGATTTTAAGGGAATAAATATTCGAAAGCTCACATAATGTTTGATCTCGACATTTTTCAGTAGACCACTTACCCATCCAGATTTGAGATCTTGAAAAGATTGATACATTTATTTATTTATTATTATTATTTTTTATTATATATATATATATATTGGGTAAATTCATATCTACGTAGATACAACTTAACTAAACTAGCAAGAGGATGTAATTTGTAAAAGGATTCATGATCTGAGTCCTACATGCATCGATCCCTAATGATTTAATTTATCTATTGTACTTATTCAAAAAATAAAAAATAAAAATTGATCAATCAATTTGAAATTCAAATTTATAAATAATGTAAGTTGGATTAGAAGGTTAAGCTTTTAGATGCAAGGGTAGTTGGTGCATATTCAAAAATGTGAATGCATTGTAGATTTGCATTTTTTTTTCAACCAAACAAAATACCATAAACATATGCTTCCATAAGTTTGAAGATGAAGCCAAATAGATGATGGGGTCAATCCAATGTTTGTCCCCCCCAAGTCATAATGGAAAGTGAAGCAAAATAAATAATAAAAAAAAAACAAAAACAAAAATACAATAAATAAATAAAAATGATATATCTTTAATGATTCTTTCAAATTCCATATGATGGTGGTGATATCACAAACACTATTGTGACAATGGAAGAGTCACTTATTCCATAATTATAAGCTGACTAAGAAAGTCATAGATAGATAGCTAGCAAAATCCAACACTAATAATCAAAATCAAAATCCAATTTGTTTGTATAAATTATAATAAACAAAAACTTTCAACATTTGATTCCACAATAATTCTTTCTTTTTGAATTGCAATGCAACAACACATAAACAAACAACAAAGTTTTCACACTCTCAATTTCCATCTCTCTTTTTCATTCACTAGCTACCCCCACCAACCCTCTCCCACTAAAAAGTGCCAATTGTGCCTCCCACTCCCACTCTCTTTTGTAAGTTTACTGTTTTGCTTTTTCTTGCTTTGATCAGTTTCCAGTTCTTTAGTTACCTTTAGTGGTCACCATTGTCACCAAAAAGAAATTGCTTATTTTATTAGATTTTGTTTTAAAGCTTTGAGCTTTGAGCTCTTGATGAGTGTGTGTTTAGTGTTATGGTAATTTAGTGATTAGTCACCTAAAACTTCAATGCCCTTTTCATTACTTTTGTCTTACTATTTGTGGGTCTGCTCTTCTTCTTTTTTTGGTCTAAAGAAAACTGTCAAGTTTGTTCCTTTAAGTTATGCCCACCACGTTTTTCTTGTTTTGTTTTGCTTCAACTTCAGGGGTTCTGTGCTGTTGTAAATTTTCATTGCTCCTTGCTTGCTTGGAGTGAGAAATGAGGGATCTTGAAGGTTGAAAATTTTGTTGCCTGAGAGAGTGAAATGGGGTTGCAGTGGGCTGCTCTCCTGGTGATTGAAGTCTGTGTTGCTTTCATTGCTTTGTCAGTTCATGGATCTTCAGGTAATAAGAGGTTTGGTTTTTTTTTTTTTAGGTTGATTTCTGCATTGAAATGTGTGTGATTTACTTGATTACAAGTGGGATTTTCTTGAATTCTGAACTTGGACTGAATTTGAAGATCTTGGATTTTCTAAAGTAGCTGTTTAAGCAGGCATGTAACATATGCTTGAATGAGTTGGCTCAGAAGTTGAGAATCTGCAGTTCATGATCTCTTGATTAATGTTTACTTAATAATTCTTGGTCATTTCTTGATTATATATTATTATTTTGTAAATTAAAATTTGCAAATTTTGGATTTGTTTTGTTCTGTTCACCAGAAAGTATCAATAAATGCTGTTGTGGGTATATTTTGTGGTTGTTCCATACTTCCATTTATCATTAACTTTGATAATGATGTATGTGTAGCCCACAAATTGACAGAAGAAATTGACCTCCATGGATGCCTGTTGTTAAGTTTTTACCAAATAATCTCAACTTTTTAGATAAACTTAAAATTAATTATATGAACACAAAGCAAAATCCTCCTGAAGAACAATGGTTGTTAACAAAACTTATTTTGAGACCATCATATTAACATTCAACATCTTTATGAGAATTGTCCAAGCAGAGGCCAAATTATTATCCAATCACATTTTGTTCAATCAATGCCTTTGTATTTCCATTTTGATAAAATTTTCATTGTTCTTCTGTAATTCTGCTGCTAATGATGCTTTAACAGTTGCATTACCACCGATGAGATTGTCGCATAAACCACCAACCATCCACCCTGTCTGGCTAGGCCAACCGCCATCCACATTACCAGGTGAAATTTACAAATCCATGGCTAAATTGCATATCTTCAGTTGATGGATTTCTTGATGAAGTTCTAATGAATTCTACCAGTTTAGGAATTACTGATCCCTTTGTTCTAATTGTTGAAATAAAAATTGCTATTGGTGCTTGAGTAAACATGCTATGTTATCGATTACTTTGTATCAAAGTTTTACCAAATCCATGAAATGATTTAAAGTTGTCAGACTAACAAATGATGTGAATATCAGTATTTGATGAATTGATTGTGGGTTGGACTTGTTTTTGCAATGATGCCACAGAACATGCCTTCCCTCCGACACTAAGTTCTCCCACTTCTTCCAGGAAAAGACACGGAAAGATGCTCACTCCTCCTTACAAAGTATTCCACAGTTCATCAACTACGGACAATTCTCCAACTAGAGGTAAACAGGAAAATGTAGGGATTTATATTTGCAAATTAATTTTGCAATTTCATATTTCATGCCCCAACTTTGAGTAATGTAACAATTATTCATTTCTTTTGTAGCTGCCCGTTCACATAATCCTGCAAGGCCTTCAAGTATTGCAGTTTCACCATCAATGTCATCTTTTAGAGGTCATACATGGAAATGGGTGCATGGTCCCGCATCAGCTCCTTCAATCTCCTTTCATAAACATCATCACATGAACAACAAATATAGAAACTCTGCTCCTGGACCATCACATTTGATTGCCGCTCCCACTTACAGCCATCAAGGTTTGGTTCTTTTGGAATAAAATCAATAAATTCATCATATAACTCTTTTTGAACATTGTCACAAAATCCATGTTTATGAATACTGGACAATTCTTGATGAAATTACAGGTCCTTCAGTCTCCCCATTTCAACCCCCCCATCCATCATCATCAAGCTGGAGTCATGCACCAGCACCATCACCAACAATCCCATCTGGCAGCTTTAATGGTATGGACAGACTTACCTTTATCCTTCTTTTTTTAAGGGTTGGAGTTCTTTATTTCATTTACGGTGGTTATTGATGATCCCAATGTAGTGATTGTGTTTTTTCTATGTTACAAGTTCCCATTCCTCAGCCTAAAATTTCACCTATGAGTTCATCCTTGACGATGAAGACTCCACCACCATCAACAGTTATGACACTACCGCCACCGCCACCTAATGAAGGTACATATACACTTTGCTCAAGCTGCTGTAAATTCAATTTTCTGATTGCTTTTGGTGAATAAGTCCTAGTTGATTGTACATGCAGATTGTGCCTCGGTGACATGCACCGACCCACTAACATACACACCTCCTGGGACAACATGTGGTTGTGTGTGGCCAATTCAAGTTAAGCTCAGCCTTAGTGTTGCAATATACACATTCTTCCCTCGGGTTTCAGAGCTAGCAGAGGAAATTGGAGCAAGTATCAGACTAAACCATAGCCAAGTTCGCATTATGGGAGCAAATGCAGCTAGCCAGCAGCTAGAGAAAAGCACGGTCCTAATCAACCTAGTGCCACGAGGAGTAAAATTTGATGATACTACTGCAATGTTTATCTACAAGAAATTTTGGCGGAGAGAAATTTTCGTTAAAGCTTCCCTCTTTGGTGCCTATGAAGTATTATATGTTCACTATCCAGGTAAATATCGATCTCAAATACTAGGGTGTTTGTAAATAAATTACAACAACATAGAGTTCCCTTTAGCATATTTTTTGAGATATTGAATGGTGGCTTTTGGATTTTGGAAGAGGAATTATTTGTCAAGTAACATATCCAGAGCATTTTTTTTTTTTAATTTTTTTTTTATTTTTTTTTTATTTTTTATTTTTTTCAATTACCTTCATTTTAAGTTCCAGTTAGAATGTTAGAAACCCTTTCTGGAGATAATCTCATTATCTTATAGGTGTTTTCTGGTAGACACATTTGTAAATATTTTCAGAACTCCTTGTACTGTATTTGGAGATTTAACTTTTAAGTTCTTACAAGTTACAATGGTTCAGGCCTTCCCCCTTCTCCACCTTCATCGCGTTCGGAAATCACTGCAGTAGATGGTGGACCATATGCTGGCCGTGACAACCATGGGCAGGCAGTGAAACCATTAGGAGTTGATCTGCCAAGGAGGAAAAAAAATGGACTCAGTGGAAGCATAATTGCTGTCATTGCTCTGTCAGCTTTCACAGTTTTTATTATATGCTTTGGAATAGTTTCGCTTATAATAATGAAATGCGGAGGTTGTGTTCATCAATCCGAACAAGTTCCACATGATTTAACACCCTCTCCTGGAAAACCATCAGGTACTACTGTGATTCAATTCTCACAAAGTCATTTTGCATTTAAAATTACCGCATCAAACTTGGCATAAGAGTTATTTATTAAACCTATCAAACTACTTACCTTTAATCATGATCAAGTCAACAAACTATACAGTCTCGGATATTTCTAATTGTTTCTCTGCTTCTTTTTTTTTTTTCAGTAGGGGCTCCCAGGTCTATGAGATATGGAAATGTGCCCAGTTCTACATCAATGTCCTTCGATTCTAGTGCAATGACATATACAGGACCTGCTAAGACCTTCACTTTGAATGATATTGAGAGAGCTACTAAGAGCTTTGATGCTTCAAGAATAATTGGGGAAGGGGGTTTTGGGGTTGTGTATAGAGGCACTTTGGAAGATGGAAGAGAGGTAGCTGTGAAGGTTCTTAAGAGAGATGATCGACACGGAGGTCGAGAGTTCTTGGCAGAAGTTGAGATGCTTGGCCGTCTGCACCACAGAAATTTAGTTAAACTGATTGGTATTTGCATAGAGAGCCATTTCCGTTGTCTAGTCTATGAGCTTGTTCCCTGTGGAAGTGTCGAATCCCATTTACATGGTAAATACAAAGTTCAAGATAATTCCACTTGTTTGATCGAGTGTCATGTAATTATATTTTTGGGTTGACATTATTTTCTAAGAACAGATTTTGAAGTGTTCTTCTTGTTTGTTCTCAGGAGTTGACAATGGAAACGGTCCACTTGACTGGGATGCCCGAATGAAGATTGCCCTTGGTGCAGCTCGAGGCTTAGCCTATTTGCATGAAGACTCAAGCCCTCGTGTTATACATCGGGATTTCAAGTCCAGCAACATCTTGTTGGAACATGATTTTACTCCAAAAGTTTCAGATTTTGGATTGGCAAGAGCAGCACAGGATGAGGGGAACAAGCACATATCAACACATGTTATGGGGACTTTTGGGTATGAATTTCTTCACCTTCACGCTTAAAATATATCTTCTTCGTATCTAATTTTTATAATATATTACCATCAATGAAGTCAAGTGCATCCACCAGCTGATGGCTTTTTATTGAAAAATTGATATATCTGATTGACCTTTTGATTTGCAGTTACTTAGCTCCAGAATATGCAATGACTGGTCATCTTCTAGTGAAAAGCGACGTTTACAGCTATGGTGTGGTCCTGCTTGAACTCCTGACAGGAAGGAAGCCTGTGGACTTCTCACAGCCACCAGGTCAAGAAAATCTTGTTGCATGGGCTCGTCCACTCCTCACGAGTAAAGAAGGTCTCGAAACAATCATCGACCCAATTATAAAGTCTAACATCTCCTTTGATATTATTGTGAAAGTAGCAGCAATTGCATCAATGTGTGTGCAGCCTGAAGTATCTCATCGTCCTTTCATGGGCGAAGTTGTTCAAGCCTTAAAGCTAGTATGCAACGAATTTGATGAGACGAAAGAGATAGGATCAAGAGGTTTCAGTGAGGACGATTCCTTTATCGGTGAAGAGAGCAGGACCAAAAGACTGTCAAGCGAGCTTGTGGAAATTTCAGAAGTCTGTCACCCAACGTCTGCATATGGGTTCACTCATGACAGCGACGTAGCTATATCAGCATCGGATTTATTGAATACATCGGTAGGACTTGAGAGGCAGGAATCCGGGTCCTTCAGGAGGCAGTCTAGTTCAGGGCCTCTTGTAACAGGAAGGAAAAGGCACTTCTGGCAGAGACTAAAAAGTTCATCTAGAGGCAGCACGAGTGAGCACGGCTTTTCGTCTAAACTTTGGCCAGGATCCCATTAAAGTTTGGCCAAAATATCCTTCGAAGACACTTGCAATTTACTTTTACAAACAAGATCTCACGGAAGAGTCACCGTGTGCACTGCAGACTGATTCAGAAATGCAATGTCATGCACGTTGTAGAAAGGCTTTGAAAATCTTTAGCTATAAAACTCACTAGTAGCCTCATGATGTTTGGCTCAAATAAGCAAAAACCGAAGAACTCATCATGCCAAGCAAAGTTTCTGTGAACGTGTGTAGATTATGTGTCATTTCGGTTGGATTTTGGGGGTGGCCTGGTTTTTTTTAGCAAAAACACTGCTTGAGTTTCTTTTTGTAATATCTTGGAGTTGCGTAATCAATGTCAAGATTGTTCGATGTTATAATATATATGTTCTTCTTCTTCAAAGATCCTCTACTAAAATGATATGATTGAATGGGATGCATTGCATTTTTGCCTATCCTCAATGTTGGTGTAAGATGAATCCATTCCCATCATTCCTAGCTGGGTTAGACTTGGTGGACTAAGGATCCTCTCCTAGGTTTAGAGGATCCTAACTCACTTCGCTGGTCCCACCTTCAAGTGCTATCCTATCCGTGTCAAACGGACTACTCGACATGATGTTAACTTTGATACCAATTGATACGAACCTATTTGGATAGACCTCATCCTTAAAAACCAACTCGTAACCTGTAATTAAACAAGTTTGGGTATAGATACCATATTAAGTAATAAACTTCTGGACACTGCATAAACTTTGCATCTTCTGAAAATATTTATCAATTGTAAATTTTGAATTCATGGTCATGGATTAAAATCTCTAGGTTAAGAAATTTTAGGTGATTCTTTAAATCAGCCCACCCTAGCCTGAGGTTCATATATACATGATTCAGCTATGGCCCATGGGCCTTAGACTGTTGGACAGTAAGTTGTGATTTTTCTAGAGATAATTATACCGTGGTCACTGGTCACCCATTTGATAAAATGAAAAATTCGTTTTAAAATGGTCATTTTACCAAACAATGCGATGGAAATGATCATTTGTAAGGAAAATTACCCTAATAGCCACCCAAGACGTTATCCTAGTGACCGTTCATTTTAATTTTGTAAATAGAATTAATCAATAAAAAATTTAAAATTTTATTTTATTTTTAAAAAGAGAACAAAATTGGCTGAACACTATAAATAATTAATTTGTTAGCCTTAATTAACTTTTAGACGCTTGACGTCTTTTGGGCAAGGGTAATGCTCACCCCCAGTCCATTTTTGCTCACCCTCTTAACTAGAGGTGAGCATTACACCCTCAGGCCCTCCTCATATGATATCAAGTGTCTAGAAAATCCCTAGTGTTCTACCATTTTACCCCTATTTTTGTAAAAAATATAAAAAATATCAAGATAAATATTAGTTAATTGAAAAAACTAATATTAAGAAATTAATAAAATATTAAAAATTATTAACTAAAACATCATCATCTTCTCCACGGCTCCACCATCATCTCCAACACCAAATTAAACCAAATTTTAAATTAATAATAATTAAAAAAAATTAAACCAAATTTAACATTTTTTCTTTATTTTTTTCCTAAATTGATTATTTATAAAGTCAATTTATCAAACACTTATCAACTTATCTTGTAAGTTGATTATTTCTAAAGTTAAGCTATAAACAGGGGTGGAGGCATTTGGAAACTGGTCTGGGCTTCAGCCCAGGCTAGCTTTTTATAAAATAAAAAGAATTAAGTGTTTGTTGATAAAAGAAAAGGCAGAAATACAAATAAAAGGAAATTACTTGAAATTTTATAAAAATAGTCTAGTTTTATTTTAATTAAAATAATCTCAATAAATTCATTAGATTGGTATAAACAATATTGTATTGACACTCAAACACATAAAAGTTTATTTTCGTTGCTATTTTTTTCTCTATTTCCTAGATTAGTCACTTTAAATGTTTTTAGAAGCCAAGATCATTATATTTTTATTATCTAGGTACATTTTTTTAGTTAGAAAAATTTTATTGTAAGGTTTGTTAAAAAAAAAAAAAAAAAACTTTGTCCTACCACTCGTTGTGGCTTTGGTAGGAAATTTTGTTAATTCAACCTAATAATATCAGATGTATAGGTCACCACACATACTGCATGTGTATAACCAAAAAAAAAAAAAAAAAACTATACTTAGCCCATCCAGACAATATGTCCTGGCTTCACCCCTGGCTATAATTGAATTATTTATGAAGCAAAGCAATCCCAAACACAGCCAAAATCATGTTTCTTAAGCATACAAAACGTTAGTTTTATCGAAATCATTTGCATACATATCCTTGTAGTATAATAATTGTATAGAATCTAGAAACCGAGGGGGTATATATACCTTTTAACTTTCTTGTTTATCCAGATCTCCAGCAGCATCCCAGCACCAATTCCACCAGCAATACACGACCCGTAGAGGGCAGGGATCTCCACGGAAGGAAATAGTATTCTGGAATTTGCCTAACCCTTTTCGGGAGACGCTTCTTTACAACCGATTTAACACCTGCACAGGTGCCCTTCTGCAATTCACCACCAATGGCTTTCCAATCAAACCCCTTAGAAGCGTTGATAAATATTACAATAAGCATGCTGGTTGGAAAAATATTATTCTTTGGGAAAATTAAATTAGTTCTCTATAAAACATTGAAGCTTGTGTCAACATTTACAGGCTATTTGTTTCTCATCATAAAACAGAGACAATTAGACGAAGAAGCAGAGAAGTACTGATATGTTTGTTTCTGGTAAATATGTAAAAATACAACAATAAGTTTTAAATTTGAACTCAATTTTCCTCCGAACCAAACAAATGCAAAACGATGACGTTTTCAATCGCTTGGCTAATAAGGCGAGACAAGTTGTGCATACGACGTCGTTTGGGATTCTACGTGGTTCTTAACAAATTCCACCTTAAATAGGTGGCTATTTTGAACAATTTCACTTAAAAAAAAAATAAATAAATAAATAAAAAAAATCAACTTGACGTTTTATAAAAATAAAAAATAAAAAAGTACTCAAAATTTATGGTATTAAATGATGTGGCATTGATATAACTAACATATAGGATGTGATAATTACAATAATTACACTAAAATTATATTTTTATCGAAATATTTTAAATATTTTTTATATTTAGGGAGATCCGATATCAAAATTATCATTGAATATTCCCGATTGAGAATATTTCTGATATTTATACTGATTTTTCCGATATTTGTACCTCCAATATTTATATCGAAATTGATATTTACTTCCCTTTCGAGCTTATATTTTTACTTCCCTTTTGAGTTTCCATTTTCCTTTTCTAACTTTAATTGTAGTTTATTTTTGTTTCATTTTTTTTTTCATTGTCATAATTTCATCTGACAACATATTATTTTCATAATCACAACAACTGATTGTTTATATATTATACAAGTTATAATCTTGGGTATATAGTTTTCAAAGTTCTTTAAAAAAAAAATAAAAACATTTATATTTTACTTTTCCTTTATTAACTTTTCATTTTTTTTTTCCTTTTTCAAGTAACGGTTTGAAATATTGAGTTGATCATCAATACTTGGCTTATTTCTATATCAAATCATAGAGAAATCAGGTTTGACGTGTTTCAATTTTTTTTGAATCTTTTTAATAATTTGTTGTTTTTACAATTTAAATTTATAACTGTATTAGATTTTTTTTTTTTTTTTTTTTTTTTTGGATTTGGGGAGGGAGATTCAAACTTGGGATTTCAATTTCATTGAGAGATGTTAGATGTTAAGTTTTATAAGTTCTATAATTTAGTGGAACTCGGGTCTGAGTCTGAGTTTGACCTCAAATACCCAACCCACCTGCCATTCCTATTAATTTGTGTTCTAATTAGAACACTTTGTAAAAGGGAAACAAAAACAAGAACAACAGCAACAGCAATGCTGAAAAATATAGAAAGAAAAAAAAAAAAAAGACGAAAAAGATTTATGTGTGTTTCAACTTTCAAGCTTGAGTTTTATTGCAGTGACTATACAATACCATACACCAATATTCAAATTACACAAACTAGGCAGTAATAAATTTTGCTATAACAATTTAACATGGAGGCATATAAGATGGTGGAGGCAGCATTTGTGCATCTGGGCCCTGACCATTTTTGACAATGAATGCCATTTCCATCCCCCATGTCTGGTGACGATCCAGATGGCAGTGCATGAACCACACACCTGTTTTTTACACCAAAATTACAAAAGTAAGAAACTGTGCTCAAAACACCTAAAATATTAATACGAGAATTAGTATCATAATCTTTATATTGACAACAGTAAGCTAGGCTAGCTCCTCATGTAAAAAGTTTAATGAAAAAATATAAATTTTCTTCTCGTAAGACATCATATTGAAGGCTATATATTTTGTATTTTTAACATTTTTTGAGGGTAAAATAGTGTAACATACTAACATGAACTCTAAGCTCTAAGAACTCAGACTAAGATACTTGGTTGATTTAAATTATGTGAGTGAGATTAAATTGGTCCAAGAACAATACTACTTACCAACTAAATCAGTCATTACCCATCTTTAAACATTAAGTACTTTTTTTAATGGCTTGGTGAAATAGAGACGAGATTTGTAGGTTTTTTTTTTTTTTTCATTAATTACAAATCACTAGTTTTATCTTTATTCGGGTAAAAACTTAGAATAAAGAGAATTTTTTTTTGGAACTGTTTAAGCAAAATAAAAATATATATATATATATATGTATATACCTGGGTTGTTGGCCTTGAATCTTATTGTAGCCCAGCCGTTCTTTGGAACAGCAATGGTATTTTGAAGGGGAGGGTCGACAAGATTGTAGCCCAAAGGGTCCTTCTCTTTATCAAAATTCCCAAACCCCCAACCCACCACGTAGAAACTGTATCCATGCAAATGCATGGGATGATCAGTCCCAGCAAGCAAGTTTGTCCCTTGTAAAACAATCTCCACCGTTGAATTGTACTCCACCACCCTCACCTCCGTGCCCTTTTTAGGAGTGTTCAAGTACGTCGGAGGACTCTCCGCGGTGAAATCGAAAACCAGCGGCGGTTTGCTAGGAAATTGGCTGCCATAGACGCCACTAATGTTGTTATAATAAGCTTTTAGTATGTCAGTTGATGGTAGATTGAAACTTATGTTGTTCATACTAGCAGAGAGCCTTGACCCATCTGGACCCAAACAAGAGTCATTTTCACAAGGAAATGTGTTGACAGAAACAGTAAAAATTAATTTACTGCTTATATTTACTGGGACATCAATTGGGTGGTCTTCATTTGCTAGACTTCTAAGCTTTCCAGTGAAATTAACTGAGGCCTTTGTGTCATTGTAAAATGGGAGATAAGGGAGAGGAGGGTTTGAAGGTGGGGTGGTGCTTTTGTTTCCAATATTGTATTGAAGCAGGGCCGTGGTGGTTGTGTTGTCAAAATCGACGTCCTCAGCGGAGGAGTAAACCCTAGCGGCCATGTAGTAGTGGCTGGGTGGCTGGTTGGTTTCTAGCAAGACATCAATGGTTTGTCCTGGGGAGATAGTGATGTAGTCTGTTTTAAATGGCTTGGTGTAGCTACCGTCTGTTCCCACGACGGTGAGTTGGTGGTTGGCGATGGCGAAGAAGAGAATGTCCTCCACTGCAGCGTTGATTAGCCGGAGAAGATAAGTCTTGCCTTGATCTACTGTTAACTTGTAGGTGTCTGTAAAAATATACATATGGAGAAAGTATTAGATGAGATGATGTTTAAACAATTTTAATATGGGAGAGAGTTTGTTGACATAAGGAAATAGAAAAAAGTGTTCAGATTTTTTAAAAATTAAATTTATTAATAAATATAATTAAATTTATTAATTTTAAATGTTATCACTGATGTGGCGACTGTGATTGAGTAACTAATTTTATTTGATCTAAAAAAGAGTAACTAATTTTATTTTTATTTTATTTATTTATTATTTGCCTTAAACTAAAAAGACTGTTTTACCCTTTAGCCACCATTATCTTCCTAAGACAAAAAGAATGTTTAACCTTTTAATGTAATAAATACAATTTCGTCTTCCAAGAGCAATTTCGCTATTTGTAAGGACAAGTTAGAGCAATTTTCCGAAACAAATATATGGCAGCTATTTATTTATTTATGTGAGATTGATATAAAAAATATCCTTAAATATTTTTCGATAGTTCTACCGAAATTTTTAAAAAATTGGACCTTAATTTGATATTTTCACGACGAGATAAGGTTAGTCTGGTAGTATATATATCTCTCACACCTGCATTAAAAGGTTGTGGGTTTGAGTCATTCCCTAAAAAAAAAACCCGAATTTTTGTAATTCTTCAATTTTTTTTATTTTTATTTTTGATATTTTCACTTAAATCATTATCTATTTCTTTAATGCATGGGATCTAGTTAAATTAATTAGATTCCTACACATATTTTTATTTTAACTTTTAGCAACTTGATTTGAAAAAGACAAAAAAAAATTCATTCATTTAATTCAACTGAGACAGAGTTTGAAAATAACAAGCAAAGCTAGTTTGAAGTTGGAATAAGAAGAGAAATGGAGCAATATTATTGATACCTGATTTTGAGCAAGGATAAAGATGACCAGGTTGACCATTGATGGTATAAGCATCAGAAATATTAGGATCTGCTCCTGTTCGTCGAAATTCATTGTACACCTCCACTATGTCTTTCTTCCACCACTCACTGAAAATGATAGGCACATCGGCATGAGGCTTGGGAAAAGGATAACCACTTCCTTTGTTGCGATTTGGATAGATAACAACGGCTCCATGAACAGTTGCTCGAGACCAGTCGCTGTGAGCATGCCACCACAGAGTTCCTTCTTCATTAGAAAGTATTATTTTTTGGCTAAATCTTTCTCCGCTTCTAATTGGGCACTGGGTGATGTATTCAGGACCATCTGACCATGGATTTCTAGGCTGCTTCACTCCATGCCTGCAAATATTTAAACATATATAAATATATATATCACCTTTATATTAATGTTTGGATAGCCCTACAGCCCAAAAGACTAGCCCTTACTTTATTATATGTTTTTTCAATACGGATTCATACTATCTTCTTAAACTTCACATATAGGTTTTGTAACACCTTTATATTAATTTCAATCATCAGATGTAGTACGTAGACATACCAATGAATGGTGATGTTATAATTGGCCTTGTTATAAACATCCACTATGATTGTATCTCCCTTGTTGACATAGAGAGTTGGTCCTGGAAATTGTCCATTTACAGTCAATATGTTCTTAGTGCTGCAAAGCCTTGTGTATGGAGTGTCTTCAATCTGCAAAAATAAACAGTTTCTCAATATGCTAGCTATTCGATTGATGGATATATATATATATATATATATAAACTACATTAATTATGACCTGATTTTTTATTTTTTTTTGAACTTTCAACACACGAGGGAGTTTATTTAAAATAAAAACAAATGATATATCCAAACCTGGCAAACAAATCATAAGAAAAAAACAAAGAAGAACAATAACCAAAAATATAAAATAAAAAGAATATATCAACCTTGAAATTCTAGTTTACCATGGTACTAGAAACCATGGTACTTACCACAAAAGTATAATGACGAACCAAAGCTTGAGAATAGAGGAAACTACTCAATAATATAAAACCCAAAAATTGGAAGACTGGAACTTTCACGATCGACAACATCTTTTCAACAAAGAATACCAAGAAAGTCTCTAACTTTTTTTTTTTTTTTTTTGTGTGTTGCTTAAATGGGAAGTCTCACTGCATTTATAGAGCTAACAAGACTAAAAAGGACAAAAGTTGGCGAAAATGTAAATCAATTTCTTCTATGCTTGTTGGCCAGCGGTATCAGCATCCACGCGGAAAAAACGAATTTCAAACTTTAAAAAACAAATATCGTGCTTCTATTGGATAACTGGTTCAAAATAAATTAAATTATTTTGCACTTTAATTAATGTTTAGATAATAATAATTAATCTATGGTTAGAGTGGCATGTAAATATGTAATCATATATTGAAGATAGTTGAGCCCTCCAAATAAGTGGAAATTGTCAATTTCAACCGCATAAGTTTTAGGAAATATTTTTAACCACATCTATATATGACTATAAGTTTGATATATTGTTACTAACCAAGTGTGAAAATTTATTTTCACCCCATAATAAAAAAGTTATCGAAACAGTCCTCCAACACAATTTACATTTTCTTCCTCTCTCTCTCTTTTCTTTATATCCATATGCCATGCTGACGATTTGAACCTAGGATATTGGTAGGCTAAAGAATACCATTCACCCACCAAATAATAATAATTATTATTATACAGCTTTAAATAATTTTTTTTAGTGAGGTGATTATATTTACTGTAACAAGGTTATAAATAAAACCAACAAATTAAACATAAGTGTATTTTTAGAATTTATAAACCTTATTAATTATTTTGTATATATAGTATGACGTTTCAGATATTAATTTAAATTGAAAAACATTTCCTATCGTAACCTCTGGATTCTCCGATTACCAAACAAATTAAGAAGAACTATTTTTCTTTTATAGAGTATACTGAATATATGATTCAGGTCATTTATTCAAATTGAGAATAACCACAATAATGATATATCTCGATCATTTGATCTACATATTTAGTATTTTTTTTTATGTGTGTCAAAAAGAAAAAAAAGTAAAATAAATAATGAGAAAAATTAAAGGGTCGCAAACTGACGTGCTTATTAATAATTTTGGGACCAAAGAAGACTGACTTGTCATATATATATTCTTATTTTCGATTGGTAAACTATACATAACTACATATTGTCTTTGATTTGGATTTGCCAACCCAAAATTGACTATAATAATCAATTTATGAAATTTAATTAATTAAGTGGATCATATTAGATCTGAGCAACATATCCTTTTATTTAAAAAAAAATAAAAAAATTCAATGAGTGAAAAATAATTATAAGAAGGATAAGACGTCCCTATTTCCACACTTATACTAAGGGTTCGTAACTTCACATCAGGCTCCATCGCCCAAAAAAGTTTGTAGTATATGAATTTGTGTGTTCCAAGTAGTGTTTATCTCTCTTGAATTCCAAATTTATTGTAATAATTACATCAAATTTAATGCCAAAATGATGTGGATCCTTGATTTCTCTTGTATTAGAATTGAATGATTGAAATCATTGGGTTTTAATGATGCCAATATGCCATATCATTTGGACTCCAATTTGGTACATAATTTATGATTATTATGTTTACTAAAATCTGTCTGGAATTAAGTTATTACGTGATTCCACATAAAAATAAAGAATTAAGTTTATCCGGAAAGAAGACTTGATAAATCCCCATTCCCAGCTAAGGAATTAAGATTTCTTTTCCTGTGAAAGTTGATCTTATGTGTGTGTATATATATATATATATTATATATGATCGATTTATGTTGACCAGACAAAAAAAATTTACACGTCTTCTTTTTGTCAAACATTAGTTTCAAACCGCCTTTTCGTTTGTTCAATAATATATTTGGTACAAGTTCTCCAGGCTTCCTGCCTTTTTGCCTCTTTGAGGCTTTTATTAAGAAATTTTGCAGTTTAAAAACAAATTTTTTTTTTTTTTTTCGGGTTTAAAAATTAAATAGCACTTTTTAGGGGAGGGCTTATGCAAATAGCACCACATTAATAAGTCTTGTTTTAATAGCACCAAAATAGGTGGTGAGACCAAAATACCCCCACTTACTCTTTTCCTTTGTATTTTTTTTTTCTCGAAAATTCGAGACTCATTTGCAGTTTCGAGACTTATTTATGATTTTTTCGAGACTTATTCATGCGTTTCGAGACTTAATTCAAGTTTGTTCGGGACTTATTCTGTTTGACCTCCATTGATGGTGACAGTGACGATCCGATGATAGCGCCTGTTGACTCCGAAGATAGTTGGATCTGGAAGATTGAACGATGCCGAGTTCATTGGCGCCATCGGTTTCATCAGATTCGTGACGGATCGTCATAGATCGGACGATGAAGATTCGCGACGGTTTGGGTTTTGCTTCATTTCTCTCTCTACACAACTCGAAAATGAAAACGAACACTTCAGTTATAATGATTGGCACTCGACGAACGTTTTCCCGATGGTTTTGCTGGTCAACTCGTCGGTCAGCGGTGGCACCTCCATTGAAGCTCCATCAATGGAGGTTTTGGGAAAGAAGGAAGAAGAAGGTGAAGGACACACAAGAGAAAAGAAAAGAAGCTAGGGGGTATTTTTGTCCAAATTCCATTTTTAGTGCTATTAAAACAAGAGTTATTAAAATGTGACAATTGTACAAGTCAAAATGTAAAAAGTGCTGTATAATCCTATTTCCTCATTCAATTGTCATCAAATTCTGTTATAATAATTGGCAGAAATTCATGATAAATAGGCATCCAATCATCACTTATATATGATGCAACTTGTTGTATGATCAATCGCGACAATATCACTATCAATTAATTACAAAGCTGACTTGTCCCACTTTGATTGTCATCGTATTAGTACGTACTGCATTTGTCATGTTAGAGCTAGTGCTCTTCGTTTTGGTTGGCTCCTGTGATTTGACTACAAAAGGCAAAAAGGTTTCTTAAACGATTTGTTCTCCTTTGCTTGGAAGAAAACATGCGAATTATATATGTTGACCTGTACATAATGTTGACTCTCAGTTTGACTATTCTTGGATTCGGCCAATATATACTAGGCTAATTGGCACAAATACCCCCTGAACTCTTCAAAAACTTGCACTATGCCCCCTAAACTTTTTTTTTCGGCACTAAACCCCCTGAACTCTCGTAAATTTGCAATCGCTGAAGGAATCTACCCCCTGGTGAGGGGGCAAATTCCTTCAGCGATTGCCAAATTACAAGAGTTCAGGGGGTTTAATGGCGAAAAAAAAAGTTCAGGGGGTAAGGTGCAAATTCGAGTATAGTTCAGGGGGTATTCTTGCCAATTAGCCTATATACTAATACTAGAATCTTTTTTTTTTTTTTTTTTTTTTTTGGATTCTATAATACAAGCAATTGTTTTTGTTTTTTGTTTTTTTTTTTTTTTTTTTTTTGTTTTTGGTTTTTTTGGATTCTATAATACAAGCAAATATACGATCAGACCTGATATGGTTCCACTTACGTAATTATGTTGTATCATTTAATGAGAAGATTTTATGTGGGATGGTCTTACACGTGGGATCAAGATCCTCTCATAACCTAAGTTTTACCTAAATTTTTGAGGATCCTGCTACATGCGGCAACTGAAAAAATGAATAGTCAGGATTCATTTAATTAATTTTTTACTTGAAAAAAAAGAATCAAAAACCCTATCGTTATTCGTTTAAACTAGAAAATATTTCTCTCTCGATCCTATCATGTTTTCGTTTCTATTTTCCTATCCATATGCTTTTAAGTATGCCACATGAATAACAAAGCTTTCAAGAATGGTGACACTCTCGACCAAAATTTCAAATTTAAGCACAGTTTCTCTCTCTAAGGCTCTCACTTACTCTCTCAACATAAACAGAGAAACAATTCTGTATAGTTTTTTTTTTTTTTTTTTGACAATTCTGTATAAATTAATGAATCAAAAGCATTGAGTGCGGCCCTCCTCTTTTGCACAATCAACTTCCTTCCCTAGGAGTTAGGGATGGGCGTTTCCCCATGGGGCCCCATCCCCCACGGGCCACCATGGGGTTTTGGGGTCAAAATTTGCCCCCAAACATATTTTGGGGGAGGTGGTGGGGGTACCTTCCCCCAAACCCAAAACCCCATTGGGCCCCCCATTTTTATTTTTATTTTTATTTTTTATTTATATATAAAAAATTTAACGATAAAAAAATTATAAATTATAATATTAAATTATTAAAATTAAATGTTATGGTTGTTCATTTATAAGGTGTAATTAACCCCCAAAATAATATATATATATATATGTATTATGCAATTATTTTGTATTGTATTTTTATTATGTTTTTATTACTTTTCGAATTGAAAATTTGAAATTTAGAATTGAAAAGGAAATGAAATGGGGGAAATGGGTTTTAGGGGTGGGGGTGGGGGAACCTTCCCCTAAAAATGTTCCCCCCACTGGTCCCCCCAAATGGATTTTGGGGGAGGTGGTGGGGGGAGGTTTGAGGAATGGGGGTGGGGGTGGGGGTACCCTCCCCTGCCCCATTAGGCCTCCACGCTCATCCCTACCAAGAGTTGTTCTCCCATTTGTTCATCACATTAGCCTTCTCCATGGCTTCAGTCAGAGTCTTCTTTGTAGGAACTCGTTTGATGTCAATTGTAATATTGGTGAGTGAAAGCCTCTAGAAGTTCATTTGGCTCCTAACCATTTTTGGAAGCAAGGTGTTAAATACATAACCCTTCCAGATCTTCCTAATCCATCTTCTTCAACCCCATCCATCAATGTTATGTACAATTTGGGAACAGAAGATAAGTGTAGCAAGAAAAGAGAAGAACAGAGAAAATAAAGGAATGAGAAGGGGTATTAAGAAGCAATAATCTACTCAACATAATCTCATTCAAAACAATGTTGGCAATTTACAAGCCATACACACGAACGAGCAAACAACATAACACCACAACAACAAGAAAATAGTAAATCATAGGCAGAGACATACGGTGCACAATCTAATGCACTCACTACATAATGAACGTGAAAACAAGACACATAAGCCCACTAATTTGAACAACTAACTACATCAACTTAACAACAACTTAACTATTTCTGACTTGGTCCTCCACTCCTCCATGTGATTGCATGTGCTTGGATTATGCACATATCACCATCACCCATTTAAAGATTTTTTCTTTTTCTAATCTTCAAAACATCCAGATCTGATCCATTCCAGATCTAAAATTAGTTGTGTTTCTTATTGTGATGGATATGCTAGTGGTTGTTGAAGAAATTATTCATTTATAGGTGAAGAGGATGTCGATTATGCAAGACGAGAAGTCTTCTTCTACTTTGTTTGGGGTAAAACGGGAAATATAGGTTAAAAGTTCTCCTTCCTGCTTCTGAGTTCAGATAAAAGCCAAGTTTTCTAACTTTTTTTTCTCAGACATTTTTGAATGATTCTCAGACTTTAGCTGATGAAAAAAATAAACAAAAACATCTTACTAAGACATTTTAGCAGCTTTCAGAACTCATATGAGAAAAACAAACAAGGCCTTAATTAAAAACAAAAAGGGATGGGTATGGCAGTTGCCTCCCACCCCCCGTCCTCTCAAGGAGGCAACACCTCCATCAACCAAATCATCGGAAGATGCCGGCTTACTTCACTGCTAACTTGCATCATTTTTTTTTCCCGGTATGGTGATATTGTAGATGAATTTATGGGTTTTGATGTGCTGTGGAAGTTTTATATTTGAAATGGGTTTGGATTTTGGTGGGATTATAATTTTATTGTGGATCTATTTTTGATTTGTACGTGACTAAAGTGAATTTGCCTTAAATTGAGGACTTTTTTGGCTTGAGTTTTGAGCAGAGGCAATACCCTCAGTGAAGTTGAGGCTTTGAAGAAGTTGATAAGCATAAGAAAGCTTAGCATAACAGAGGACAATAACGGTGGTTAACAACAGCTCAAGTAGCTTAGTATAAGAAGTAGTTACACATTAACTAGTCTGTTATAATCAGTTACTAACAGTCTGTCCTGAACAATATATTGATCAGCAAGGTTGGAAGATTGAAGTTCAAGCTCTTAGAGAGAGTCGTAAACTCCATTGTTGAAGTAACAGATCACGATTCTTGACTCAGATCAACGACCGGTGGTTGTGATGAAAAAGCTCTTTGTTGTGAGCTTCGATTTTGACCAAATACCGGAGATTGTGAATGATCAACCATGATGTTAGTGATGACACGTCATTGAGGTGTATCAAAATATTTGAATTTTATAGTCAAGAGACTAGTATAGTGTGTAAGCAAGGGTATCGTTCCACAGGGAGGTGGAATCCATCAACCGTCGCTAGCTTAGCTTATTTGGAAAATATGAATTGAGGTGTGTGTGTGCATTAAATGTAAATATTGCAATGACAATATAAATTATGTACAAAAGTATTTACAAAGATAGAATGGACGTGAGAGATGTGGCATATAAATGGTTACACTAAGTAAGTGACTCAACCATAGCAATCACACAATCTCATACAAACATGCATCGTCAATGTTGAAAGCTGTGCTCACTTAATCCTCGCCAATATTCTCTCTCGAGTAACAAAGGCTATACCCACATGCACCAGCAACTTATCAACGGATGGTTACCTAAACTGCACACGAGTTCATTAAGAACTATGAGACACATATAGCGACTTTACATGCAAAAGCCTCGCGTATCTCTATCTTACCCTGCATGTAGTGACCAATCTACTCATGCATATTGCGTGCTTCACCTCTCAGTCCTTCACTCAAGTGGTGGCTAACCACTCAAAACCATTAAGCACTTCAAATGACCACTCAACCATCAACAAACATATTTAATAAAAGAGGCAACAATCCTAGGTTTATATCAAATCCCTAATGAATGAAAGTACACATCAAAGATGAGACAAAAACACAAAGAAAGAAATACAAAATAGATAGAAAGGAGACCCCATCCGTAACCGGGAATCGAACACCGGGTTTTCTTGGTTGTCAATCCGATATGTACTCACCATTATACTATTACGGCAGTCTCCAATCTCATGAATGCTCAACTCTCTCATAGAGAAAGCTCTCTCCTTATCTCTCAAATCTCCCTAAGATGGATGGCTAAAAATGAGACAAGATCACCAAACAACAATGTGCAAATAGTTGATTGTTATCATTAAGAACATTCAATTCGAGTTAAGGGTTCATCCTCTTGATTAAGGAATTCACCAAAATCAATTTATCACCCAACCCAAGCCATGAGATGAGCAATTGTGCTTTAATAAAAAGACCCATTAAGCACAAGAATATAGAACCCAAGCCTAATCTAGCATGTGAATGCATAATCAACCAAGCTTTTCCCACTCATTGAAGCTAATACTCAAACACTCAAATCATTCTAAACATGGCATTTTGGCTCACTCATCAACATACAAACAATCATGGGAAGTTAAATTACATTACTCCTAATCTAAATTACTCTACTCCTAATCCCATTCATGCATACATATTGATTTTTACCATCCACACACATGAATATCACAATAAGAGGGAAAATTATGAATTTGGCAAAGAGTAGAACAAAACCCAAAGAATTTAAGAAACATTCATACATATATTGCACAAATGTAGGTTTACAAAATTTCCAAATTGGT
This sequence comes from Acer campestre, assembly GCA_954870605.1. Lineage (NCBI taxonomy): Eukaryota > Viridiplantae > Streptophyta > Magnoliopsida > Sapindales > Sapindaceae > Acer > Acer campestre. Next base: position 58,628,824 of record OX940799.1, read on the forward strand.
GATTACATCCAGGAAAACAAGAAATACAAAAAGAAATGAGTTAAAAGGAGACAACCCTTGAAGACACTCCTCCAAGCTCTCCTTGATTTCCTAGCCCGTTTTTGGTCCAAAGACCACTCCTTTCTTCTTGTAATCTACTCCTAGATAGGTGGATGTAGTGTAAAATGGGTGGTGGAGATGTATGGTGAGCTCCCATGGAGGAAAATCCTCCATGGGAGCTTAAAGCTCTCACTTATTTGGGGAAGAAGATGGAGGAGGAAGAAGATAAAGAGGATTTCAGTTTTAAGGTGTGGGTGGTGTAGGAGTTCTTGTTTCAGACCCCAAATGGGGGTATTTAAAGAGTTGAAAGGTTAGGGCATGACTGGGGTGTGAAAGGACAAGATTGCCCTTCAAAATCGGCCAAAAATCGTAAAACTGGTGCCCAGTCGCCTCCAAACCGCTGTACACCCGCTGTACACCTGCTGAACGCATAGCAGGTTGGGAGCGGATCAGAAGCGGACACATTTTGGAGTAAAATCGCTGTTCACCCGCTGTATGTAGGGCCGGTGTACAACGGTTTTGGCATTTCAGTCATTTCTAGCTTCGCACACTGTCACGGAAATGGGCATAACTTCCTCTAGAGACATCGGAATCGTGTTCTGTAAAAACCGTTGGAAAGAAGATAGCTGGGGATTTCCAAAAATAGGTGGCACGAAACCTAATTAAATTTGAGGAAAGAGATATAGCCCCTGAAATTTTGGTGTTCTGCACGAGCCATTTCCATTTCAGCCCTTTTAACTTCCAAAACTCATCAATTTAGCTCAAATACCTTATTTATGGTGAATAACCTACAAAAAGCTCACAAAACACATTATATACAAAAATACGCTCGAAAACGAGTACAAACGATAGGAAATGGGGACCTCAATTAGGTGAAATACAGTCTGATCAGTTAGTCAGTATGGATCTGATACCATGTGAAGATTCAAGATGTTCGAAGAAAAGCTTAAGAGAAGAAAATAAAAAGTAAAGCTTTAAGTGATTCTATTAATGGAGATTTCTAGAGCTCATCGGAGCTTTTCAATATATTGATTAGGGGTGGGCGCGGTTCGGTTCGGTTCGGTTCGGTTTTGGCCAAAACCGTATTGAACCGACTTATATTCGGTTTTTGAAATTGTGAATCGGTTCAACCCATATTAGACCCCAAAACTGAATTGAACCGAACACCCTTATCTCAGTTCGGTTCAATTCGGTTTTAGGCCTATTGGGCTTTGAGTTTTTTTTTTTTTTTTTTTCAATAATTTTATTATTTGGGCCTTTGGGCAATTGATATGGGGCTTCAAATGAAAGAAAAAAAAAAAAACTGATATTGGGATGGGATGTATAAACATCCCTTTTTACATAATCAAATTTCTTTTTACATAATCAAATCACGGTTAAATAGAATAAATTTACATATTCAAAATACATCTAAAATAAATACAGTCCAAATCAATCATAAACAGCTGCTAAATAGCTACCAAATTCCTTCTTGGCTTCTTGCAAAGACAACTGCACAAAAAAAAAAAAAAAAAAGTGGCATAATCAATTGTTTAAGAGTACTATCCTACTCTGGTTGTATAAGAATTCATAGAACCAAAATTTTAATTGCTCAACTAAAAACAAAATTTTCTAATCGAAATACAAATCAAGCAATGAAACTTGGGGCAAATAAGGGGATCCCAATCAATCAACAAGTTGGATTAGTAAATTGATAAAAACAGTGTGGAGAATCATACGACATATTACATATATTAATAATATATGAAGAAGAAAAGCATAATACACAAGACAAATCACAAAAGAAGAAAAACCTTGATGAGGCAAAAAGAAGAGAAATACCTTAACGATGTAGGCGGAATTGCAGAAGCAAGACTAGTGCAGGTGGAAGAGAAATTTCCGATGGGCTAACCGGTTGATGGAGCGGCGGAAGATAAAGAGGGATTGTGTGATTGTGAGAGATTGAGAGATAGAGAGAGATTCGGATGCGGTTTAGTGAGAGAATAGAGATGTTAGGTCTGAAGAGTTAGAAAAAAGCTAGGTTTTTTATTTTATTTATATGTCGGTTCATATGGGTCGGTTCAGTTTTGAAGATTCAAAACCGAAACCGACCCATGTTCAATTCGGTTCATTCGGTTCGAACCGAATTGAACCGAATTCAATCATAAAACCGAACCAAACACCCAAAATCGGTTCGGTTCGGGTCAATTCGGTCAGTTCACACTTTTATGCCCACCCCTAATATTGATGAAAGATAATTGTGATCTATTTCAAGAGACCCTAATATATATGATTATTTTCAACATACTAAAAGCATGACCGTCTTTTTAGGAATTTCTAGACAATCATAATGATGCTTATAGCCACATTAGCATAAGTTGTTTTTTTTTTTTTTTTTTTGAAACAACGAGAATTTATTAACAGGCGAAAGCCAAAGAAGCAGGGCAAAGAACAGAACAGAGGCACCCACAAACCACCCCAACAACAACACCCAACAACACAGAGAGCAGACAAAACAAGGCACCAGCGGCCAAAACCCACGCACAACACACTCCCTAACAACCAACACTAACTGCACTCGCACGAACAACCAACCCACCCTACAACAAAACAAAACAAACTGCACCAGACAAAACAGCAGCAGAAAAACACTAAGAGCCACACACAAAAAAGCATCACACCAAAACCACAAGAAGAAACGCAGACCACCCCAACACCCAGCGAGAAGCAACCAGACAGTAGCAGCAACAACTGGAAACCAAACAGCAGAAAACCCCCAACCTCAGGAAACACTCCACCTCACCTCCTCCCCTTCCAACTGTCACCCCCTCTTAGCCAAAGCATTAGCCACCAATTAGCCTCTCTAGGAGCATAGCAAACCACAGAGCAACTCAGCTTAAACAACATTGTTCTAATATCAAAAATAACATCGACCAACTGCAGATTACCAAATTCCTCATTATTCATCCAAGCGACTACCTCTTTGGAATCACTTTCGAAGAGAATACAACGACCGTGCAGCAAAGAGTTGGACATTAGCATAAGTTGTTAATAACTGATTATAACAGACTAGTTAACGTCTTACTACTTCTGATAAATGTGTTAACTTTTACGCCTTCCTCATACAGAATAGGTGAAAAGCAAAGCTACAATACTCCTTTCAAAAAATTACCGATAGTATAAGCAATTTAAACAAGGAAATTAGGAGCAGAATAGTTAAAGCATGAAGATTTCAGATTTTAGATATCTAATATACATATATAGTTGCATTCCTAGCTACATATTATATATTTAATAGGCAATATTAGGTGAGGAACTAAGAAATGAATGGTTGAGGAGGCCTGCACTATCCAAATGGGTAATTATGCTCACCGGAGATACTAAATTAAAAGAGATCGATTTTATTTACAGGTCTTTTGAATGATTATATGCATATGAGTATATGACATGCATACATTACACATTACGACATTCATTACTCAACCTCGATCGCTGCAGCTTTCCCGGAATCTTTGACCGGATTCGTCAATGGTGATGAGGTCTGGACTTGTTTCTTCTCTCTTTTAGCTACAACTTCATTGATAGTTAATTCTTCTCCTCGCGGTGGTTCTTTCTCTTCGCTGTCTTCCTCTGTCTTCTTTATTTATTAGATTTAAAAAACCAAAAGAATGAAAAACAGATGGAGGATTAGGGTTTTGTTTCAATAAGGGTAGTTAGGTCTCTGTACCTCGAATGTTGGTCATTTCTAATTTTTTTTTTCAAGGGATTGATTCTTTTTTAATTTTTCTAAATTTTTTTTAGTTAAAAATAAATTTACCCCCGATTCTCCCGATGAAAAGTAAAATTGTCTGATGTAAGTTTTCATAGAAAACTTTTTAGAGAATTCCTTAAAAATAAATAAAAATAAATAAATAAATAAATAAAATAAATAATAAAAAAAAAAATATAAAAAAAAAACTTCCCTAGAAAACCAGAGAGAGCTAACCAATAGAAGAAGAGATTCTCTGTTTTTCATTGATCTGAAAATAATACATGAATATTTATACTAGAGCTGATAATTCAAAACAGAAAGCACTAACTTCCCTAGAAAACCAGAGAGAGCTAACCAATAGAATTCCACACACACAAGCAAGTATTGATCAAGCCAATAGCCACAACAATACTTCCAAAATTATTATCAACAAACATTAATATATATAAAAACACTATAAAACTTTAATTAACATGGAGGCATGTCTGGTGGTGGAGGTAGCAAGTGTTCCTCAGGGCATTTTCCGTTACTTACTATGAATACTGTCTCCATTCCCCATGTCTGGTGTCTCTCTATGTGACAGTGCATGAACCAAACTCCTGAGTAAACATATTAATTAATTTTTTCATTATTGATCTAATATATAAACAAAATAGCGGTAGTAGTAATAATATATATTATAGGTAAATTTCAAACGATGAGGAGTGCTACTTACCAGGGTTGTTTGCAGTGAATCTGATGGTGATCCAGCCATTTTTAGGTACCATGGCGGTGTTCCGATGAGGAGGATCAATGAGATTGTAAGTTAAAGGGTCTTTATCTTTATCGAAATTTCCATACCCATATCCAACAACAAAGAAGCTGTATCCATGCAAATGCATTGGATGGTCTATCCCAGCAACCACGTTTGTCCCTTGCAAAACCATCTCCACAGTGGAATTAAATTTCAGTAGTTTCACCTTTGTCCCTCGTTTTGGAATCTCTAAGATCAACGGCAAATAATCCGCTGTGAAGTTAAATATGTATGGTGGAAAACCTGGGAAATTCGGTTGATACACTCCATTGATCTGTCTGTAATAAGCTTCAAGTATATCAATTGATGGCCTTACAAAGCTTATGTTGTTCATGCTAGCAGCAAGGCGAGTTCCATTCGGTCCCTCACATGAATTGTTTCTCTCGCATGGAAGAGTGTTTACTGAAATGATAGAGATTATATGACTGCTAATTTTCAAGGGAACATTGTTCGGATGTTCATTACTTGCTAAGCTTCGAAGACGGCCTAGAAAACCAAATGCTGCATCCGTGTCGTTATAATAAGGAAGATTGGGCAAAATTGGAGATGAAAAGGGAGAGGAGTACTTGCCATTATATTGTACTATAGCTGTGGTTGTGGTGTTGTCAAAAGGGACATTGAGGCCAGTTGAGTAAGCCCTAGCAGCCATGTAATAGAGATTATTAGGGTTTTGGTTGGCTTGTAACAAGGCATCTAGGGTTTGTCCTGGTGATATTGTAATGTAGTTACTGGTTAATGGCTTAGTGTAGCCGCCATCTATCCCAACAACTGTTAACATATGATTCGCAATGGAGACGAAGAGTGGGATGTTCATTGCAGCATTTACAAACCGGAGGAGATAAGTTTTGCCTTGATCAACGCTTAGCCTGAATGTTTCTGCAGCATCATTATTCAATTGTAATCACATATTTATATAAGAAATTTTTGTTATTATTATTTTGTTGATATAGCAAGCATATATACCCGATTTTGAGCATTGATATAAGTCACCAGGCTGACCATTTACAGTGAAAGCATCAGAGATATTGGGGTCTCCTCCGGTTCTCAGGAATAGCTGTAGAACCTTCATCACATCTTTCTTCCACCATTCTCCTACATTTTTAACAGTTTTCAAAGTACTATATTATTCGTTTCATTAGTATTTAATTCGAATTTCCATTAGAAAAAAAATGGGATTTGACTTCGAAACTTGAAAGTTGCTTGTTAAAACAAATGGTTAAATATAATTTTAGTTAATATGGTTAAATACATATTAACTAAAATTTACTATTAATGACTAGTTGAATTATTTGGATTAAAATTCTCTTCTTACCCTTTTTTTCTTAGACTTTTCATAATCTAGTGACACCTAAGCATAAAAAAAATACATGGTTAAAATTTGATCACTTTTTTTTTTTTTTCTCTCGTGCAAGTTGGTGTTTTAATTACACTTAAAAAAAAAAAAAAAAAAAAAACTAAGAAAAATAAGGTCAAGGAGAGTATCCTAACTTGAATTATTTAATCTAACAATTAGAACAAAATCAAGTAAATTTGAATTGTCATTGTGTTATCAAATAATGGAAACAAAACTAAGTGAATATTTCATATAAAATAGGCAAAAATTTGTATTTTTTTTAAGGGCAACTTAAAATATGCAATGTTCTATATTTTGTTGACACTAGTGATTGATTGTGGCTCTTATTATTATTTCTAAGCTATAATATGTTGAAAATGAAATAAGTTACAAAAAAGAAAAAAAAAAATTGGGATTTGACGTCGAAATTTGAAAGTTGCTTGTTAAAACAAATGGTTAAATATAATTTTACCTAAAATGATGGGCATCTCCGCATTAGGCTTGGGAAAAGGATAGCCAGTTCCAAATTTTGGGTAGACAATAATGGCTCCATGAACTGTCGCACGTGACCAGTCACTGTGAGCATGCCACCACAGAGTCCCTTCCTCTGTGGAAAATATAATCTTCTGTGTGAAAATTCCTCCAGGTTTGATTGGGCACTGTGTTATGTATTCAGGACCATCTGACCAAGGATACCTCGGTTGTTTCACTCCATGCCTGTAAACCAATTACTTAATTAGTTTCGATATCCTTTGTTGCAGTGGCAGAATCAGAAATACAAAAATAAAAAATTTCAAAGAAGGCAAAATGAGAATATTTTTAAAACTTGTTATAAAAATATTTAAAACTTTTTTGAGGGAAGGGGGGCATGGCCCCTATGGCCCCCCTCCCTCCACCACTGCTCTGTTGATCACGAACTCCCCTCAATTTCGAAATATCTAGTATCACATATATAATAGTAATTCCTCAGGCATAAGCTTTAAACACAATATTTATTATAAAAAAACATAGAAGTTCAGATCAACTGATAATGATGTGTTTAATTGTTTAAATTTAGAAAAATTACAAGAAACCAGCCTAGTAAATTTGTAAAATGACGGATGACAGATGGATGGAGTTATATATATATATATATATATACCAGTGAAGGGTGATGTTATATTTGCCTTTGTTGTGAACCTTGACAAAGATTGTGTCTCCTTTGTGAACCCTAATGGTTGGTCCAGGAAATTTTCCATTCACAGTTAAGATCTTTTTTGTGTGGCAGAGTCTTTTGTATGGAGCTTCCTTCACCTGCAATTATTAATTGAATAATTAGCTCCTCTAGTATCTAAAAAAAACAATAATGTATAGCCTATATATCTGCAGTCTGCAGATGTGAACAAATTTATAGTGCATTTCCGAGTATTTTCGGTATTGCCCAAAACATACTCAACATCAGCAGTCACTATTTATGTCTATTTTGTAATGTTTGGTTAAAATTTATAAATAAAGTGCTTTTTTTTTTTCTTTTTCTTTTTATCTTAAAAGGTACTTTGATTTTTATTTTTATTTAAAAACAAACGATTTAATAGACACTTTTTCAATAATTTATATCAGATTAGCACTTGACAAATGACAAGTGCTGTTTTTACTTGAAAATAACAATAATAATTTAAGTGGATTCACATAAATGTACACTTTAACTTAAAATGAAAAAAAAAAAAAAAAAGAAGAAGCAATTTTTTGGGATCAAAACACCTCTATTAAGTATTTTCCAGAGAACGCATAATAATATTTTGGGAGAATCGCAAATACCCCCCCGACTTTTAAGCTAATGGCAAATCAAACCCTCTGGTTTGAACAATCAGCAAACAACCCCCTACCGTTAAGTAACCCTTGCATTATTTGCTGCATGTAGGGGGTTATTTGCTGATTTGTAGGAAGTTATTTGCTGATTGTTCAAACCAGAGGGTTTGATTTGCCATTAGCTTAAAAGTCGGGGGGGTATTTGCGATTCTCCCTAATATTTTTCTTCAAAAAGTGTTTTGGATTTTAAGAACATTTGAAGTGCATTTTTTTAGAGAGAAATTATGAAAGAAAAAAAGAAGGGAAAAAGTAATTGAAAGAGCAGCCCAATTAAGGCAGGAGAAATTAATTCAAAAAACGAAATTAAGACAGTACTCTCAAAGAATTGATATACAACTCTTTACGAATATCTGGAGGAGGAGATCAGCCCTACCAATGGAGAAGTGGAAATTTTAAGACCCTTGTAATTTTATCAACGTTTATGGAGCTGCCAATTAAGGGGGTTTAAAATGATGATTTAAGCACATTCAATCCCTTAAGAAAACCATTTTCAGTAAGCCAAAATGATTTTTCAGAAAGTGGTAGCAATTGAGGGGTTGTTCGGCTACATTTCTCGAGAGTGTTTTTTGTTTTTAAAATAAAATTAAAAAAATCAAAAAGCTGTCAGACGGCTATTCCCAAAAAACCAAACTAGAAAACACTGGACTCAAATGAGAACAATTTTATGCCTTAAATGACAAAAATGATGGAAACATCAAATTAACGTTTCCAGTGTTTCCAGTATTTTTGTTTTTGTTTTTGTTATTTATTTATTTATTTATTTATTTATTTGTTTGTTTTAAGGGAGAATCGCAAATACCCCCCCGACTTTTAAGCTAATGGCAAATCAAACCCTCTGGTTTGAACAATCAGCAAACAACCCCCTACAAATTTGAACAATCAGCAAATAACCCCCTACAAATCAGCAAATAACCCCCTACATGCAGCAAATAATGCAAGGGTTCTTAACGGTAGGGGGTTGTTTGCTGATTGTTCAAACCAGAGGGTTTGATTTGCCATTAGCTTAAAAGTCGGGGGGGTATTTGCGATTCTCCCTTGTTTTAAAGAAAAAAAAATCCCTTACCCAGTATTCAATTTTTATTAAATTGAGTGGGGTAAATCACTATAATTATATTAAAAATTAGAACGGATTATATATATATATATATATAATTACATTGTAAACAACTAATATAACAATTACTTAATTATATTTTTACTACTTAATTTTTTTAATTATACATAGATTGATAAAATTTTCTTTAAATTAGTAAAACATATTTTTTAATATAATGTTTAAAAAAAATTAAGAGACAAATCAAAATTTAAAAATTGTTTTATTTTGTTAATATTTTCAGTATTATTTTTAAAACAATTTCATTATATAAATATTATAATTTTTTTTTAGAATACTACTTTTAGTTATGTCTACCAGATGCATTTTCAGTATTTTCAACTTCTAAAAATATGAAAATCAATTACTCGTTTTTAAATAAAGATATACAAAACAAAAAACAGCAAAAAAAAAAAAAAAAAAAAATACCGAATGGCCCCTAAGTTTTTTCATGCAAAAGTTTTTCACTCAAAAGTAGTACTTAATTTCCACCAAATTAAAGAACTCCAAAAACATTTGTATAATAAAATTATTTGACAAATCAAGTAGTATTAAGCTATGAAAATATAAGACTTTGAAGGTGGGAGAGACCAGCAGAAAGCAGAATATTCAAATTCATACTTCTCCTCTTTAATTAAATATCTCAACTTCATGAAATAAAAAGTTGAAAGTAGAGCAAATTAAATGAACTAGAATAAAAATAAATCATCACAATTCACAATATATATATATATATACACTTACAACGAAATTATAATGAGAAGAAGCCAGACAGTGAAAGCTGAAAGAGAGTACTAGAAAAAATAAAATACTGAAGGAGGAAATTTCTTTGGTTAACAGCATCTTGATTCTTGATTTCAATATGAAAGACACCAAACATATAATTTTCTTCACTTTATATATAGTTTTGAAGGAATTAGTTAATAAGAGAGTAGGTGAAGTTAATTACGATTTTCTGATGTGTGTATGAACTATGTATGAAGGCATGCAGCATGTGATATTGACTTGACTAATGTTGACTGTTGGGTTACAGAGAGTTTTATACATACAAGACTTTCGTTTTTTGTGTATACCAACAAAACAAGAATGTACATTAAGGCTACCATCTTTATTATTATTCTTTTTTATTTTATAATATATATGTATCTCAGTATATGTAATATATATTAATCCCATTGATATAGTTATATTGTGATTTTTTTTATTTTTTATTTTTATATCAAGGATCTCGGACTTCGTCCAGGCACCAATTAGCCTATCCTCCCCAACTGCGTGACTTGTCGTGCCTGTTTGGATCGTGAAGTAGGTCAAATAGGAAACCCCTGGCCCCACAAGAATGCAAGCGGTTAAATCAAAACTCGCCCTTACCTGGGTAGGATTCGAACTGCTGACGTTAGCCCCATGTCCGTCCTTCCACCAACAGAGCTAAACACCCTTGAGGGCTGGTCACAATGTAATTGCCAAAAGTAAAATAAAAAACTTAGGTATTTAATCCCAAACCTTGGACCATCAAGCACCTTCTGGTTATAACTAACCCAATCTCGATAAGGTGAAATCTCTCTCCATTAATTATTACTTTAGACAGGCGAATTTGGTCCAAGGCAACCTTGTGGTTATAACTAACCCAATCTCGATAAGGTGAAATCTCTCTCCATTCATTATTGCTTTAGACAGCCGAATTTAATTTATATCTATATAAATATATATTTTTTCCATTGTCAATTTGTCCTGATAATAAATATATCAGGACGAAGAATGTGTACCATAAATTATGGAGAAGTTTTAATAAGTGTATACACTTTGAGTCAAAGTATATAAATCTAATGGTCCACATTCTTCGTCCTGATATATTTATTGTCAGGACGAACTGACAATAGAAAATTTATATATATATATATATATAAAGTACAGCTAGGAATACAACACGGGCTACAGGAATTTAAAGAATATGGAATTCAAACCCTTATCATAAAAGTGAATAAAAAAATGTCTAACTACTTTGGTAAGGGTAGCTTAATTCGTTACGTTAAAACCATAAACAAATGTTATTCGAAATATATCATAAAACTGTGACCAACAAAATCCAATTAATTTCAAGAATGCATTACAGGAGTGAGGAGTCTTTTACAGTTTTACATAATAATAAAAAATAAAAAATAAATGCATTACAGGAGTCTTTTACAGTTTTACGAAAAAAAAAAAAAGTTTTGAAACGTAGTGCCGACACAAAGCCTAACTAAAATTGTCCAAAGCCTCAGTTGGTTGCCAGGCCATTTAATAAGACCTAATTTCCATATTTACTTTGTTTATATTCTACATATATTTTATAATTCTAAAATAGAATACTATACTTTTTTTCTTATTCAAGATAAATTGCTCTTTTTTAAAATGTCGTGGTTCCCCAATTAAATGATAAACATTAATATTTCAACTAATCTTTTTAATAGGCCTATATATCATAGTCGAGGACCCTTTAGTAAATGGAAATAATTCCTTTCTAATATTTATCTATAAAAAAAAAATCCGCATCCTCTCATCACCTTATTCTCATCTGCATAATCTATTATCACGTGTCTAATATAATAAATCAATGGTCTGGATTATTTATATTAATTTTATGTTTTTGCTCTACCAAAAAGATAGAATTAATCCAGACGATTGATTTAGATAAGGACAAGAGGACAAAATGAGGTGGGAAGGGGATCCAAATCCTTATAAAAAAGGAAAGAAGACATGAAAAAAGACTGTAGTTTAGATCTTAATTATCTCATTAGTATTATAATCATGGAAAGCAGGGAATTACACTGTGATTCCTAAGTTTTAAAGAAATGTTACAACTTTACAAGGCATGTGTATTAGTTTCTTTGGTCCTCAATTTTTCAGAAATGAATCAAAATGATCCCTCAATTAGTTAACTATTAATCAAAGTTAATGGGAGTAGAGGTATTTACGTCTTTGAACATGTGACTATGTAGATGTGACATGTGTACCAATAAAATTTTTTTAAAAATAAATAATAGAAAATGGTTTTTTTTTTTTTTTAATTTTTTAATTTTTTTTGAAGGAAGACAACCTTCACCAACAATAGAGGTGGCCTTTGGCTGTCGATCACTAGCAGAGATTGACAGCCAACCTACTGATCTTCTCTAAGCAGAGCAGATAGCTTAGAACAATCTCATTCGCAATCGATGAGATCAATCGATCTCCTCTACTGAGGAGGAGATCAATCCTCCATTGTTGAGGATATCCATCATCTCCTCCACCAATAGAGGAAACTTAAAGGGTATGTCGTTTGGCAGAAACGTGATAATTAAGGAAAATAAGAGCGAGAAACAAAGTGTGGCTTCCCCACCAATTACAACGAAACACGTTTCATGATTGAAATTCAAAACGACGTGAAAGAAAACCCCTCATTTATGTCCCATCATTGAGCTTTTCGAATGTTTTTGAAGGGTTAATATTGAAAGCGCAGTTATCAAGACTGACAAAGCCAGACAACTCATTAATGAATCATTAAATGCAAAGATCTCAATAAATCCACTCCGGAGAGCTATTAACTGGTCGAAAGAGGTAGCTCGTCAAGCAAGCCCACCTCATGGATTTAAGAGGTATTGTTTGGGTTAATTTTACTCTATTTCACACGTCAACATAAAACCCAGGATTTAAGGACTAAATATCCACGATACCAGACCATGTCAACTTGACAGACCACGTATGACAATAGCGAGATCGGAACAACTCGCTCGCTAAGAGTAGCTGCTCGTCGTAGCTTTACCAAACAAGCATGTTAACCTGAACTCACCCCATAGTGAACACGAAGCGTCATTAATGAAACGAGATTGTAGTATATTCTCCATGAAGCTTAACCTTAAACTAGGTAAGGCAGTCCCCTACGATCCAGTAGTTGATAAATCTAGCAATAAATGCGAAGATCTAAAAAAGTGCTCCCATAAGAAATGAAGATCACTGAACCATAAATACACGAGGATTCGATTCACTAAGAATCTCGCCAAGATACAATACCCCTGGGATCTCACCAGATAATATTTCTTGCTTCCACAGCAAGGGCTAGGGCAACACCTTAGCCCCTATATAAACACATGTATCAAGCAGAAGGTGGAAGGGTGACAACCACAAGCAATTAATCACTTGTAATCACAATTATCTTTTACATACTGAAAACTCTTATCTTTCGTTACAGCGACCGTGGTTTTTCCCCTATATTAAGAGCTTTCCATGTAAAAATAATTGTGTCTTTATTATTTCTGCACTTGTCTATTATCCGTTATCCGTTCACCAATTCACACACATATGTGAGAGGTGGCTTAATCTCATTTTATAAGCTTATCAGGCGCCAATCCGTGTTCGTTTTACTGTCGATTATATTTCCTAGAAATCGACGTTAACAATATGTAAAATGTTATCGGTCAAAACAGTCTTTTTCGGTCGACTATTTTAAATAATAAGTGCAAATTAAAATATTCTTTAAAGCGAATCAGAGCTAGAGTTATTCTACTTACAATGCATTTTTTTTCACTCATCTTTCCTAAAAACAATCCAATTTAGAAAATAATTTTTTTTAATGCATTTTATTTTCTTACAAAATGTTGGGGATTTGAACCAATGAACGTGGAAGCGATATGCCTAATATTCGCTCATAACTCATAGCTATTAACGGCTATAGCAGAAAAATAAGATGAGAGAGAATAAACAATTACACAACACAAGATATACGTGGAAAACCCTATATCAGGGAAAAAACCACGGGTCGTCAGGACGACAAAGAAAGTTCCACTATATGATAAATTGTTATAACCATATATTTTAGGATTCTCTATCACACCTCAACCCTAAACGATAAAGCTTTACCAAGTCCTCAAACTCACAACTGAGCTTTATATCATGACTCTCAGCTCACAACGCTCACAAGATCATCACCAAGAACCCTCTAATATCCCCTAGGTCTCCCTTGAATATCACCCACGGATCTCTAACTTGATCCACTGATATTCCCCTGATCCCTTCACGGATATTCCATGGGGTCTCTCCCTGATCTCACCCACTCTCTATGATGTTACATGGTGTTCTCTTTGCTCCACAAAAAAAAAAAAAAAAAAAAAAAAAAAAAAAAAAACCTAATTACAAGGTCTATTTATACTAGTTATAGAGAGTTTAAAATAAAAGGAAATCATACTCCTAAACGTACAAAACTTATTTATTTCACATGAATTATATTTCCTTTTATGACAAGTCTTCTTGTAAAGAGTATTCCTTTTCTTTCAAGCATAAGAACTTCCCAAAAGAACACTTTCTTTTTCCATCAAAGATTTCCCGTTCCACACATGTTTATGATTGACTAAGGTTTGGGTCATATGCTGGCCAGCTGCACCCTACACCGTTACGGTCACTGGAAATTACATCGCTAAAAAAACTGCGATCCATACACTGAAACGATCCTGACCACTATCAAAGCCACAACACTAAATTCTTGAACAAGGACCATTGTCATCTCCGCTGTCAAAACCAGACAACGCAAAGCACAGTGCCATACCACTGTGGGAACCGCTGTCAAAGCCACAGCGCAACCCACAATGGTTTGCTTCATTCTTCTGTTCTTCTAGTCTTCAAACCTCCCTCAAACAACACTATTCCAACTTCGTTTGGTTCAATTAGGTTCATTTGAGAATACGAGCCAAAACCTAACACAAAATAACTTTTATTATCTTTTCATATTCATTTTATATAAACATTTCATTTTAAAAAGTTAATTGGAAAATCTTCTTCTTCTTTTTTAATATTTTTTTTTATTTACTTTCTAAAGATAGACTATTAAAAAAAAACTCATTTTCTAAAAGTTTTTTTTTTCTTTCCTATAAAAATAATATTTTTTTAAAAAATTACAAATTTTAAAATAATTAAAATTTTACTTTTCTCCATCACTTTTACAGTCAAATAGAACAATATATATATATAATAAAAGAAATTAGTAATGAGATTTTTGGATTTTTGGATTTATTTAACGTTAAAAGGAAGATAATATTATGTATTGTATGTATGTGTCCTTACTCCTTAGAACTTTTTATCTTGTTTAATAATTTTAATTATGAATAAAATTGTTATATTAATAAAAAAAAAATATTAAAATGGAGTATGAATAGATATTTGATGATTTTTTTTTTTGAACTGCTTGATGAATTTTATATAGATTTATTTTATAAATATCCATTAAATATATACAGGGACGGAGCCAGGATTATGTTCTAGAGGGAGCACTATGAAATAATAGGTTAGATCAACATATATCTTAGAAGTTGTGTTAAACAAAACATTAAATAAAAAATATTGTTGTTTATATTTTAAAACATTATTTTTTACTAATTATTTAAAATGAATAATATTTTTTTTATTGCCTTTATGAAAAACATTTAAAATGATATATATTTTTTTTGTTTTTGAAATATTACATAAATTCAGTGTTTTTTTTTTTTTTGAGAGGGGGGGGACTTGAACCCACAACTTCATAGCGTAAGTGTGAAGGATGTACCACCATACTAACCTCATCTTGTCCATTTAAAATGATCATTGAATATGATGAAAACATAATAAAAATAAGAAAAATGCTAGATATTTCAACTCATATCTCAACTTGTAACTTAGACAATTTAATTCATATAAATATGATGAGTGAAATAAATCATAATTAATATGTACATATCCATTTGTTAATTGACACACAACTAGTTGGGGATATCTAGTATTACTCAAAAAATAATATAGACTAAAAATTTTAGTTATTAATTCAAGATTCAATAATATTGTTTAAGAGTTAGAAAAAAAAAATTGAAATTTAAACTGTACCTCTAATATTTTTCTAATATCCCAAACTATTCTCTACATGATTAAGAGAAAATTATTATCATTGTAATTTATAAAAGGATTAGAAAATTTAAATAAGAAAAAGGGTAAAAACATAAAAATTCTAAAACTTATGTGAAACTTTTATAAAATTGAAAAACTTCATGGCCCCCCTCGTCATTACGTGGGCCACGTGGCTCCGTCCCTAATATATGCAGATTAGCTACTACTATTATTTTTCTCTTCCATTTGGTTGTGCTTGTTCTAATTCATTTTCGTATATTTTTTTGTTGTAACAAATTAGTCTTCTTTTTTTCTGGCTGTAAACAAAGCAACAACAATTAGTCACATGGGGTTTAAATACGAACACATATTTATATATTAAACGACATGTACTGCAAAATGTCGTTTTACACATGCAGTTTCTTTTAATCGTTACAGTTTGTAATTTTTCTCATGAAGCTGTCAATCTAATCATGTATATTAGTTTTTCTATTATTATTATTATTATATAACTTTGAAACTCATATCAAGTTATCAAACCAAAAAACTTGGATGGGACTGGAACTGGCTCTTCGGAGCCTAGGTGCAATAATCCAATCAATAATATATATTAATCTTAGGTGTTGTTTAGTTGGCTGGAATGGAATGGAATGAATTTCATTCTCAATGTTTGGTTGGTTAAAACCAATGGAATGGACATTCCATCCAAAAACCAATAGAATGCCCATTTCATTCCATTCTAAACTAAAAAATTTATTCCATAAATACCCTCATATGCACAAACTACATTCCAAAATTACCCTCCTTTCCAAAAATAATATATTATCATTATATATATATTATATCATTAAATATATTATTATATATAATATAATATAATATAATATATTTATATATTATATATAAATATATTATATTATTACATAATATATATATTATATTATATTATTATATATTATATATAGAGCAAATTGCAGCCAACCTTCCTGAGGTTTGACATTTGACAACAAAAAATAACTTTATCATTAATTAACAATGACCTCCCCTATTATCAGTCAAAGCTAGTCAAGTTTAACTGTTGACTGGATTTGGCCACTACAACTACCTAAATGCCTATGAATAATAATAATAATAAAATCTGATTTTAAAAATATATTAATATATGAAAACAAATTTGGATCTCCACTATAAAAAAAAATTACAAATTACAAATTTAAAAAAAAAAAAAAAAAGTTGAGACATAGGTTGTATCTCTATATTTTTCTTCAAATTCTAAATTTTAAAAAATTAATAATCTGGATCATCAAAATCCAATCCAACAACATAATAATATATAAAAACATATTTATGAAAGTGAAAAAGAAAATAACAAAACAAAAGGAAAAAAAAAAGAAGGAAATTTTCAATTTATGGGATTTTTATTTTCTGGTTTTTTTTTAATCAAATTGAAATAATATATATTTTTTGAAAAGAAAAAAATCAAAAAATAAAAAAATAAAAAATAAAAATTTACGGGCTTTAATTTTCTAGATTTTCTGGGTTTCATTTTGTTTTGTTATTTTCTTTTTCATTTTCATAAATATGTTTTTATATATTATTATTAAATATGAGTTTATTTTAAATTATTTAAATATGAGTTTATTTATTTATTTTTTTTTGTTGTTGATTTTTTTCCCTTTTCAATTTATAGGATTTGATTTTCTGGGTTTTTATTTATTTCTTATTTTTTTATCATATTGAAATAATATATTTTTTGAAAAGGAAAAAAATCTAAAAAAAGAAAGAAAGAAAAATTACAGACTTTGATTTTCTAGATTTTCTAGGTTTCATTTTCATAAATATGTTTTATTAATTATTTTTAAATATGAGTTTATTTTAAATTATATAAACAGATTTAAATTAGTTGAAACAAAATATATAACTATATATACATTTAAATCAGTAAACTTTCAACAATGAGCTAGAGTAGCTCAGCTGGTAAAAGCTTGTGGCTTTAAACTTAAGGTTGAAGGTTTGATTCTTGTTGGAGGCCTTTTAATTTTTTTAAGGGTTAACCAGTTATTATTGAAATTAGAGGGACTAAAACAAAAAATTTTAAATTAGCAATAAAGGGTAAAATTGTATTTTTTATATATATTATGTAATAGTTGACTGTTAGTTTTTTGGTAATTGGCTAGAATGATGTATTTTAAAAAACCAAGGGACGAAAGTGATTAATATAACAAAGACATTTAAAAATGTGACAATTCATGAAAAGTTAGGGACTTTAGTGATAATCCCCCTTTCTAATAGGTTTAGTTTGACAAACCTAATACATCCGATCAATAAACTCAAAAATCTCAAAATTTATTTTATTGCATTAAAATAGTCCATCAATTATTATGATTTATTTTATTTTATTATCAGTATTTTTCTTTATCCTATAGTTTTAATTTATTTAGAATCAATATATCAATAATTTACCAATAATTAGAAAAATAAAAAATTCAAAAACATATCTAGTAATATTTATTAATCAATTATTTTTTGTATAAGTGAATTCATTATAAATACAAAACAAAATTTCTGATTATAAAATTATATTGTATTTAAAAAATTTAAGAATAAATATTATAATTTTCCATTGTTTATGTTGTTTTTCTTTATCCTATAGTTTTAATTTATTTAGAATCAATATATCAATAATTTACCAATAATTAGAAAAATAAAAAATTCAAAAACATATCTAGTAATATTTATTAATCAATTATTTTTTGTATAAGTGAATTCATTATAAATACAAAACAAAATTTCTGATTATAAAATTATATTGTATTTAAAAAATTTAAGAATAAATATTATAATTTTCCATTGTTTATGTTGTTTTTCTTGTTATTATTATTATTATTATTATTATTATTATTTAATATTGTATTTCTTGAATTTATTTCTTTTTGAATGTAAGATTATGCAGTTCATCTTGAGTAAATGTTATATTTGTTTTATTTTATATAAACTTTATTATACCATCATTTTTTAATATAAAAAAACTCATTTTATTACGATCTTAATTAAATTTCAACATTTTTTTATATAATTATTATTTTGTTCAAATGCTCTATCCTGTTAAAATTGGGTCCGCCAGTGATAACAAGTCTCTTAATAATATAAAGTTTATAAAAGCATTCCAACAGAAAAGCAAAAAGAAAAGTCTGTCTGTGAAAATGAAAGTGTATGATTAATGTTTTACACTTGAACACGAATTTGACATCTTACATAATAATAAATTTGAAAGAATATTTTCAACCCTAGCTCCAAGCTATTAGGTTTCTGCTGGGCTTACAAAAACTACACAAAAAGCATCATGACTCATGAGTAGCTATAACAGAAAGCAAACCTATATTACCATTAAAACGTTACATGATTGAGTCCTTTAAGCTTTTCAATTGAAAAAAAAGAAAGAATAATGAGTTCTCTTAGCAAAAGACTGAACCAGAAGATTGAGTAAAATTGGAAAAAGTGAAAAGATACGAGTCAAAAAGAATTAATAATTGGGTAAATAATGAATGCATTTGCTCCTCTTATCATCAAATTAAACTAGCTACTTCTTGTAATAGCTTAGTGCTTTGAAGTGGAAAGTAGGAAGAAAATGGAGTGACTTCTCACGGATATCAAAATTATAATAAAGTTAGATGTATATTTAACAAACTTTCTGATTTTAGTATGCCGTGTTAAGGACTACTTTGATTAAATACAAAAGATATTTATGTGAAAAGCAATCTCAATCTTTTGCTTACCAGCAGAAATCAACCCATTTGAAATTCAAAATTCTCTCTCTCTATAGATATTTAATTTATAATTTTATTAATTAACTAAAAATTATCTCATTGAGTTCCACTAAAAATTATCTCTCTAACTTGGGATCTCTTTTTTGAAAATTTGGGGTGCGGTATGGGCCCCACTTGGTCTCCGTGTTGTTCTGCCCCTATATGTATAGTTCTTCTTCAAAGATCCTCTACTAAAATGGTATGATATGACTGAAGATGCATTGCATATTTGCCTATACTCAATGTTGGTGTAAGATGAATACATTCCCATCATTCCTAGCTGGGTTAGACTTGGTGGACTAAGGATCCTCTCCTAGGTTTAGAGGATCCTAACTCTCTTCGCTAGTCCCACATTCCTCAAGTGTCGTCCTATCTGTGTCAAACAAACTACTCAACATGATAACTTTGATACCAATTGATCCGAATCTATTTGGGTAGATCTTATCCTTAAAAACCAACTTGTACCTTGTAATTAAACAAGTTTTGGTATAGATACCATATTAAGTAATAAACTTTGAACACTGCATGAACTTTGCATCTTCTGAAAATAATATATTACATTTGACTGTATATCAAACTGCCCCTAAATTCCTCTTGTCCCATATTATATTTAGCAAAATTTGGATATTTGTTAAAAGATTTGCATCAACAAGAATTCATAATAAATTTCATAAATCATTGAACTCATAATATTTGTTAAGAGGGATTGATCTTTAAGCTTATTGGTTTGTCAATTTCAATATCATGATAAATTTAGGGTAATTCCAAAAAAAAATAAATAAATAAAAAAAAAATAAAATGCTTTCTCAAGACTCGCCCTAAGGCACAGGTCAATCAAAGCAACCTAGAGTGCATTGAGGCCCGGAAAATTTTGGAGGAGAGTCTCACAAGAAGTGTCCACTATGAGTCTATGACACACGTATCCGTCCAACGTTTTAATTACCACAACTTTACAGAAATTCAATAAGTTACTTAGCTATTTTGTTATATAAAAGCTATGTTTGAGATTGCTTTTACTTGCGAAATGATCACTTATTTCTCAAGTTTTGAGTAAATGGGTGTTTGGTAAACTTCTTAAAAACATTTATTTTACAATTTGATCCTCCAATAAACAACTTTTGAGAAGTTGGCTAGGAGTTGCTTTTTGAAGCAGAAGTTAAATTATTGTTTATGCAATGTCCAAAATACCCTCACTATTTTATTAAAAGACAGTATTACCTTTGTATTTAATAATAATATATATAAAAAAATATGAAAAAAAAAAACATAAATGGAACAATGGTGGTGGCCACCACCGGAGTTGGAGGTTGGAGGAGATCCCTCCATGTCCACCACCGACACCGACTCGCCTCCCTCGCAGCCATCGCCTCTGTCGGAGGAAGTCGAAGTCGTTGAAGTTGTTGAAGTCGACGGCAAGCTGCCTCCTCAGTTCGCGATTGAAATCACGAATTTGTCGGCCAGCTACCACTGGTGAAGTCGAAGTCGTCAATTCCGTCGCGCCAGAGATTCTGGTTCTACCATCGGCGAAGTCGAAGTCGTCGATGTCAAGGAACGTAATATCGGTATCGGCATCAATGTCGGGCTTCTAAATTTACGGATATATCGGGGATATTATCGATATCGGTGGATATTCTGTCAAAAATTAAAAAAATGATGGATATTTACATCTAAAGTTAGTTTTTTTTTGTGAAATTTTAGGACAAGCTTAAACAAGTAATTATACATCAAATGAATCATATTTCAATAATAAATTAGCATAGTTATGAGTTTAATATAAATTATAACATAAATAGAGTCTGTATATAATTTTTAAAATTGAGTATTTAATAGAATAATATTTTGTTTCACTTTTATAATATTATATACAATATAAAGAGATTAAATATTTAATAAACAAAATTATCATTAAAAAATATATATAGCAATAGTTCCACACTTCCAAAATTCTATCATAAATCATAATTCATACATAATAATACATTGCGTGTCTGAAATTTAAAACCAAAATGAATTCATTGCTGGTTCAAATACATAAGATACATTTCTATCTTGATTCGAATAATAAATTTCCCAAGAAAACGTGCTTGCATAGTTTTCAATGTAGTTATTAATATGCCACATGTATGCTGCTTGATCTCTTCCAACTGATCCATGAATTGGGTAGTTTGGATTTACCCAACTTGGTGGATATTGTTGATCTGCACACATAGGTATTGCATATGGCATTTGTGGAGAAGGATAATCAAATATATTGCAGCCACCATAACTACCATAATATGGTACATGAGAACCTGACATTGTCTGCGAATCACTCAAAGAACCATGTTCTGTGTCTATACTCATTGAGGAGGAAGTCATATTCAAAGAATCTTCATCATTTTGACTTGTTCCTCCATGCTATCTACCATGAGTTTGATCAAAATTACATGCATGAGCATCCCAACCCGCTGTACTAGCATTCCAACCTGTTGCACCAACATCCCAACCTCCAGCACGAACATCCCAACTTGTTACACCAGCATTCCAACCTCCTGCACCAAAATCCTAACCTCTTGCCTCATCCCCACCATCCCCATCATCTCCATCATCTTTTCCTCCACTATTTACATCAGAGGTATGTTGATCATCGGAAGAGCTGGTAACAATAACTCCATGATCTACACCAACTTCTTCTCTAATCACTTGTTCAACATTTATTCCCATTTCTCGAGCATACGAAGCAATATGTGAACCAGGATTTCCCTCGTCATCATCCAAGGAGGCAGGTCTAAGCCAGTTAAAAATAGGATTCTCATTATCGTCTCCTGCTTTAGCAGCTACTTGAAGTAGATCCATAAAATCAGTTTCATTTACTTTATCTTTTTCAGCTGCCATATCCCTAAGTTTCAATTTCATATTATAATAACAATAAACAAGTTGTTCAAGCTTAATGTAGACCAATTTCTTTCACATGTAGAAGATGATGATGTTTGTGATAGTATGCGAACTGCTATTGCACTCAATGATGTAGCACAGTTTCCATACATTACCCACTAATCAGCTGTAATAAAAATTATTAAGTATTATAAGTATGAATATTATTTCAATGATATTATTATTTATTATTAATATGTAAATTTTTGTAATAAAAATTATATACCTGGTTGCATTTTGCTTCTAGCTGTAATGGCTGCTCGTTCACCAAAACTTTTCCTTCCATCCTTAAAGTATGTGAGTTACATTCATGAGATCAATATGTATATAATATATATTAATATGAGTATATGACACAATACTCACATGCAAAGAATTAATAATACTAGAATTATAAAATTGGTTGTAAATTGTAACTTTTTACCTTATTTCCAAAATTATCAATTCCTGCAGCTTCAGTGTCTAATTGCGCATAGACATTATGTATCAAAAGATCCGAATTATCCCCAATATACTATTTTTCAAAATTCTATCATTATGATTCTCTACCATATGGGCCATACCAAATAATTATGTTCTTATTTATTTTTTATTTTATTTTTTGATAAAAATATTTGAGTTTATTTAGATTCTCTACTCAAAACTCAAAAGAAACAATTTGATTTTTTTTACACGTTTTACACAAATAATTTTGAGATTCTTTTATTTGGAATGTCGGCACAAAGTTACAAAAAAAATCAATTCTATATATTTATAAATTGATTGGTACATATTTAATACTATTTGGAATTAGTTTTACACATTTGAGTCACCAACAATTTTTTTTTTCATATTGCTTTCACAAAATTTTACATATTTTACATGTCCACTCTTTGGTTCTTTATTCAATTTTACTTCAAGTCCTCAATAATTTTACTATTGACTATTATGTTGAAAATTTTTATAAATTTGTTAATGCTTCTTCTAAAATAATTTTCAAGCTAAATTATTTTAACAATAATTTAATTGTTTAGGATTAAAAAAATTATTTTAATAATATGCAAAATATCCCTGGACTTTCGGGGTAAAATTCATGAAATTTCGGGAATTTCGGGATATTTCGGGAATATCGGGAGATTTTAACGGATATTTCGAAATCGGCCGGATATTCTGCAGGATATTGGATATTTGCCTGTTTCGATATCGGTCCCTCCAAAATACGGATATATCGGTGGATATTTCGGTATATCTATCGATTTTAAGTACTCTGGTCGATGTAAGTCAGTGTTCCTCCGGCAGTGGAGGATTCCGTTTCGCGATTGAAATCGTGATTCTGTCGCCAAGGCCGGTTTTGCTCCTCCACAATGCAACGAATCGGCGATAGAATCTCGCGAATTTGATGCCGGAGTTGTTGATGCTTGATGGAGAAGATGATTGAGTTGACTCAGTTGTGTTGAGGGAGACTAGGCTTGAGTTGACTCAGTCAGGTTTTTTTTTAGTTTACTCAGTCTTTTATTTTTAAATCTTTAAAAAAATATATATATATTAGAAAAAACTGAAAAAAAAAAACAAACAAAAAAGCGGGAAATAATAATAAAAAATAATTAAATTCTATTTTAATAATAATAATAATAATAATAATAATAATAATAATAATAATAATATATTATTTTAACAATAAAAGTCCATTTTGGTCATTTTCCATTATCTATTAAAGTTTACCAAACATTTTTTCTTTACTTTTTTCCTAAATTGATTATTTATAAAGTCAATTTACCAAACACCTATCAACTTAAGTGAATTATTTATGAAGCAAAACAATTCTAAACATAGCTAAAATCACATTTCTTAATTATCAAAACGTTAGTTTTATCGAAATCATTTGCATACATATCCTTGTAGTATATAATAATTGAATAGAATCTAGAAACCGAGGGGGTATATTGTATATATACCTTTATCTTTCTTGTTTATCCAGATCTCCAGCAGCATCCCAGCACCAATTCCACCAGCAATGCACGACCCGTAGAGGGCAGGGATCTCCACGGAAGGAAATAGTATTCTGAAATACTTCCCTTTTGAGCTTATATTTTTACTTCCCTTTTGAGTTTCCATTTTCCTTTTCTAACTTTAATTGTAGTTTATTTTTGTTTCATTTTTTTTCATTGTCATAATTTCATCTGACAACATATTATTTTCAAAATCACAACAACTGATTGTTTATATATTATACAAGTTATAATCTTGGATATATATTTTTCAAAGTTCTTTAAAAAAAAAAAAAAAAAAAAAAAACCATTTATATTTTACTTTTCGTTTATTAACTTTTCCTTCTTTTTTTTTTTTCCTTTTTCAAGTAAGGTTTGAAATATTGAGTTGATCATCAATACTTGGCTTATTTCAATATCAAATCACAGAGAAATCAGGTTTGACGTGTTTCAATTTTTTTGAATCTTCTTAATAATTTGTTGTTTTTACAATTTAAATTTATAACTGTATTAGATTATTTTATTTTATTTTTGATTTGGGGAGGGAGATTCAGTTCAAACTTCGGATCTCAATTTCATTGAGAGATGTTAGATGTTAAGTTTTATAATTTTATTAATTAAGCTAAATAATAAGCTTTTCAGAAAACCTAGAAAATCAACGATGTTCCCCCCTTGTTTACAAAATAATAATCTAGAAAATAATTTGGTTAGTGCATTTACTTCTCTTGACTCTTGAGAGCATTTCTAATTGGTGATTGATGTGGTCCTAATGATGTGGACCAAAAAATTTTGCATTGTTTTTTTTTTTTTTGGTCATTCTATTCTTTAGGTTAACATTTTATTCTAATATACTATATACGTATAGGGTGGTTGAGAAAGTCTTGATAAACTTTTAATTTGAACGATACACATCTGCATTAGAGAGAATTTGTAGGAAGCATAAAGATATCCTACTATATGATGTTAAGTGTCCGTAAGTTAATGAAGGTTAACAAATTAATTATTCATATTATTCTACCAATTTTAAAGAAAAAAAGAAAAAAAGAAATGCCAGATAATAGTTAATTGAAAAAACTGATAATAAGAAATTATGAACAAAAACATGATCATCATATTCTCCACCATCATCTCCAACACCAAACCAACTTTTTTTTTTTAAAAAAAAGAAAAAAGAAAAAATTGGGATGGACCTTACAAGTTTCAAAACAAAAAAAAAAAAAAAAAAAAAAAATAGATTTATAATAGTTTAAATTTACATTTGACAGCCCCTAAATTCCTCTAATCCCCTATCATATTCTGCAAAATTTGGATATTTGTTAAACATATTCATCAAGGACTAATGAATTATTTTGGTCGATTAATTGGTTGATGGTGTTTGTTTAATGTCTGCTACTTTCGTAAATACTTGTGTAGTGTGTGCTTATAACGCTAGTACATTCATTAACTAAAGTATTCTTGCGGGATTTAGCACCTTATGTTTCGTATTCTTAATCTATCTTTATTATTCATGTACAGTTAATGAATTTTAGGATATATTTGTCTATAATGGTATAAGGCTTTTATCAATTTACGATCACATATCTCGGAAACTTTACCATGTATATTCTTCAATTTGGTATCCTAAAATGCTAATAAAACCCCTAATCAATGAATAAAATGTTCAAAATCTAATCGATTCTAAAAAGCATATTCTAATAAGTGGGACCTTCAAAGCTTTTGCTAGGGCTCTTCGATAAGCAACAGAGTATAATCCACACACATGGCCTCTTGCCAATGTGGTGGGCCTTTCTTTTGGAAACCCATATGTTGGTGCTTTCTCCCTGTATGTGGGAGCTTCAATCCGGACTGTGCTTGTAGAGTCCAATCTCACCGGTCCCGACAGTTGTTATTGTATCAAAAAAAAAAAAAAAAAAACAAAGTATGATCCACGTCGCCGTGGCACTATACCAAGGTTTGTTGTGCTCCTGTTTAAATTAAAAGTGCATCAAATTTAATGCATATATTCCCTTATAAACTACTTGTGAGGTTGATTATAAAGGTGGAAAATATTTATAATTGTACTGTGGTAGTTATTTATTTATTTATTAGTCATACAACATGTTTTCAAGATCTTCATTTTTCAATCTTCTTATTTTTCATATAACATTTGTCTCGTAGGATCTTATTTTTATTATATCTTGAAGAATTAAGAACTTAGAGAATTAACACTGTAATATCACATGACATGTGAAGCACAAATCTGAATTTTATGTACATTGCTGTGCAGCTCAAAATTAAATTAATAGTCCATGTTCTATTAAATTAAATTAATTGCAAAAATTAAATTATGGTTGAGGTGAATTATTAGAATATTTTATAAACAGCTAGCCCCCAATGTTCACTTTTCAGCTTTGTCAAAAAGCTTCCAATATCGTAGAAAAAATCATACGAAAAATTCATTTATCCCACATCCCACGTCGGATAAATAGAAAAGTGAATAAGATGTCTAACCTATATAAAAAGGAGGAGAAAGGAAGAGAAAACATAATTACTTTGACAAGGGTTATAGGCTATAACCCAATACTCGACAATGTCCTTTCTAATATTTTATTTTTTTAATTTACTCCTCCAAGACTGTCTTCTTCCTTATCTATTACCCCTACTCCTTCTATCAGACGAACTCTTTCCAATAAGATAGAAAACCTTGTAGAATATTCCCATATTCCTCAAAATGCCCAGATAGATACAACTGCTGTTCCCTTACTGAACCCTTACAACATATTCAAAAGAAAAAAGTCCATGGTCACTAGCATGACCCGTCTTGTGTCTTGCAGACCCCTCCCAGTAAAAGAATATGTCCAATCCACAGGTCTAGACAACTGCCTCATTCCTTCTTCGCCTGCTGAACAATACGTTGATCTTGAAATTGATCAACCAATGATCAACCAATGGATCAATGAAGGCTACTCCCACCTCCATATCGGGGCAGTACGCCTTATTCTCACTCTCCATGGCAGAAAAGGTATTCCAGTGACTGCAAAAGTTGCCTTACTGAACACCATCTACAAAAGTTATGAACAGGCAGTCATCGGGACTTGCTTGTCCACTCTTCATGCTGGTAGTATTTCTCTGACTTACTACCCAAATTTCAACATTCCTCTCAGAGATCCAAACCTTCACACTTGCCTAAAAGTCCAAATCCAAATCACTGGTGTTGAAATGCAACCAGATTCTTTCATGGCAACCTTTCATCATCAAATCGCATACCGCCTCCAAGATCATGCTCTCGATCTTCCCATTCCAAGTCACACTGGTGATACTTTCTTCATCAAAGCAGAAAGAGAGAATGATATCCCCACAATAATCCAAATTCCAAAACAAATTCCAAAAGAAAAGCTTCTTGAACTCATGCCTTTGGAATGGATATCCAATTATGAAAAGGCTTTTGCAAACACTACTCCAGTCATCGCATCCGAGTCATCTCACAAGAGACAACCAGATGGCTCCATCTTGACAACTTTTATCCCTGTCACAGAAGGCTCTACTAGCTCTTCTCCAACAGCTCCTCCCATCTTCCAGGCCCTCATGATCAAACCAGTCACCACTGAAGAGGACATCCCCATACACAGCTTCGAACCTGATGGTACTCTAATTTTCACAGATAAGATCAACGGACACTTCATATGGGATGCTGATCCCAATATGTGTGATCCCGACTGTGACTGCAGAGAATGCCTCCGTGCTTTCTCCATCCCCTGCAAGTCTACCATCAAGCCTCGTAAACCTGACAAGTCAGATAGACCTTGGATAGGTCTCCACCCAATCAAAAATAAACCTTCGCCCATTTATGATCGCGCTCTACAGATCCTCCAATCTGAAGGCCTCTTACCCAAACAACAAGCCCTTGTCCCTAAGCCTATTCCTTGTTTCATGGCATCTAAATATGACAAAGATTTTCCACCTCTAGAACCTAGATCCCTTCCAGACCAGAATCTTTACTCTAAACCCTACATCCAGACTACTGAAGTCCAACCTAATGGCACTACAAAGAAACCATCCCAAGCTGAACAAGTCCTCAATTGGCACACTCAAAACGCATAAGCTCAAAACAAAGTTCTCTTCTCAATTGACCAGAAGATTGACAAAGTCAACAGCCGTGTCAAGACACAGGATCAACATCTCATGTCCATGGATAAAGTTTTCCGTGACATGTACACAGACCTCCAGACACGAATTGCTAAGCTTGATGCTGATCTACACAGATTTATCAATCAAGGCTATAACGGCCCAGACTTCAACCGAAAAGAAAAAGAGATCAGACAGCTCAAAGAACAACTGAACCAGATGAACAGAGACAAAATACAATCCTCCACAGTCTCCTCTTTCCACAAACCCTACACTAGATCCCTATTCTCTACATCACCACCCTATTCTCCTCCACCTTCAAATGATGCACAGTTTTTCAAATCCACCGGTGAACTATTCAAAAATACCCCCCTTTGGCATCATTACAATCATCACAACCATCGCAGACCAGAAGAGATCCCAATCCATCTTCGTCTAGAAAAGACAAACAACCCTTACCTGAACCTTATGACCTTGTCCTTTTTGCCTCTAGACATAGATATTTTCACTCAGATGAAGACTCTGATGTTCATTCCCTTCAATCCACTCAGTATTCTGATGATACTGATTCACCTCTTGACCCTACTGATGATTTCCACCAAACATTAATGGCATCCAGAACTGACCCCCAGCCTTCTACTCGTACATACGAGTCTCCTGACGAAGCCTCCAATGCTCCATATGTTGAAGAACCCACAGACAACCCTCTTCCTCCAGGTCAACCTCGCCAGACCTACTAATGGTCCTTGGTTCACTCTTGATGATACTTCTCCAGAAACATGGAGAAAAAGAATTTCAGAAATGAGTGCTTGGCTTGACCTCCAATTGTCCAAACCAGAATATGATCTTGAAACAGCTCTTCGTGAATTTGTATCAAGATTTACTAGTTCATTAAGAGATTGGTACCAAGCTCTCGGTGAATATAGACAACTTCAGTTTGTTCGAACTGAATCTGCATCACAGGCCATGGGATACATATTCAGAGAATTCCTTGGAGACCCCACTCACTTCTATACTCAGACGAAACAAGAATTTTTTGAAATGAAGTGCTGCTCTCTGAAGAAGAAAGACATCCAATTCCATTACTCAAGGATGTCAGGCTGATATCACGTCCTCAGTGGTATCAATGATCCCAGCCTCAGACATGTCTATATCAATTCACTTCCTACAGAACTCCAAGATGAACTCCACAAAAAGATAGAATCCACAGGCAGAGCAATTCCAGACATCACTCTAGGTGAAATCCACATGTTCACCCTCAGTGCTCTTGAGAAGCTCTGTGCAACACAAAAAGTGTTCTCCAAAATGATCAGGGAAGGAAAGAAATATGAATCTCAATGTAGACAACCATCCCTCCAGATCAAATGCAAAGCTGCAGACCAATGTAACTGCAAAACAAAAAAGAAGCATCACTTTAAATCCTCAAATCGTCGCTTCAAATCAAAGACTAAGAACTTCAATAAGTTCAAGTCCTTCAGAAGAAAAGCCAGAAGAGGAAAAAACAAATCCACCAAATGTTTTATTTGTGGACAAATGGGACATTACGCCAAGCAATGTCCAAACAAGAAAGTCAAATCTGCTAAGCTAGTCCAACAAATAGCTCAGTTTGCAGACTCAATCCCTTCCGATGCTGACATTGAATCTGTCTTCTCCGAACAGGATGAAGTTACAGAAGACACAATCTTCGTTGTTCAGGACACTGATACTCCAGCAACAAATTCTGAACCTGATCACTACTATTCATCAGATTCTGAAGACACCCCGAACGTTTTCCAAGCCCAAATATCCACACAGCCCAAACACAAATCTTTTGAACCTTCCAGCCCACAGGCCAACATCCAGATTCTTGAAACCAAATACTCCAAACCAATCAATGTCATCGCCTATTTCGACACTGGTTCTCACACTACCATGATGAACCCCAAGGTCCTTCCTGCCCATGCCTGGACACCACACATACAGCATTTCCGAGCTGCTGACGGAAAGATTTTTGCTACTCACTTGATATCCAAGAACAAAATTGGTATCAAATTGTTCCCATCTTTCGTCCACTAGGAACGTGTCATTGGAACTCCACTCCCAGACAAAGATATTCTCATAGGATGGGATGTCTATAGCAAATGCAAATATCTCCGCATACTTCTTGAAGGAATCGCATATAAAAAGGATTTCAAATCTTTTACATTCCTTCCAAAGATTTTCCCCCTGTCAGAAATCCATCATACTTTTCAAGAAATCCAGAAGAAGCTACTACATTTCTGTGTAGATAGTCATTCTTCCTTCCTTCACCATAACCCCTTATGGAAGAACCCTGCATTCTTCATACGGCTTCCCTTCAAGCTCAATGAAGAATGCAGGGTTCTTCCATAAGGGGTTATGGTGAAGGAAGGAAGAATGACTATCTACACAGAAATGGATGTCAACCCCACCAAAGCCTGCCATTCTGGAATGTCCCCTTCAGACCTAAGTTTAGCCCAAGCTGAATGTGCTGATTTGCTACAGCAAGGCCTCATAGAGCCCACTTCCTCCCCGTGGGCCTGCCAAGCCTTTTACGTAGAAAAAAGGTCTGAACTGAAAAGAGGAAAAAAGAGACTAGTCATTGACTACAAACCTCTCAACCTCTTTCTACGAGATGACAAATTCCCAGTCCCAAAAACAAGCACTTTATTCACCCAGCTTTCTAATGCAACCATCTTCTCCAAGTTTGATCTCAAAGGTGCTTTTTGGCAGATTGGGATCCATCCTGACGATAGGTACAAGGCAGCATTCTTCATCCCCAATGCTCAGTACCAATGGAAAGTATTACCTTTTGGTCTCAAAACAGCCCCATCTCTTTTCCAAAAGGCTGTTACCAGGATTTTTCACCCTATACTTCACTCAGCTATCATATACATTGATGATATCCTTCTTTTCTCTCCAGATGAACATTCTCATTCCCAACTCCTTACCCAGTTTCACTCACTGATTGACCAATATGGCATTATGTTATCAGACACCAAAAGCTCTCTTGGCAAACCTCAGATTGAATTCCTTGGCATGCACATTACCAAAGGACAATACAACCCTGGTTCTCACATTGCCACCCAACTACTTGAATTCCCAGACTCACATTTGACCACCAAACAGGTTCAATAGTTTCTCGGCATTGTTAATTTTATCAGAGATTTCATCCCTCGAGTTAGCCAACATACCACCATCCTCTCCCAGATGTTAAAAAAGAACCCTCCTCCATGGACCCCATCTCATACTCATGCTGTCTCCGAACTAAAAAAGGTATCCCAATCCCCTCCAGCTCTTACTATTCCTTCAAATGGACAGCTCATCCTCCAAACTGACGCCAGTGATTCTCACTGGGGGGCCATACTCCTTGAAGACAAAAATGGTCACAGATCATATTGCGGACATGCTAGTGGACAATTCAAATAAGCCCAGACACATTACCATACAGTCTACAAAGAAATTATTGCTGTCAAGTATGATATCCAGAAATTTGACTTCCACTTGAGAACACGGAACTTCACTGTGGAAATGGATAACTCCTCTTTTCCAAAAGTTCTCGAATTTCGGAACAAGATTCCTCCCAATCCCCAGCTTCTCAGATTGAAAGATTGGTTTGCTCGCTATGATTTTACTGTTAAGCATGTGAAAGGACATCATAACATCATAGCTGATATGCTTTCACGTCCACCCACAGTACATTTACTATCTCCAACACTACCCCATACCCAGGTCTACCAGAAAATACCTCTTGTATACATGATGACCTCAGCATCATCCTCTGCTTCACCACCTCCTACAGTAGGAGATTTTCCACCTGAACTCCAAACCACCATCCCTCATGGCCAGCCACCTTCTCTGGACCAGATCATGGATTTTGCAAAAAACATACCTCCCCATTTATCTTGACAGGATAAGAGCCCAAGGTGTTCGGTGTGACATTACCAACTCTAATAGACCATACCTCGACCCATTCATCATGCCTCCATTTTACTATTTCTCACCAGACCTCCTATGGTACTTATGGTGTTTATCTGTTTTATATCACTTTGCCTTTGTGTTTCCTTTACAGGCAATGTCAGGTTACCTCCATGATGCTACTATGTCCAACTCCCTGCTCTGGAAATTCCTTCAATGGTTTAACCCTCTTGACATTTGGAAGCGTGACATACTCAATCTCATGGGAAATTACAATCTTTGGAAACTCAACAAAAAAGAAGCTGAAGCGGTTCAGTGTATTTGGATACTCCATCGTCCATACAGATACAACCCCCACAAAAGGTTGTTATGGACCACCAATATCAGTTATGAGTGGCATACCACTTATAACTATCCAGAGTGGTATCCGAAAACCATCCAAAGGTCATTGCTAAATTTCCTGTGCAATGTTAATAATGATTTTTCTGACGAGTATTACATCATCCCTGACGTACCTCGTCTGCATGGTGATCCTGAAGATCCTCATTCTATCCAAAGCCACATGATAGACTCTCAAGATCCCTTTGTTTACAGTAAGTGGCCCTGCTTCATTTGTGGTGCAGAAGATTCTGACGATGAACAGCACCAGCCATGCAATCTGAGCAGCCCATAATCGAAGACTCCCGTGATTTCAGATTGACTTTAATGATGAAATGCTTTTACTTATGCTTTCCCTTTGTGAAAAATCGAGTGTTTTACTTTTACTTTAGTCATTGTAACAGTGATTCGGCACTCCCACCGAATTTGTAATCATCCTGTCTGCCACCTGTTTGGCACGACCTCTGTTTGTCCCTGTTTAAGTTTATTTTTTTCCTGGTCCCTCTCCCCTATATAAGAGGCACCTCTCAGTTTGTAATCCTCAGAAGCAGTTTTATAAAATATTTCAGTGTGTTTTATATTTCTATGGCTTTCTAAGTTTTCCTTTTCTTTTCTAAATGATCTTGAGATGAGATATAGTATGTAATGATCCGAGTATGCTATGTGCTTGCCTTTAGTTAAGGATCCTGCACATCAGAAATGGATTTTGGTTCCAATGGCTTTAGGGCCTTACCTGTTTTTCATGGTGTTTCTCTGTGAAGTACCCTGTTATGCCGATGGATAGGCGCCTTTGGGGAAAAACTTTGAACACATGTTGACAGGTGAGGTAACCTTTCCTCCCCCCGTCATGGTATCAAAAGCATATGCTGATCAACTATGGACACCAAATACTTATATTCTTCCCTGCCCCACTGGGACCCCCCAGGGGACCCACTCCCGCCGCGTGGCCATTGGCGATAAAGACTCTTTATCGCAAGAGTGGTGGCGAGCTCGACTTGAACT
>OX940799.1:58662802-58838932 GCA_954870605.1 Acer campestre
CGTCAACATGTGTTCAAAGTTTTTCCCCAAAGGCGCCTATCCATCGGCATAACAGGGTACTTCACAGAGAAACACCATGAAAAACAGGTAAGGCCCTAAAGCTATTGGAACCAAAATCCATTTCTGATGTGCAGGATCCTTAACTAAAGGTAAGCACAGAGCATACTCGGATCATTACAGACTATATCTCATCTCAAGACCATTTAGAAAAGAAAGGAAAACTTAAAAAGCCATATAAATATAAAACACACTGAAATATTTTATAAAACTGCTTCTGAGGATTACAAACTGAGAGGTGCCTCTTATATAGGGGAGAGGGACCAGGAAAAAAATAAACTTAAACAGGGACAAACAGAGGTCGTGCCAAACAGGTGGCAGACAGGATGATTACAAATTCGGTGGGGAGTGCCGAATCACTGTTACAATGACTAAGGTAAAAGTAAAACACTCGATTTTTCACAAAGGGAAAGCATAAGTAAAAGCATTTCATCATTAAAGTCAATCTGAAATCACGGGAGTCTTCGATTATGGGCTGCTCAGATTGCATGGCTGGTGCTGTTCATCGTCAGAATCTTCTGCACCACAAATGAAGCAGGGCCACTTACTGTAAACAAAGGGATCTTGAGAGTCTATCATGTGGCTTTGGATAGAATGAGGATCTTCAGGATCACCATGCAGACGAGGTACGTCAGGGATGATGTAATACTCGTCAGAAAAATCATTATTAACATTGCACAGGAAATTTAGCAATGACCTTTGGATGGTTTTCGGATACCACTATGGATAGTTATAAGTGGTATGCTACTCATAACTGACATTGGTGGTCCATAACAACCTTTTGTAGGGGTTGTATCTGTATGGACGATGGAGTATCCAAATACACTGAACCGCTTCAGCTTCTTTTTTGTTGAGTTTCCAAAGATTGTAATTTCCCATGAGATTGAGTATATCACGCTTCCAAATGTCAAGAGGGTTAAACCATTGAAGGAATTTCCAGAGCAGGGAGTTGGACATAGTAGCATCATGGAGGTAACCTGACATTGCCTGTAAAGGAAACACAAAGGCAAAGTGATATAAAACAGATAAACACCATAAGTACCATAGGAGGTCTGGTGAGAAATAGTAAAATGGAGGCATGATGAATGGGTCGAGGTATGGTCTATTAGAGTTGGTAATGTCACACCGAACACCTTGGGCTCTTATCCTGTCAAGATAAATGGGGAGGTATGTTTTTGCAAAATCCATGATCTGGTCCAGAGAAGGTGTCTGGCCATGAGGGATGGTGGTTTGGAGTTCAGGTGGAAAATCTCCTACTGTAGGAGGTGGTGAAGCAGAGGATGATGCTGAGGTCATCATGTATACAAGAGGTATTTTCTGGTAGACCTGGGTATTGGGTAGTGTTGGAGATAGTAAATGTACTGTGGGTGGACGTGAAAGCATATCAGCTATGATGTTATGATGTCCTTTCACATGCTTAACAGTAAAATCATAGCGAGCAAACCAATCTTTCAATCTGAGAAGCTGGGGATTGGGAGGAATCTTGTTCCGAAATTCGAGAACTTTTGGAAAAGAGGAGTTATCCATTTCCACAGTGAAGTTCCGTGTTCTCAAGTGGAAGTCAAATTTCTGGATACCATACTTGACAGCAATAATTTCTTTGTAGACTGTATGGTAATGTGTCTGGGCTTATTTGAATTGTCCACTAGCATGTCCGCAATATGATCTGTGACCATTTTTGTCTTCAAGGAGTATGGCCCCCCAGTGAGAATCACTGGCGTCAGTTTGGAGGATGAGCTGTCCATTTGAAGGAATAGTAAGAGCTGGAGGGGATTGAGATACCTTTTTTAGTTCGGAGACAGCATGAGTATGAGATGGGGTCCATGGAGGAGGGTTCTTTTTTAACATCTGGGAGAGGATGGTGGTATGTTGGCTAACTCGAGGGATGAAATCTCTGATAAAATTAACAATGCCGAGAAACTATTGAACCTGTTTGGTGGTCAAATGTGAGTCTGGGAATTCAAGTAGTTGGGTGGCAATGTGAGAACCAGGGCTGTATTGTCCTTTGGTATGAAAGGATTAAAAGTATACTCTGGGCCAGACTAGACAAGATATCTTTTCTAGCTCAAGTGGTATCAGAGCCTTGGCGTCCGATCGAAGGCCGAGTTCGAGCCTTGGGAAGTGCAAAACATTTCCTAGCTCCCATGTCTCACTCTGGGCGGACCCCAGTTTGGGAGGGAGATATGAAAGGATTAAAAGTATACTCTGGGCCAGACTAGACAAGATATACATGGGAGCCAGGAAATGTTTTGCACTTCCCAGGGCTCGAACTCGGCCTTCGATCGGACGCCAAGGCTCTGATACCACTTGAGCTAGAAAATATATCTTGTCTAGTCTGGCCCAGAGTATACTTTTAATCCTTTCATATCTCCGAACAGGAATCGAAACCAGGTTTCGATTTCCCTAAAACCGGAACCGATGTCAGGTCTATATACAAACACAAGAATATCTAATAATGATATTATCTTCTTTTCAACACCCTGTATATTCACATGTCATCCAACAACACATCACAATCAAAAGTAAAAGATGGGTTGCACACTGTACACACACGAGATCGAATGTTATATATGATGACAGTAATGCCATGTTCTAGTCAGCTAAAAAAAGGAAAGGACAAAAACATTGTCACAGACAAGTAATTTTTGAATTCAACGTTATATATTGAAGATATTTACAAAAATTATAAACAAAATGTGAAAACTAAAAAAGTGAAAAGATTTTTTGTTAAGCCTCGGATACTCTCTAATTACTTTATTAAAGTCATTTTTTTTCAACATTATTGATGGACATGAATCATATTATAGATAGTTTTGAAAGATCTTCTGATTGGGACAACCCATTAATTATGTTATGTGATTCATGTTCACCAATAATGTTGAAAATAAATGGCTTTAATAAAGTAACAGTGGTAATGCTAGGACAAGATACTTACGTTTATAAATCCATCACCAGCGGAGCAAGGAATTCCCGTATTCATCTTTGGCAAGAAATAAGTGAGGAAATCTTTGTACGAAATAAGGGCTATAGTTGGAACACAATTATAGCGCTGTATTTCGTACAAAGATTTCCACACAAAGCTATATTGTAGAAGTTGGAGCACAATTTTGTAGAATGGGGTGACTTATGATCCGGGCTGGGTTGTTTTTTGGGCGCTCTGTTTTGCTCTGTTTTCGTAGGCTTCGGGTGCTTTTTCTGCTGTGTTGTTTGTAGAATGGGGTGACTTATGATCCGCCCAGTTGTTGTTGGCTTTTGTTTTCCCCTGTTTTGGGGTTGTTTCTTTGCTGCCTTTGTGGCTTTCTATGAAGTTCTAGCTTTTTCAAAAAAAAAAGAAGTTTTTTTTTTTTTTTTTTTTTTTGAACTGCAATTATCATTAGAAAGCCAAGACAGGGCAAGGCAAAACCAGAGAACAACCAAGACCCAAAAACAGAGGAAAAAGCCAAACACAAAGGAAAACAACAAGCAGAGGCAAGCAGCAACACACCAACAAACACAAGAGAACACATAAGAGGAAAGTAGATCAACAATCGCACCAGTTGAGCGTATTGCCGAGATGCTTGCTAGGATATGCCTCAAGTTGAGAAGCATCAAGGATATGATCGAGGCATCTCTATTTATACACAAATTAACCTGGACAAGCCAATATATATTGTCACTTT
Source organism: Acer campestre (assembly GCA_954870605.1). Lineage (NCBI taxonomy): Eukaryota > Viridiplantae > Streptophyta > Magnoliopsida > Sapindales > Sapindaceae > Acer > Acer campestre. Next base: position 58,666,519 of record OX940799.1, read on the forward strand.
GGCTTCAGAAAACTATTCTAGACAGAGATAATAGTTTGTGACCACGTTTCGACATGTTAATAATCTACATGTCAGAACAAATATATAATTTATATTTTTATATATGTAACTTAGGTTCTGAAATTTATTTAAATATGATCAGAGAAGGACCCTAGAAAAATAAATGAGATACATAAATTTATCAAATAATGACTTAATAAAGATATTATATATCTAATTGGATTTTTTTATAATACATTGATCAAGTAAACAAGGAATTATTTAATCAAACAAACATCAGGATTTGTACTTATTCACAAAAAAATTGTCCTTGCATGTGCTTACTTTAACCACCATCAAGAAGAAGACGAACGTCTTAAACTTTTTCTTTATGTTAATTTGCCTCTTCCAGTTTGCTATAAATTAGTTTAGAAAATAATTTGGTTTAGTGCATTTACTTCTCTTGACTCTTGAGAGAATTTCTAATTGGTGATTGACGTGGTCCTAACTCCTAATGATGTGGACCATAAAAGTTTGTAAAAGAAAAAATTGGGATGGACCTTACAAGTTTCAAAAAAAAAAAAAAAAAAAAAAAGACTTATAATAGTTTAAATTTACATTTGACAGCCCCTAAATTCCTCTAATCCTCTATCATATTCTGCAAAATTTGGATATTTGTTAAACATATTCATCAAGGACTAATGAATTATTTTGGTCAATTGATCGGTTGATGGTGTTTGTTTAATGTCTGCTACTTTTGTAAATACTTGTGTAGTACGTGTGTGTTTATAACACTAATACATTCATTAACTAAAGTATTCTTGTGGGATTTAGAACCTTATGTTTCGCATTCCCAGTCCATCTTTATTATTCTTGTACAGTTAATGAATTTTAGGATATATTTGTCTATAATGGTATAAGACTTTTATCAATTTACGGTCACATGCATATACCGGCAACTTTACCGTGTATATTCTTCAATTTGGTATCCTAAAATGCTAATAAAACCCCTAATCAATGAATAAAATGTTCAAAATCTAATTGATTCTATAAAGCATATTCTAATGATTGGGACCTTCACAAAATTAAATTAATAGTCCATGTTCTTTTTGCTATTAACCATATTCTAATAATTGGGACCTTCAAAGCTTTTGCTAGGGCTTTTCGATAAGCAACAGAGTATGATATATCCACGTCGCCGTGGCACTATACCAAGGTTTGTTGTGCTCCTGTTTAAATTAAAAGTGCATCAAATTTAATGCATATATTCCCTTATAAACTACTTGTGATGTTGATTATAAAGTTGGAAAATAGTTATGTGTCCGTTTGGAAGAGTTTGTCTATTGGCTAAATTAAAAAAGCTCTTTTCAATTTTTTTTGTATCATTTGGTTATCACTCAGTAGAGCTTTTAGATGGTTAAAAAAGTTATTTTACGTCTACTTGGAGAAACCCAAATTTAAAGTTTTTCCAAGTAGATATTTTGGAGTTTTTTTAATAACACTAAAATCTCCAATATAACCTTATAATTTAATATTTGTTAGAGTATTTTGGTAATTCTATCATAAAAAAAAAAACTCTATTTTAATTGACAACCAAACGACCAACGACTTTTATTTAAAAGCTCTATATCTAAAAAATCTACCGTAAAAAGATCTATTTGAGAAACCCTTCTAAACATACTCATAATTATACCGTAGAAACTAGTGCATTAAATTGAACCGGAACCGGCCTGTCTAGTCTAATACAAACACAAGAATATCTAATCATGATATTATCTTCATTTCAACACACTGTATATTCACATGTCATCCAACAACACATCACAATCAAAAGTAAAAGATGGGTTGCACACTGTACACACACGAGATCGAATATTATACATGATGACAGTAATGCCATGTTCTAGTCAGCTAAAAAAACGACAAAAACATTGTCACGGACAAATAATTTTTGAATTCAATGTTATATATTAAAGATATTTACAAAAATTATAAATAGAATGTGAAAACTAAAAAAGTGAAGCCATACTCTCTTGTTACGTTATTAAAGCCACTTTTTTTTAACATTATTGATCGACATAAGTCATATATAAAGACGTATAGATTGTAAAGCTGATCTAAGCTATAGCCGGATCAGCTTTTTGAAAAAAAAAATCACTGCTCTGCTCTCTGCTTCATATCAAATCAGCAAACCATCCGACCTCACAGTAGTACCTCATATCACACCAAACCACATCACACTAGACCTCTCTCTACTTTAAATCCGGTCCCACACTTTTTTTTTACAAAACCCACTCATCTTCTCTCATTTTTTTTATTGTGTTAATTAAAAATTAAAATCTCAAATTATTAAACAACGTTACAACAATCATTTATCTTCAATCTCAAATGAAGAAAAAAAATAAGCATACTTTCGTTTTTGCATTCAGAGGCCATTTTCTTAATTTTTAATTAACAAGTTAAGGTTTTAAGTTTGATATTTCTAATTTTGAGTCTGTATTATATCACTTCTAATGAAATCCTATTCAAATTTTATACTTTTAAATACCAATCCGATGGTTAGCTCTGTCCAGGGGCGTACTGTTGTGGGGGGCTAACCCGGCTAGGGCCCGGTAAGATTAAAAAAAAAAAAAAAAAAGGAGTTTATAATTAATTTAATATTATTTTAATTAATCAACAAGCAAATTTCAGAGTTAGAATACTGGACTTTTAGTACAATTAGAGTAGCATCATGATTCTCTTCTTTTTATGGTCAACATCTATTCTATTTTTATTTCTATTATTTTTCTCACCGGTGCCAATTCTCTCTCTCTCTCTCTCTCAATTCCCCCTCTCTTCCAATTAGTCCCTTCTCTAAATTCTCATCTCAATTATAAAATTAAACATAAAAATATATTCATCTTCATTTTAACTAATTAGCAAGCTTGTTATTCACTTATTCATAATTATAAGTTAATATTTTGTTATTTTTTAAATTTATTTTCTGACCGCTATCTATTATTTATAGTGTTATATTATAATTTATAAAGTATCACTTTAACCAAATGGTTTGATAATTTTAATTTACAATATCAAACAACCGGATAACCAGACATTACTGCTAAGAAAAACTATGATTTTATAATTTGGGAAAAATCAATCAATCATTAGGTGAGGGTGGTTTGACTCATTATGTACCTCGTTTAACATATGCATTTTTAAGAATATGACTCCTTATGTTCTTTTATCTAGCTGTATTTTTGTTTCGATTAATAAAATTTTATATAATTTATTTAATATATGCATTTTTAAGGGTAAGACTCGTTATGTCCCTTTATATATTATATTTTTGTTTTCGATTTTAGTTTTGTTTTAGCCCACCTAAACAAAATATCCTGGGTACGCCCCTGGCTCTGTCTAAAATTTTATACTTTTTTTTAATGTCATCTTATCAAAAGTTTATGTAATTTTTTAATACATGCATTTTGAGGTGCAAAGCTTGTACTATCTTCCTATATAAATGTATCTTTGCATTTTAAATAATGAAATTTCCTCGTAAAAAAATACAGTTATGTTTCAGTCACCCCAATAAAAAATCCTAGGTACACCCTTGGTCACATGACATATGGTTTTGAAAGCTCTTAGGTGTGAAAGTTCTTCTGATTGGAACAACCCATTAATTATGTCATATGACTCATATCCACCAATAATGTTTTAAAAAAATGGCTTTAATAAAGTAATAGTTGTAGTGCTAGGACAAGATACTTACATTTATAAATCCATCACCAGCAAAGCAAGGAATACCCGTATTCATCTTTGGCAAGAGCTAAGTGAGGAAATCTTTGTACGAAATACAAGGCTATTACAAAGATTTCCTCACTTAGCAGATCTGTAGAAGTTGGAACACAATTTTCCGGGGCTTCCGCCCAGTTGCTTTTGGATTTTGTTTTCCCCTGTTTTGGGGTTGTTTCTTTGCTGCCTTTGTGGCTTTCTATGAAGTTTTAGCTTTTTCAAAAAAAAAAAAAAAAAAAAAAAAAAAAAAAAAAAAAATTTTGAACTGCAATTATCATTAGAAAGCCAAGACAGGGCAAGGCAAAACAAAGGCTAAGTGGCCCAGAAACCAGCTGAACAACCAAGACCGAAAAACAGAGGAAAAAGCCAAAACACAAAGGAAAACAACAGGCAGAGGCAAGCAGCAACACACCAACAAACACAAGAGAACAGAGGAGCAACCGCCAAATACATCAGAAGGAAGCAGCTCAATAATCGCACCAGTTGAGCGTATTGCCGAGATGCTTGCTAGGATATGCCTCAAGTTGAGAAGCATCAAGGATATGATCGAGGCATCTCTATTTATACACAAATTAACCTGGACAAGCCAATATATATTGTCACTTTGGCTTCAGAAAACTATTCTAGACAGAGATAATAGTTTGTGACCACGTTTCGACATGTTAATAATCTACATGTCAGAACAAATATATAATTTATATTTTTATATATGTAACTTAGGTTCTGAAATTTATTTAAATATGATCAGAGAAGGACCCTAGAAAAATAAATGAAATACATAAGTTTATCAAATAATGACTTAATAAAGATATTATATATCTAATTGGATTTTTTTTATTTTTTTTATTTTTTTTTATTTTTTATTTTTATAATACATTGATCAAGTAAACAAGGAATTAATTAATTTAAGGACTAATTGTACAAACGTCCCCTAAGTTTAGATATAATTTCATGCATACGAAGCTTTTACCCATAATTACACAAACGTCCCTTACCGTTAGTTGACTTCGTTAACTATGACCATTGAACACAATTTTAACTCACAATAACTAAAGTGCCCCTAGTTACCTATTTTATTATTTAAATTAATAATTAAAAATCGAAATAGAAAAAACAAAGAATCATTTTTTTTTTCTCTTTCTTTTTCTCAACCCCCAAACACAATCCGAAAAAACTTAACAAACAAAAACTTAAACTCAATCCTACAAATCAAAATCAAAACTCAAATCCTCAAACAACAACCAAAAATCAAATCCACAAATAAAAACCTAAATACATCAATTCCACAACAAGTTAACCACATCAATTTTTAAAAAACAATTAAAAAAAAAATAGAACTTTAACGGTAGATTTTTAACTTTCAAGGTTGAATTTCTATATATATATATTTTTTTAAATGGATGTGGTAACTAGTTGTGATATTGATGGATTTGGATTTTTATTTATGGATTTGATTTTTGGTTGTTGTTTGAGGATTTGAGTTTTGTTTTTGATTTGTGGGATTGAGTTTTGGTTTTTGTTTGTTAAATTTATTTTTGGATTGTGTTTGGAGGTTGAGAAAATGAAAGAGAGAAAAAAAAATGATTGTTTTTGTTTATTTTGTTTTCTTTGTCTTTTCTGTTTCATTTTTTAATTATTAATTTAAATAATAAAATAGGTAACTAGGGGCACCTTGGTCATTGTGGGTTAAAATTGTGGTCAACGGTTAGAGTTAACGAAAGTCAACTAACGGTAGGGGATGTTTGTGTAATTATGGGTAAAAGTTTCATATGCATACAATTATGCCTAGAATTAGGGGAAGTTTATGCAATTAGTCCTTAATTTAATTGGAATAAAGTGGCACTGTGGCAGCAATGTTTCATCCTCTGTTTGCCGATTAAACTAACTTCTTTGAGAAATGTAGGGCCCGTCCTGTAACGTTTTTCAAATGCTGTTTTTGTTTTTGTTTTTCGAAAATAAAAATGAAAATGAAAACAGTGTTTTTGGTTTTAGTTTCGAAATCCAAATACGCGTCTGGTAGCATTTCCTGAAAGCTGGATTCCGAATATGAAAACATACAAAACGCGTCTGGTAGCATATCCTGGAACTTGTATTTCGAACTTGGTCAATTTTAAAAGCCTAACTTTCAATTTTAAAAGTCCAATTTTAAGAAGCCTGCTAGAATATTTTTTTTTTATATCTCCTCTCTCTCTCTCTCTCTTCTTCGAATCCCTAATTTGAGAGTTAGGGATTCGATTTCTACTAGTGCTGAAATTCGATTGAGAGTTAGGTTCTATTGCAACATTTATCTTTAAATCACCAGTTACTTGATTTGTTTTGGACTTAGGTCCAATATTTATATTTACCAAATATGAGGATTGCAAATGAGTACAAATATTTGAGGCAAAATAGTTGTCATTCGAGATTACTGGAGTTGATGATGCCAAACAATTTCACGTCTTTGTGGTCTCAGGGATCAGGAATACTTTTTATTTTTTCATTTGTTATAGACATTTTGGAAATATTATTTTGATGCAATTTTCTACTTCAATGTCTGTTCCAGGAAGCCCTGGATACTGTCCATGTTAGCAAAGAAAACCAGGAGATCAGTGTATTTGCAATGCTTGCTGCAGTATTGTGGCTGGGGAATGTCTCATTTACCGTGATCGATAATGAAAACCATGTTGAAGCTGTGCTTCTTAAAATTGGACTTTTAAAATTGAAAGTTAGGCTTTTAAAATCTGAAATCAAAATCCAAATCAAAATACAACAACACCAAAAACTCATTCAAATCAAACAAATTACCAATAAAATACTAGATTTATCAACAAAATACCAGATTTTTTTTAATTAACAAATCTGAAAATCTGGAAATTTTCCAGAAATTTGCAAATGTCCTCTCTTAAGTATATCGGAAAGAAGAAGAAGGGAAGAAGAAGAAGAAGAAGAGCTCGGCGGTGAAGAAGGAGAAGATCGACGGAAAGAAGAAGAAGGGAGGAAGAAGAAGATCTGGACAGCGTCGGGCGTCCGTCAGACCGACGCCGTCAGATCTGGACGGAAATCTGGGAAGAAGAAGAAGGAAGAAGAAGAATAAGGAAGAAGAAGAAGGAAGAAGAAGAAGAAGGAGAAGAAGAAGAAGATCTAACGGACGGGAAGGAGATCTGGATGGCGTCGGTCTGACGGCCGGACGGGAAGGAGAAGAAGGAAGAAGAAGAAGAAGAAGGAGAAGGAAGGAAGAAGAAGAAGAAGAAGAGAGATGGAGAGGAAGGAGATGATCAGTGAAAGGAAGAAAAAAAAAATTGAGTATTTTATTTTAAGTGAAAAACAAAATGAAAAACATCAAAAAGTTGTTTTGGAAAATTTTCACTTTTAACACTGTTGTTGTTTTTGTTTTTGTTTTTGTTTTGGAAAATAAAATGAAAAATAAAATGAAAAACGGTAACGAACGCGTATTCGAAATCGGATTTAGAAAATAAAAACGAAAACATGCCTGTAAAACGATACAGGACAGGCCCGTAGTTTCTAAATCGTTAAATTCCAAATATTTAAATGAAAAAATCGATTATTACTATTATTGTTTTCAGGATTGGAATGCAAATTCAATTATTATTAACAAAAAAAAAAAAAAAAAAAAAAAAAAATCTTGTTAGGTGACATGTTAGTGGAATCACATGAATTTTGTAATATAAACAAAACTAAGTGACGATTGATTCATGATTTGAAATACTTCAAGAAACCAAGATTTGGAAATAGATTTTTAATAAATCCAAAAACCAAAAACTTTATATATAGAAAGAAGCATTTTTTTTTATGGATTGGAATGCAAATTTAATTATTACTAACTAAAAAAAAAATCTTAATTAAAAGACTAAATTACCTTAATTATTAACATTTTAATCGGTAGAAAATGAAAATAAAGCAAGAATATGTTTTAAAAACATGATTTTCATTTTTAAAAATCGTTTTAAAAAACACTAGCTATTTTAAAAACAATACCAAATACGCCATTGATCTTTTTAATTTATGAAACAGAGAATATTTATTTTATTTTAATTTTGAATATACTTCTTTACTTTTAAAAATAAATGTTTATTTCGTGAGAATGTTTATAGAAAACGTTGTTAAATATAATCTTAAAGTTTAATTAATTCAAAAGTTAAAAGTCATATATATTTGTAATGTTGTTTGATGTTGAATCTACATCTAATATTTTCATGTATACATTTGTTGTAGAATCACATAACTTGAATATAAAAGTAATATACCAAACTTTAATACAAAATATTTGATTTATTAGTTAACATAAGATATATATGTAGAATTAATTAATTAATTATTACAAGCTAGCTAGGTGTAAAATATAAGGCTTCTTCTTCAATTATTACAAGTCTCAAATTAAAGTAAACAAAAGTAATCTTAATGAGAGGACTGTTGCTCGTACATAATTCTCGTGAACATATTCGAATGAAGTTTCCAGGAAGTTGCTTAGCATCCACAACATGCCAACTCTCTCTCTCTCTCTCTCTCTCTATCTATATATATAGATTTTCTATTGTTAGTTCGTTATGACAATAAATATATCATGACAAAAAATGTGGACCACTAGATTTATATACTTTGATTCAAAGTGTATACATTTGTCAAAACTTCTCCATAATCTATGGTTCACATTCTTCGTCCTGATATATTTATTATCAGGACGAACTGAAAATAGAAAGACTATATATATATTGAAATACGGTATTACTATAATTCGGGTTTTTTTGGGTGGGGGAGAGAGACTCGAACCCATAACCTTGTGATGTGGGTGTGAGGGGTTAACTGCTGGACTAACCTCGTCTTGTCGGAAGCATACCAACTATAAGTCAAGGTCAATGAAGAATAATTTAAGATAAAAATTGATATGATATAACTAAATGTATGAAGAAAAGACAAGATGAGATTAGAACATTTTACATTTACATCAAGAGGTTGTGGAATCAAATATTCACCTCTAAAAAAAACCCAAATTAATATTATTTCAAAAAAAATAAAATGTACAAATTAAGAAGTGAACTAAAGCATATTAGCATAAATGTACTTTGGGTGATTAATTAAATGTACCAAAGATATTTTACTCGTCCATGACCGAGAAAATTATGAGCAAATCTAATGGGCAATGGCCCATATTGAATAATGTAAACTCGAATAAAAATCAAAGACCCGGTTCATGTTTAAGAAAAAAATCGAACATGGTCAACCGTCCATCTATCTAATTAATTAGATGAGTTCTTCCAAACCTTACGAGAAAATCTTCCATGGGTCCTTCTCATATGTGATGTGTGTGAGACGGACCCAATAAAAACATGCCAAGTGGCATATCATTAAAATTAAATCTTTTTTTTTTCCTTTCTCCAATGATGTATTGACACATGACAAATTAATTAAAAATCTTTTAATCTCCTCTGATCCTCTTCTTCTTCCTCACGCTGTTTCTCTTCTCTCTCTCTCACTCTCTCTCTCTCTCTCACTCAATCAAGCTCACCACCAAAAATCCAACCCAGAAAACCCTTAATCAAACCAAAACAAAAAACCTCTCCCACCCACCAACCAAAAATCCTCAGCCATGTGTCAGTAAAAGATTTTTAATTAATTTACCATGTGTTAGTATATCATTGGAGAAGGGAAAAAAATAAGATTTAATTTTAATAGTGTGCCACTTGACGTGTTTTTATTGGGTCCGTCTCAAACACATCACATATGAGACGGACCATGGAAGATTTTCTCGCTCCTTACATAATACATTGATGATGCTTTAACTCAACTATGTACAACTTTTAATTATGACAAACTTCTTTACTAAACTTCTAGAAACTCATGCATTGAATTAATTTGAATATTAGATATATATAATAGGGTATTATCATTTGGATCCCTATGTTTTTTTTTGGTTGAAATTCCTGTTGTTTTTTAATTACTAGCAAGGCCAAAGCATGCAAGAGCTTGCATGAATTTTTATTATTATTTTTTTTTATCAACTCCTCTTGAATTTTCTTTTAGAGATGATAAGGATTCGAGTTTGATATACTATGCAATGAAACTTGGTGAAAGATAAATCACAGTCACAGGTATATTATTTTTCAAAGTATAATCAAAGTAAAAAAAAATAAAAAATAAAAATAAGGAAACTTTTTTTTATAGCCAAATAAGGAAACTTTTTTTTTTTTTTTTTTGAGAAACTTTTATTTTATTTTACTCTTTTATGTTTTGGGTAATGAAGGTCCATTGATTTATTGAAATCTATTTATTGAAAGAATAAGCTAGGAAGGTTCTCTCTCTTTAGTCAACTATTTTTTTCTTCATGATTTTGATAAATATGAAGTATCAAAAAAAAATGGTGCAAAATAGAAAAAATATAAAAAATAGTTATATATTGCTTAAATAATACAATTTCGTAATATTTGACCGGTTAAAGTTAACTCCAATGGTCAACCATTTGATCAAGGTGCTGATTCATATTTAAATAAAAGTGTAATCTTACATTTTTTTTATTTTATTTTATTTTATTTCTTTGGTATACTTTTTTATCCTAAACATTGGGTTCATGTGAAAGATATAAATTCTTCATATTTTCTTAAGCAATAATTAATTCCAAATACTAGCCATCTACCACACAATGACAAAAATCTACCAAACACAAATTTTATTATTTTTTAAATATTTAATTATAAGAATTTATATTTATTTAGTCTCATATTAAAAAAAAAAATCTTATTATTTTATTTTATATTTAATTATAAGAATTTATATTTATTTAATATATCGTATTATAATATTTAAAAATATTAGTAAAATATTAAATATTAATTAAAATATGTTTTTTTCCTTAATATTAATTTTAAATATATTTATTTTAAAAATAATAATTTAAATTGGGGTTAAGGGCAATTTACAAATTTTGCATGATTTATAATATATGCCGAATATCATATATTTGCCAAGAGATTTATAACTTCTCCACGATTAATACCATAGTTTAGATATATGACAAATTTTACTCACTTGATTAGCCACTGGAACTCTTCCTCCTTCTCTACCATCAATAACATCTTCATTTTCCAGCATCGATCACAATTACTCAATCCAAGAAGCGCCTAACATCTTAGCCATGAAGCTATAGCGATCAGCAGCTTCATCAATTTGTTGATCTGAAATTTGTGATAAGTACGACAGAATACAACACCACTACAAAATAAAACAAAATAAACATGAGATTAAGCAGCTACCTTTTTCTGTGTGGAATGTCCGGCTCCATGTCCAGCCTTATACTCGATGCGACCAATAATTGAGTTGGTCTGAGGGCCATGGTCTTTCGACGTTATGTAGCAGCGAGTACCTAAATAAAAGGTAAATAAGCATATGGTAAAATTAACATTAAATTCAATATCCAATAGTCCATCCAATATGGATGGTGCACATGCCTTGTAGAAAACAATAAAATATATTGACTGTTAATCCTATGGAAGTATGAATTTTTATCATATTTCCGGAAAGCCTCCAAGTGCAGGCAGTTAAAAGGAGTTAATAATCATATAGAGAGATGTAAGGGCATTACTTTCATCTCTTCCATGGTTATAATCTTTGTAAGTGAATCTATATTATTGTCATCATTGACCAATGTGTTTAATAAAATCCTTGAAGTTGAACTTAGCATATCAAATCGCATTTCTAGTAAAAAGCACAAAAAGAGCCACATAGAATTTGGGTTAAGGGCAATTTACAAATTCTGCATGATTTATACTATATACTGAATATCAGATATTTGCCAAGAGATTTATAACTTCTCCACGATTAATATCATAGTTTAGATATATGACAAATTTTACTCGATTAACCACTGGAACTCTTCCTCCTTCTCTGAACAACCATAATCAGAAGTCCATATATGACCTATAAAGCAAGTCTTAATCAAAATATGATACTAAGGGGGGTGTATTGGATTAGGATTTTAATAGACAATTTTTGGGTGTAAGGATTTTATGGATTTGCAAGATTATTAGGATTATCAGGATTGTTACGATTATACTTTTATGATTATTAGGATTATATGGACTAGATTTTTAGGATTCTGAAAGAGTCTTTAAACTTTATTTATAGACTATTAGGATTATCTAGATTTTATTTCTAGACTTTTTGGACTCTTAAAAATATAGGCTTTCAAGAGTCAATTGTAGCATTCAATTTTCTCTCCAAGTTCCAATGTTCTATAATCTTGTTAAGGGTACTCATTGAACAACAAAAATTGAATGAGAAACACGTATAAGCTATGAAGAGAAGTAATAAAATTTTGAAATACCACCAACCAACACATAACCTTCAGCTGATTCATATGGTGCAGAAAATGTCACCATATGAAATAAATATAATAATCAACAATCCATCCCCCACTACCTCACCAGAAATGACAAGAAATAGGGAAATAAAATAGCTTGAACACTGAAGTATTTCCGTTTGGCTTGTTGGACTTCATTAATTCATATGTTATCAAACTCCAATATTCACTGCTCTTTAATCTTTTTTTTTTCTCTAGTGGTGTGTACAGTGTGCGTCCACCTTTCATGTTAGTGATAGATGATTTAAGTCCGGTGAGATGAGTTGATATACATACTATGTATGAATTGGTAAAATTTGGGGGGTCGGGGCATGACAAGAATTCTTTTAATATACATGTAAATAACAAAAAAATTGATATATAAGATTTAATTATACATATTTAAAAGAAAAAAAAAACTCCAAACGGTCAATTAGTGCTTGCTTTTGACAGGTTTCGGCATACCCTTCCGTTATCGGATTTTTTTTTAAATAAATAAATAAATAAATAAACATTTATCTAAATTTTATAGAAGCATGGTTTTATGCGAGACTCATATCTTTTTAACTCGCTCAGGCAATAAATCAATAGAAATGGTAACCATCTTTTTTTGTCTTTGAACTCAATCTACACAAAGGGTGATATTATCAGTAATGGACCAGCGTTTTATTTATTTATTTATTTATTTTTTTTATCAAGTGTATATATATATATATCAACTCCCTTTTTATCTTTACTTTTTGCTAAATCCATCTTTTATAGATGTGGATAAAGGATGTGGATAAAACATTTGATCAATTTTTACTAATGGTCCTAAAGATTTTACATGCTAGTGGTGGTGTTGGGATCGTGAAAATCTAGCATAAAACTATCTTTGATTCATAAAAACATTTTATCAGTCATATGATATTCGACTTTCAAGTGTATTTTTATGTTGTCTTTTGCATGTTTGGCCGCCACATTTATTATATACCAATACACCCACCAAATATCTGAAATAAAATAAAAAGTCTGGAAAGTATTGAGAGAGAGGACAAGACAATTTTGGGTTAAAGCTATTTATAAATATCACTAAAAAGTCTAGAAAATCCATTTTGTCATGAAATCCTAAAAATCTTAATCTCAATCCAATACCAGCAGACAATTTGCTGCCTCTTGAAAGTCTAGATCCAATACCACAAGATAATATGAACTTTTAAAAAAAATCTTAAAAGTCTAGATCCAATACCACAACACAATATGGACTTTTTAAAAAAATCTTAAAAGTCTTGATCGAATACCACCAGACTTATCTAACTTGTTAAAAAGTCTCAATCCAATACCACTAGACTTTTACTTTCCCAAATTGTCTAATAAAATCTTGAACCAATACACCCCCCTAAAATGGTCAAATGCTGCCTAAACAAGCCAAAGAATTTAGACTAACCTATGGTAAACATATGGAATCGCAGCATGTCCATTACACCAACACAGGTCAAAGCACAGCCAAAAAGATCAAGTCTCTGCCATAAAGCAAGGTTAGCAATGCAACTGATAAATCCAATGCAATAATGACTAAAGACAACCCAAAAAATTGAATTAAACAACTAAAAAGTCTACCTGATTTATGCAAGCTCCAACAAGAAGCCCACCATTGCTTCCCCCTTCAATACACAACTTTCCAGGCTGCGTAGAATTTAGACTAACCTATGGTAAACATATGGAATCGCAGCATGTCCATTACACCAACACGGGTCAAAGCACAGCCAAAAAGATCAAGTCTCTGCCATAAAGCAAGGTTAGCAATGCAACTGATAAATCCAATGCAATAATGACTAAAGACAACCCAAAAAATTGAATTAAACAACTAAAAGGTCTACCTGATTTATGCAAGCTCCAACAAGAAGCCCACCATTGCTTCCCCCTTCAATACACAACTTTCCAGGCTGCATAGAATTTAGACTAACCTATGGTAAACATATGGAATCGCAGCATGTCCATTACACCAACACGGGTCAAAGCACAGACAAAAAGATCAGGTCTCTGCCATAAAGCAAGGTTACAATGCAACTGATAAATCCAATGCAATAATGACTAAAGACAACCCAAAAAATTGAATTAAACAACTAAAAGGTCTACCTGATTTATGCAAGCTCCAACAAGAAGCCCACCATTGCTTCCCTCTTCAATACACGACTTTCCAGGCTGCGTAGAATTTAGACTAACCTATGGTAAACATATGGAATCGCAGTATGTCCATTACACCAACACGGGTCAAAGCACAGCCAAAAAGATCAGGTCTCTGCCATAAAGCAAGGTTAGCAATGCAACTGATAAATCCAATGCAATAATTACCAAAGACAACCCAAAAAATTGAATTAAACAACTAAAAGGTCTACCTGGTTTATGCAAGCTCCAACAAGAAGCCCACCATTGCTTCCCCCTTCAATACACAACTTTCCAGGTTGCGTAGAATTTAGACTAACCTATGGTAAACATATGGAATCGCAGCATGTCCATTACACCAACACGGGTCAAAGCACAGCCAAAAAGATCAGGTCTCTGCCATAAAGCAAGGTTAGCAATGCAACTGATAAATCCAATGCAATAATTACTAAAGACAACCCAAAAAATTGAATTAAACAACTAAAAAGTCTACCTGATTTATGCAAGCTCCAACAAGAAGCCCACCATTGCTTCCCCCTTCAACACACAACTTTCCAGGCTGCGTATCCTACCATCAATAGCATCTTCATTTTCCAGCATCAATTACAATTACTCAATCCAAGAAGAGCCTAAAATGTTACAATTTTAGAGATCCATAATTACGCGAGAAAGTGTAGAGATTGGATTTTATTCATCGGTAGGAATCAGTCCTACTATCAATAACATCTTCTTTTTCCAGCATCGATCACAATTACTCAATCCAAGAAGCACCTAAAATGTTACTCAATCCAAGAAGCACCGTCTGATCTTTATGATAGAGAAGAATCATGTGGGATCTTGCTGCTTAAATGGATACACCAGCATTGTAGTAAACTTGCTGGTTTTACTCACGTCAGCAACTCCCCTGTTTTCTTTGGTGGCTTTAATATTATCACTTACATGCATTGGGTGTTCAATTTCTTTTATTTTTCCAATGAATAAAAGAAAAAAATATATTCTAATAATATATACCCTCAAGTGGTATATATTTATATATAGAAAAATGTTCAAGTAAGGATGCCCTGATAGAATTATATAAGGACATTGAATATGAATCACTCGTTTTACATACTTTGACTTGGTATGTATGCTCTTGTCAAATCACTTTTATAAATGAGTGGCTCACATTCAATATCCTGATAAAGTTATATTATGATGTCCTGATAGGAACAGGACCGTATATATATAAAGTTTAAATGTGTAAAATAAATAAGATTTTTTATTTTTTGGAACAATTACTATAAAATCGGAGTTTAAGAGAGGAGAGGAGACTCAAATCTCCAATCTCATGATGTAATTGTGTAGTTATAAAGAGACCCAATGGATAGCAGCACACTAGGAGGTGTGCACAGTAATGGTATCCATGGTGTTCGCGGATCGGTTCTTTGATTGATCAAAATTTCATTTTGTGTTCTGCGAGCCGGACTGTGATATTTTGTTGCCAAAGAGGATAATTGTCTTGGACTTTGTATGCATGTCGATGAGTTGCTTTGTGAAGACCAAAGGATAAAATAATTGTGGGTTATCACTTGTAAGAGATATATAAAAATGTCTCCTGCTAGCAGGGCTGATAAGAAGGCAGCAGCAGATGCAGGTGCTTGGATGTTCAATGTTGTCACTTCTGTTGGGATCATTATTGTCAATAAAGCCTTTATGGCGACATATGGCTTTAGTTTTGCTACAACGTTAACTGGTTTGCATTTTGCTACCACAACCTTGATGACTGTTGTCCTAAGGTGGCTGGGATACATCCAACCCTCTCATCTTCCCTTCCGAGAGCTTCTGAAATTTGTTCTTCTCCATTGTTGGAATGAATGTTAGTCTAATGTGGAATTCAGTGGGGTTCTATCAGATTGCAAAGCTGAGTATGATCCCTGTATCATGCCCTTTGGAAGTTGTGTTGGACAAGATTCGATACTCCAGAGACACAAAGCGAAGCATAACAGTTGTTCTACTGGGTGTTGGTGTTTGCAATTGGGCATAAATTTTAAGATCCAATTGGGCTTGGGACCAGGTATGGGTTGGGTTTTAAATTGTTTTTTTTTTAGACTCGACCCTACCCATGAGCCTTGTCTAGAGCGGGCTTACCCACATGGGCTTGGGTGGCCCGCCGGACTTTAGCGTAATACTATTAAATTTTGAGTATCGATATTTGCACCCCTGGAAAATTGTATGTACACCCCTTTTCGTATGTACACCCCATTAGAATTTTTAAAAATATGAAATCTTGTAAGCACACCCCACACATTACCAAATATGCCCTTTCTTTTTATTTTTTTAAATATTATAAATAATAAATATATGGCTATTTTTTCTTTATTTTACATAAAACAAAATAAAAAGGAAAATGAAAAACCCATTAAAAATGCAAGCATCTGTTTGCTTCGTCTTCATCTTTATTTCATGCGTTTTGAGTTTTTTTTTTTTTTTGTATCTAGTTTCTGCATTGGTTTTGTCAATATAAACTACAAAACTAAAAGAGTTTTTAACTTTTTTTTTTTCATTATATATAAGCCGCACTCCTCCCAGGAGGCTGCCATCTTTTCTAAATTGAGTTTCGCCTCAATTGAAGTGGCAGTTGCACTCCTCCCAAGTTTTAAATTGAGTTTTCCGTTTTTTGATTTGGGTTTTGTTTTTATTTATTATTTTTAATTTGATTTGGTTAGTAAAATTTGAAAAAGTAATTAGTTACAAGAAATTATTATATATTTGAATTAAAATTTTAATAATTTAATTTAAAGGTAATGTTGGAATTTTTAAAATATAAAAATTTGGGGTGTACATACAGTTTTAGAAGGGTGTAAATATCGTTACTAAATTTTTTCATTCTTCAAGTCTGGCCCTCCGAGTTCATGGGCTTCGATAGTCAAGCCTGGACCACCTGATCATAGGTCGGCTTGGACGCAATCCCCGTCCATGCCCATTTGACACCTTTAGCTCTAGTTCTAGCTTCTACAAGTGAGTTGTGGCTTTACAAAAGCCATCAATCAGCCAAAAAAAAAAAAAAAACTAAAAATGAAAAAGACCACTCTCAATTCTATCTGCATTTTTGGTTTGCAGATATTTATAATTCTATCATGCACAATTGCGGTGGGGACAAACCTCAGCCAGTTCATCTGCATTGGCAGATTCACGGCTGTGTCTTTTCAAGTACTTGGTCATATGAAGACGATCCTTATGTTGGTCTTGGGATTCTTCTTCTTCTTTGGAAGAGAGGGTCTCAGTATGCAGGTAGTTGTTGGTATGGTCGTTGCTGTAATCGGAATGATTTGGTACAACAATGCCTCATCGAAGCCCGGAGCAAAGAACGTCAAAGCCATTCACTTCCTACAAATAGGCAACAAAAACATGGCAGTCTGGCAGAATCCAGTGGAACTTGATTGGGGAATCTTGAAGTGTTCATACAGGATACGTTGAGCATACTAAGATAGCTGATTTGATTCGAGGAAATTATCAATCATTTGAAATTTTGAAATTAGCTCATTTTGGTTCTAATTATTATTTATTGTCCTCAAGAAATTTTACCTTTTACAACATTCATTTTACGGTATTTTATAAAAAATGTTGTGATTGAAGCCAATTATAGGGTTTATTACGAATAATGCTGTAAAATGCGGGTGTACATACTTTTTTACAGAATAGAAAAAATGCTGTTATTAATAAATTTTGCAGGAGTTTTAAAATGTCTTAAAGTTAACTCGTATGAAAAAAAAAGAAAAAAAAGAAAAAAAGAATATGTTTACCCTTTTCTGCTTTTTTTTTTTAATTATTTTACAACATCAAAACAGCCAAAGCATTAAACCTTTTCCAATTTATTTGGGTCAAACCGTCAAAGCCCACTATCACTGTACGATATTTTCCCCAATTTTTTTTTTTTCTTTTCAAATTGCTATAATTTCAGAGGTTGGATTCTCTCATGATTCTCTTGTCTACGATTGATTTGTTACTCAATTTCTCAAATCTCTAATCTCTTATTTCTGGTTTGTTTCTCAATCTTAGATTTGTCGTCAATGTCTTTAGAGCTGTGACAGTCTCCGTCTCTGTTGACGTCGTCGTCGCCTCCAACTGTGGCCGTCTCTGTCGTCGCTACCGTCTTCTCTCTGCCTCATCGCAAGAATTTATTGCCTCATTGAGGAGGTAAGCAACCTCTTGTTAAAATTTTATTCGTTTTTTTGTTTGACTTCAAATTAACAGGAAGAGTAGCTAACATTTGGACTATTGTAGAAGAATGCACAGCTCCTGACATATATATTTAGATATAGGATGTTAGATCTCATGTTGCTTTCTTCGAAATAACTTACTGTTCTGTTTTCATTCTTCTCTAAAGTTGTGCATTTGCCATTTAGATTGATTGATCTTTGTGCTGCTAGCTTCCAAGTTGTTTGCTAAAATCATCCATCATTTGTAAGATACTTGAATTGGTTGGTCCGTTTTATTTCTTCAATTTGAGTGGTTGAATTGATGGTTTCCTTTTGTTTTGGTCAGTGATTGATTCAATTTAATGAGTTATCTCTTATATTCACTTCAATTGCTTAGACATTTAAATCTTCTTATTTTACTGCATTTCAACTTGTGTTATGTCCTTTTTGGACTAAATTATGCTTGATTTCTTTTAGTTTTCCATATAAGTTTTATTGAGCATAATCCTTCCTCCTATTTAGGTTCAAGAGTACTTCACATACGTCTACTGGCTTTTCTTCAGGTTAGGACAGGTTGAAAATTCCTGGCTTTCTCTGTTTCCCTTGACAACACCGAAATCCCGCTGAGTTGCAGAAATTTTATCATGAGAAACATCTAAATCAATGTGCAGATAACCAGAAGATCGGTGATTGAGAAAGACTGCACCGAGGGAAAGTGATGCAATCCAAGAGTGCTCTATCTATAGGTGGGTAACAATAAAATTAAACCAAGTGACCAAGAAGTTTAAGTTTTTAACTTCATTAGGTTAGTTTTGATTCAGGTAGCTAACAATAGAAGCAGGGGGTTGTTGAAGCTATATCCAAGAGTACAGGAAGCTTTGAAGAGGACTTTGTTACCATTTAGGCAGAAGCTGGTACAGGTGAGATTTTTGCACAAATTACTTTGCTTTCAAAAACAAAGGTTAGCTACTGAAATACTGATAATATATGCAAATTATTTAATAAAGCTTAGATGATTAAGATCACAGAAGAAGATTAATAAGAATTGGGTTTGGCAACATGTCAGTAGAGTATTCTAGTTAGGGGAGAAAATGATCAGAAGATATGATCAAGAAACTTGTAGATTTTATGGTAGAAATTTGTCGAACATGTTAATTTCCATAATTTTAGAGATAGAAAACACTCATGTCATTGTCAATTTTCGTTCAAATTCTCTTACGCAAGATATCACAAAACTGACATTTACTTGTAAGTACTTTAAGTTCTTATTTGTATCCTAGCTGAAAAATTTAAGTTCATGTAAGTACTTTAAGTGCCTTGATTTTACAATTTTTTCTCTAGTGTTCTAATGTAGTTGACCTTTCTAAAATATTTGTATGAACCAGGGGTATATTGCAGCTTAATTGCAAATAAGGGTCCACCTGTCTTGTCCATGGAGGATAGGTATATTCATCATTCATGCTCCCTTATTCTTTATATTGCCTTTAATTTTGGTTGACATGTTAAAGTTCATATATATATATATATGTATGTATATATGTATGTTAAATGTATGCTCTATGGTCCTCCTGTCACTCGACTCATATATATATATATATATATATATGTATGTATATATGTATGTTAAATGTATGCTCTATGGTCCTCGACTCACTTCAATGTTTTACGTTTGGCCTTCAATGCTTCTCTACCTCCCAAATGTTATTTCTTAAATGGGACATGGTATAAATTGATAGTGAAAACTAAGAAAACCTACTGCAGATAGGGTGCTGTCCTGTTCTCTCCAATTCTGATTCAATATGTTCAATTTTATCATGTAAAAGGAACATATTGTCCTTGTAATCAGTAGCTTCTAATTGACTCTTCTAGCTTTCTTACTCATCTTATATCCAATCTTGAGATCTTTTTTCTGCTTCTAAAAGGAAACTCGAATTGTTTAGTTCAAGTTGTCTTTTAATGATTTTATTCTCATTGGCTTTTTTGACTGAAATGCAATATTTATTTTTCTTCTTGGACGGTTCTTTAGTTTCTTTTTTATTGTAGAAATGTATCAAAGCTTATAGGAGGATAACTTACTGTCTGGAAAATTGAGGCCTTGCAGTTGAAGTCCCTCTCAGATTTGGGAATGAAATGGATGATGTTGCAAGAAGTCATGCCACTCTTATAAACTGTGAATGCTAGGGTACTAGGTTCAAGTTAATTTATGTAATATTTACACATTTTGCTTCATTTAGAATTTGATGACAGTTGTAACAAATAATGTTTATTTTAAAACAGGTATTTATGATCAGAATAAATCATGCTTGACATTCTTTTAACTAAGTTCTTCTCAAACTTGTAGATAAATTGTTTTTTTATGTATTAAATAGGATTTCCGGTGTTTGATTGTATAGAAAATTAAGAACCATGAACCATTTAGTTTATGTATTTGCAGCATTTTTTTGGCCTCAAAACTTTTTTTATGCGGCATTTTTTGGCTGTCCCAAAGCAAATCTTAAGCGGCATTTTATGGCTGCTCCAAAACTTGTCTTATGCTGCATTTTTTGGCTACTCCAAAACAATTCTAATACGGCATTTTTAATTGCCCTAAAACATCTTTTATGTAGCATTTTTTTGCTGCCTCAAAACATCTTTTATGCGGCATTTTTAGTGGCATTGGTGACAAGCTGTAATAAATTGGCAGTATTTTACGATGTCCTTTGTAATGACATTCTGCTAAATTGGCAGTATTAAAATTTTTCATTCTTCAAGTCTGGCCCTCCGAGTTCATGGGCTTCGATAGTCAAACCTGGACCACCTGATCATAGGTCGGCTTGGACGCAATCCCCGTCCATGCCCATTTGACACCTTTAGCTCTAGTTCTAGCTTCTACAAGTGAGTTGTGGCTTTACAAAAGCCATCATTCAGCAAAAAAAAAAAAAAAAAAAAAAAACTAAAAATGAAAAAGGCCACTCTCAATTCTATCTGCATTTTTGGTTTGCAGATCATGCACAATTGTGGTGGGGACCAACCTCAGCCATCTGCCACGGCTGTGTCTTTTCAAGTACTTGGTCATAAGAAGATGATCCTTGTGTTGGTCTTGGGATTCTTCTTCTTTGGAAAAGAGGGTCTCGGTATGCAGGTAGTTGTTGGTATGGTCGTTGCTGGAATCAGAATGATTTGGTACAGCAATGCCTCATCGAAGCCCGGAGGCAAAGAACGTCGAAGCCATTCACTTCCTACAAACAGGCAACAAAAACATGGCAGTCTGGCAGAATCCAGTGGAACTTGATTGGGGAATCTTGAAGTGTTCATACAGGATACGTTGAGCATACTAAGATAGCTGATTTGATTCGAGGAAATTATCAATCATTTGAAATTTTGAAAAGCTCATTTTGGTTCTAATTATTATTTATTGTCCTGATCATGCTGTAAACTGTTAGTTTGCTTTAGTTGTATTGAAATTTGATTCCCAGCAAAGGGAAAAGATATTTGTCCAGAGGGTTGGTTAGGTTCCCTCCAAATTTTGCTTTTCTGCTTCACAAATATAAGTTATGGTGATTATTCTTTTTCAAAAAAAAGTTATAAAGATACCCCAATACCTTTCGTCTAAAAAGAGAGAGAGAGAGAGTGAGTTTATCTTAACCATCTAATTACGTTATTGTGATTCGAGAGAGCTGATCTTACATTGAATTTGAATGTAAGTCTTTTTTAATAAATTCTTATTTTAGTAGGTTTCTCTCAATTTTTATTTTATTTTATTCTTATCAATTTGAATTCTTATTTTATTCATATCAATTGTAGTATCATCAGCTGACTTCCATACATAAAAGAGAGTGACATTAGTTTTCATATTCAAGAGGGATTAGATCACACCCGTGACCAACTAATTGGAATGTTATACTTATTAATAGGACTCTAGAACTATTATTTTCAAAACAAAATTTACAAAAATTGCAAAATGTTCCTTTAGTTACTTTGCTAATATTTTCAAAAATACTTTTTAATATAAATGAATCCATGGCTTCAATAGTTGTGTTTGTGACAAATTAAGTTCTTGTGTTGTGTGGTCCCATCTTTCGTTAATAATTGAGTTCTGAATCCATCTATCAGACAATACACTTTTTTTTTTTTCTTTTTTTTTTTTAAAAAATTATTACAAATTTGTTTAACTACTATTCGGCAATGGTTAAATTTGTTTTGTTGATTTTTAATAACCAATTAATTTTAATAGAAATCATTTTATTAATATATCTAATTCATATAACAATTATGATATGTAATGGTCATATTTCTCTACCTGCAGCGATATTTTTTAAAATTTTGAAAATTGAGTAATAATATGAGTGGTGCTATTCACAGTACTCTAATGAACTAATAAAGCTCCATTTTTTTTTTAATTCTAATTTTATGATAAACCCTAATTAAAATCTAATTTTATTTCAAGTATCGAAATTTCTCATCATCACATGATTATCATATTGTTTTTGTCTTTTTTTTTTATTTTATTTTTTATTTTTTATATATAGTTATAAACTCTATCAAAAAACAACATTTTTTTTTAACTATAGCCGTAAATATCAACAAGTTTTATTTATTTATTTTTAAGATAGTCATAGATGTCAATAAGAATTTTTTTATATTTTTTATATTTTTTTATATTTTAAGATAGCTGTCTAAATAAGATAATTACAAATTAAAAATCTTTTGACCCCATATATATATTCCCTTTTATAAGGCTTCTACATTCGAGATATTTCCAAAAGTAAATTGAACCATCATTAAAAAATGATTTGATTCCAAAAATAATATGATTTTTTTTTTTTTTTTTATAAATTGGGTGTGGTAATAATTTAAGAGTGTTTATAAATAATATGTATTAAAATGAATAAATTTATTTCAATGAGGGTACTATTGGCATTAAGATGGGTGTTTATAGTAATATTTAATTTTTAAATTTTAGACATGGGTGTACTTATAAAAATGGGTGTGCTAATAAGTTTTATGAGTGTCAATATCCGTACCCATATTTTTATCTTCCCTAATATAATAAAACAAAATGAAGGAAAAAAAAAAACCTAAGAAAAGACAATGAATGGATGCTAGAGGTAAGTAAAAGAAATACTGAAAAATAAAATAAAAAATACAAAGCTACATAACTTTAAAAATATATATGTAGAGAGAAATAAAAGGGTAGTTTACTAGTTTTGTTTTCAAAAAAGAAGGGCAGTTTTGGAAAGAACCAAATAATTTTTTAAATTTTAGAAAATGGGGTTATTAGTTCATTAGAGGGTTGCCAATAGTACCACTCTAATAATATATTTGGTTTTTATTTATTTATTTATATTTTTAAATATCACAATAATTCGAGATTTAGGGATAACAGACTCGAACTCACAACCTCTTGATGTAGGTGTGAGAAGAAAACCACTAAATCGACCTCATTTTGTCGGTAAGTATTACTCGGTAAGCAATAGGCCATAATGTTTTATTTAATGAACCTATATATATATATATATTACTCTGTAAGTATATGTTACGGACACTATTCTGTAGTTATTTATCCACTTCTCTAACGTTAGTTATTAAATTTGTAAAAGAGTATTCGAGATGTAAAAAATTAATATATCCTTTAAATATTATTATATAATATCAAAGTATTATTAAAAAGTATAAAACTATTAAAGAGACTACACAAAACTCATGGGAATAGTCGAAATTTAAGAAGATTTGATTGCTTATTGGATTAATTATAGCTCGGTCAGCCGTGAAAAAAAAATGTTTCATTCCCTATACTTGTTTTCAAGTTAACATGTCCAAATTATATCAAAATTTAAATAGTTTAGTAAAAGACTAAAAGTTCAATTTTTTATTTTTATTTTTATTTTTTATTTTTTTTTAACTATTTCTATATATATATATATATATATAACCAGCTTAAGAGGATTTGAATGAGCTCATTTTACTACAGTTATACCATGGCATATTGGGCAGCAGAAAAAGTTCAAATTTGAAGGGAATTGTTTTTACAGTTTACATTGAATATTCAAGTTTTCATGTTTGGCATCTGACAGATATGCAGTTGCAAGTAATTAATAACACAAAATTGTTGTTAAGATTAGATAAAATTCATATATTTCACATATATGGATTTGGTGGACTACAGCATCCACCGGTTGCTTTCAATCTAATGATGGGAAAATTAAATAAATAAATTACAACCATTAGATTGGGAGCAAATAGATAGTTGATTGTTGAAGTTATAAATTTAATTTAAAATTTTAGTTAAAAATTACTCTTATTCTAAATTTTAACTTGTTAAGAATAAATACATAGATCAATATTACTATATATACAATACCTCAATTATTATTATTATTTTTTAAAATTCTAAATATGTTAGCAAGCCAGGAAGGCCAAACAAGTTAATTTCATTGACAAGTAAAAAGGGATGATTTCTTAACCATATTGTAATATTAATGCACTATTATATTATGCTAATACATATTTAAGTAGGTTCTTATTCGAGAAAAATATGTGCATGTGAACGTGAGACATCCAATGCAATTATATCATTAATTAATGTACCGGTTTCTATTGATCTGTAACTGTAAATAATTGAAGCTAGCTCTTTGATAAAAATGCTGAATATAATAATAGTGGTATTAAGTGTTAATGTAGTGGCAAGTTTTAATGGTAGTGATTTCTATTATTAGGAGATGTGGTCCAATTATTACTATGTGAGGATTCTCAATTATCATTATAATATCTTTTGTCATAAGACTAGTGAATTAATCTTTCTAATAATCCTTTATAATTACAAGTCAATTAATAATGTAACAATGTCGGGTTTGCTTTGTTGGTTTGCATGTGGGGGTAGATGGTGCCGTGGTGGAGGGTTAATGCTAGGTTAGGGTTGCTATATATGTATAAAATTTATAGTCCTCTCTTAAATGCTTTTAAAATCACTTTCTTTTTCTTTATCATAATTTATAGCCCTCACCGCTTCTCTCTCTCTCTCTCTCCCTTTCAACACTTAAATGCTTTTTCTTCCAAAAACAACAAAAAGTACAAAAAACCTTCCAAAAAACTTCTTTTGCCAGTTTTGTTTACTTAATTATTTCTTCCCTCTACTTCTTGTTCACTTCTTTGTTTATGTAGTGTCTGTATAACGTCCCTTTCTTTGAGTGCATATACGATGAGTGTGTGAAAGAGAGAAAACAAAAGCTAAAGGAAACCAACAACACCAATGTGTTTTGAAAGTTATCTAAAAATGTCCGATTTTGAAAATTTATCACCATTTTCTATTAGGAGAGACTCTGCATCATATAATACATGGTAGAGTTTTAAGTCTTTTATTGAGAGCAAGTAATTACAAATATATGATAAGAGTTATATATCTTTCATTTGTTAAATGTATCACCGTATATTTGAAAAAAAGAAAAGAAATTTTCATTTGTTAATTTTTTCAAAATCTAGAATTGTAGGACTATTAGGTCTTTTTTAAGAGTCAAACTTGGTCAATGGTTAGGTTTGACCAATTATACCTTACGGCAGATGAGGTTATTGTCAATTAATAATAAAGATGTTTCCTGTTGTTAAAAAGAGCAAACCTTAGGGAGTTATCTGCAATTTGCTCTTATTATATTCTATTTTGACAGATGTACTTCTTGTTTCCTGGTACCACATGGCAGCAGACAAGATAACAAGACAATTATTTGATTACTCTTGTCCAAAAATCCCTTTTAAGGTTATTGGCCTTGGGAACTATACTTCCAAAAAAGGGAACTATACTCTAATTGGAAATATAATTTTTAAATTCTTAAAAAACCAGTTTCTGTGGCTTTTTTTTTTTTATAAAAGGGATGGTTATAATGGGACCCCCTCAATCCCATGAAGACAATCACATCATTTTTTACGTGTCGAAACACCATTCGTTATGTGGTCTCTCCACCCAATCACATCTCGACACACCATTCACTGTTTAAAAAAAAAAATTAAAAAGACAAATCTATCTCTATCTACATGACAAAAAGTGTAGTATGATAGAATTTCAAGTGGGGTCTCTATGAGATTCTTCTTCCTCTTGGACTAAATAAAACCAATCAGCTAAAGTAAATAGTTTGTATGTATGTATGTCATATGGGTTCTATGACGTCTTCTATAATTATACATTTCCAACAAATGCCATTTTTTTTATACGTGTAGATTTTTCTTTTTAACCTAGAAATCTCAAAACTTAAACTCAATTTTAATTTCTTTTAACCTAGAAAGAATATGAACACTTGTAAATGTCCTTGACAAATTAAAAAATTTAGATCACCGGTCAATTCAGTCAATAAAAATTCATTTAACTAAGAAAGCATATCATATCTATATATATATATGACAAATCAAGAAATTTAGGTCACTGGTCAATTCACTTAATAAAAATTTCTTTTAACCTAGAAAACATAGGATACATATATGTACTACACCATTCTTGTTCTTCTTCTTTTTCTTCGATTTATGATATCTATTATTTTTTTTGTTAGCTTTGGCTTTCTTTGTACAATTTCTCTCACAAAGCTGATGTGTCCAAAAATGACCGGTCCTATACTATAATATAAATTGTAGGTATTAAACACACCTCTAACTGGACGTGTTCCCACAGACTAAATGAAGTAGATCCACCCCATTAGATGGGTATCATAGTCTATAAAATGCATGTGACAAGCTAGCAAAGTCACTGTTTCAGCAAGTTGATTTTTTTTAAAAAAAATTTTTAAAATTTTTTATCAAGTCTTTAGGTTTTTTTGTACGTAATTGGTGATTGATAAAAAAAAAAAAAAATTGAATAAATCCAATTTATTGGTAAATTACATCCGATTAAATATAATGTTGCATTCACGCTGTCAAATTTAATCCATTGCAATGTAGTTTAGTCTTATAAGTTTCAAAAGGTGTTCAAAAATCAAAACACAGGCAGAAAAAGACTACATACTAAAAATATCACCACAGGTTTAATCTTTACGTGAAAAAAAACGTGTGAAATGAAAACCAACAGTTCAAAGCTAGCTAGAGCTTTTTGCAGTGAAAACTGATGTGTGAAATGAAAACTTACAGGAGATTTTTAAAATGAATTATTGTGATGTGATTTCTGAATTATGGTGATGATGACAATGACATGCTTTTTGCAGGCAAATTAATTAAGCTACACAATGGTAGATTTCTTGCGGGTCGTTTTTGGCTTGCAATAAAACTCTCATTTGCATTGCCATTTGCAGGTTTCACTCTTAACCGGAAGTGGCAATATTTAAAACTCTCACTTTTGATTTCTTTGTGAGCATCAAGTAGAAAACAACAAGATATGATTCATTAAAAATTGATGGGTTTTTTTTTTTTTTTTTCCTTATTACATTGTACCAGCTGTAACAATTAATATATGAAAAGAACGAACCAAATTTTGAATCATAAATGATAGTGGAATTAATACGTTTTGATTCATAGGATAAGAGGTTTATGTGAGATGCACTTAATTTAATTTTTTTAAAAATTAATTAACACTTGAATTCATTAATTAGAAATTAAATTTTATTTATTAAAAAAAAAAAAAGGAGTAAACAACTCCTAAAAGAAGTTAGAATTCTCTTACCATAAAGTGTCCCACCAGCCACCAAACCATGTTAATAAGGTGGTCGGTATTCCAACAAGTACTCAATAGAGTTTTTTTTTTTTTTTTTGAAACATCGAAATTTTATTAAAAGGCAACAGCCTAGAAGCAGGGCCAAGAACAGAACAGAGGCACCCACAGACCACCCAACAACAACACTGGCGCCAGACACAACACACGCACAACAAAACACAGCAAGACACAACACACAGCAAAAACTGCACCAGACAAAACCGCAGCAAACAAAACAAGAAAGCCACACACAGAAGAAGCACAAAGCCAAAGCCACAAGAAAAAACACCAGCCACACCAGAACAACACGCCAGACAGCAGCAACCACCAGAAACCCAACAGCAGAAAAACCCCCAACCTCAGGAAACACTCCACCTCACTTCCTCCCCTTCCAGCTGGCGCCCCTTCTTAGCCAAAGCATCAGCCACCAAATTTGCCTCTCTAGGAGCATAACAAACCACCGAGCAACTCAGACAAGTACTCAATAGAGTTGAATGGATATATCTTACTAATTGTAATATTATCGAAATAGATCAGATTTAACTTAATGAATGAGAATTTCATATTATACAATTATATGATAAGTACATTAAGAGCATAACTTTAATACACTCCTGTTAAAAAAAATAAAACCTTCCCAGTACGAATGAAAAACTCATAAAATATGCGAGCAAGAAAAAAAGCCACATAAAAAATCTATTCTTAACATGCAGCCCACTAACTACGAGCAGCACCATGATCAGATAGGCCACGAAAGCTGCGGCCGTACAAGCTACCGAATAGCCGTCGCCTTGATAATTCATGTATTCTCTGAATATTCTAGTTCCAGAGAAAATTGAAATTGGAATCAACAAGGCGGCCCTTTGCATCATATCCATTCGAGATCAATATTGACTAAGAGAAACTAAGATAAAAGATGAAATGAAGAGTCTGATAAACTGAAAGAGATGAAGTCTGAGAAACGATGATGAAATGAAAAATTATGGAGAGAGATAGAGAGATAGAGAGATGTTGAAATGAGAGAGAGAGAGAGTGGTTGCAAGTTAATTAAGAGAAGAAAATGAGTGATGATGTGCACGTTAATGGCAATCTTTAGTGGTGGTGTTTAAGAGGTTTTTTTATAGAGAGAGAACGTGTGCCCGAAGCTGCGCTAGGGCTTTGATGAACGAGAAGAGATGGTTTTATAGGCATCATGTGCAACTCAAAACGACATGCGTTTTGGCTGTCTCCAAAGTGCCCAAAACGCTGCGTTTCAATTATGATAAGGGTTTCTAAGGTCCAATTTAAACGCACCGTTTTGTTTGCTTATTCTTATTTCTTTCGTCTTTTCTGCTATGCTTTGGCTAAACGAATTATCTACAAGTTTTACATTCACGTTTTAATTTTGAAAATAGAGTAATAATATATACAATACCTCAATTTTTTTATATATAAAAAAAAAAAAAAAAATCTAAATATGTTAGCAAGCCAGGAAGGCCAAAAAAGTTAATTTCATTGACAAATAAAAAAGTATGATTTCTTATTTTTATTTCTTAACCATATTGTAATATTAATGCTTTATTATATTATGATAATACATATTTAAGTAGGTTCTTATTCGATAAAAACTTGTGTATATGGACGTGAGACATCCAATGTAATCCTATCATTAATTAATGTACCGGTTTCTATTGATCTGTAGTTGTAAACAACTGAAGCTAGCTCTCTAGTAAAAATGTTGAATATAATGGTGGTATTAAGTGTTAATGTAGTGGCAGGTTTTAACGGTAGTGATTTCTATTATTAGGAGGTGTGGTCTAATTATTACTATATGAGGATTCTCAATTGTCATTATAATATTTTTTGTGATAAGACTAGTGTGGCCAATATTGAATTAATATTCCTTTATAATTACAAGTCAATTCCTTTATAATTACAAGTCAATTAATAATGTAACATTGTGGGGTTTGCTTTGTTGGTTTGCATGTGGGGGGTAGGTGGTGCCGTGGTTGAGGGTTAATGCTAGGTTAGGGTTGCTATATATATATATAATTTATAGTCCTCCGCTTTAAAATCACTTTCTTTTTCTTTATTATAATTTATAGTTTTCACCGCTTCGCTCTCTCTCCCTATCAACACTTAAATGCTTTTTCTTCCAAAAAAACTTCAAAAAAAAAAAAAAAAAAACTTCAAAAAGCTTCTTTTGCCATTTTTGTTTACTTAATTATTTCTTCCTTCTACTTCTTGTTCACTTCTTTGTTTATGTAGTGTCTGTATAACGTCCCTTTCTTTGAGTGCATTTACTATGAGTGTGTGAAAGAGAGAAAACAAAAGCTAAAGGAAACCAACAACACCAATGTGTTTTGAAAGTCATCTAAAAATGTCCGATTTTGAAAATTTATCACTATTTTCTATTAGGAGAGACTCTGCATCATATAATACATGGTAGAGTTTTAAGTCCTTTATTGAGAGCAAGTTATTACAAATATATGATAAGAGTTATATATCTTTAATTTGTTAAACGTATCACAGTATGTTTGAAAAAAAAAAAATTTCATTTGTTAATTTTTTCAAAATTCAGAATTGTAGGACTATTAGGTCTTTTTTAAGAGTCAAACTTGATCGATGGTTAGGTTTGACCAATTTTACCTAACCGCAGATGAGGTTATTGTCGATTAATAATAAAGATATTTCATGTTGTTAAAAAGAGCAAACCTTAGGGTATTATCTGCAATCTGCTCTTATTATATTCTATTTTGACACATGTACTTCTTGTTTTCTGGTACCACATGGCAGCAGACAAGATGACAAGACAATTATTTGATTACTCTTGTCCAAAAATCCCTTTTAAGGTTGTTGGCCTATTGGGAACGATACTTCCAAAAAGGGTAACCATACTCTGATTGGAAATATAAATTTTAAATTCTTAAAAAAACTAGTTTCTGTGGCCTTTTTTTTTTAAAGGTATGGTTAAAATGGGACCCCCTCAATCTCATGAAGACAATCAGATCATTTCTTATGTGTTGAAACACCATTCGCTAAGTGGTCTCTCCACCCAATCACATCTCGACACACCATTCACTCTTTTAAAATAAAAATAAAAATGACCAATCTATCTCTATTTACATGACAAAAAGTATAGTATGATAGAATTTCAAGTGGGGTCTCTCTGAGATTCTTCTTCTTCTTGTTGGCCTAAATAAAACCAACCAGCTAAAGTAAATGGTATGTATGTGTGTATGTCATCTGGGTTCTATGATGTCTTTTATAATTATAAAATTCCAACAAATGCCATTTTTTTTGTCTGTGTAGATTTTTCTTTTTAACCTACAAATCTCAAAACTTAAGCTCAATTTTAATTTCTTTTAACCTAGAAAGAATCTGAATACTTGTAAATGCCCTTGATAAATTAAGAAATTTAGGTCACCGGTCAATTTACTCAATAAAAATTCATTTAACCTAGAAAGCATATGATACATATATGTGTATCCATGACAAATTAAGAAATTTAGGTCACCTGTCAAATCACTCAATAAAAATTCATTTAACTAAGAAAACATATGATACATATGTATATATATATATGCTCATGACAAATTAAGAAATTTAGGGCCTGTCCTGTATCGTTTTATAAGGGTGTTTTTGTTTTTATTTTCCAAATCCGATTTCTAATACGCGTTCGTTATTGTTTTCCATTTTGTTTTCCATTTTATTTGCAAAACAAAAATAAAAACAAAAACAACATCAGTGTTAAAAGTGAAAAATTTCCAAAACAACTTTTGGATGTTTTTCATTTTGTTTTTCGTTTTGTTTTTCACTTTAAATTAAAAAAACTCACTTTTTTTTTTTTTTTAATTTTTTATTCCTCTTTTTCTTATACTTCTTCACTCAACCAGACCCTTCTTCTTTCTTCTTCGAAGTTCAACCATTCTTCTTTCTTCTTCTTCATTCAAACGCTGATCGGCCCATCGATTTGCTCATCTTCTCCCTGCCGATCTGCTCTTCTTTTTTGCCGCTGATTGGCCCATCGATCTGCTCTCTTTACCGCCGTCAATCTGCTCTCTTTGCCACCATCGATCAGCTCTTCTTCTTCGCCGATCTACTCTTCTTCTTTCTTTCATCGCTTTCTTCTTCTTCAGTTCTTCTTTCTTCGTCTGCGTCTTCTTCTTTCTTCTTCATGACAGCAAATATGGAGGCCGGTCTGCTCCTCTGGCGACAGAGCCGCTGATCTACTTCCTTCATGACAGTAAATATGGAGACCGGTCTGCTCCTCCGGCGATGGAGCCGCCGATCAGCTCCTCCAAGAGCAGATCGGCGGCTCCATCCATTTTTTCATATATATTTTTTTCTTTTTACCTTTTTAAAGATTTTAATTATTTTTCATTTAAATTATATTTTAAAAAATTGTGAAAAAAAAGATCATCATATTGGTTTTGATGAGATCCTGTTATGATTGTTGAATGTTGAGATCCTGTTATGATTGTTGAATGTTGAGACCTGTTCTAGGCGTTGCCCATATCTGACCAAAATAAAAAATAAAAAAAAATAAAAAAAATTCAAGTCATTATTGGCCTATAAAATGATACCAGACGCGTTTTATACGTTTTTATATTAAGAATCCAGTTTCCAGGATATGCTACCAGACGCGTATTTGGATTTCGAAATAGAAACCAAAAACACTGTTTTCATTTTTGTTTTTATTTTTTAAAAACAAAAACAAAAACAAAAACAAATTTGAAAAACGTTACATGACAGGCCCTTAGGTCACTAGTCAATTCACTTAATAAAAATTCCTTTAACCTAGAAAACATATGATACATATATGTACTACACCATTCTTGTTCTTCTTCTTTTTCTTCGGTTTATGATATCTATTATTTATTTTTTATGTTGATTTGCAATCTATGATTTTTTTTTTTTTTTTTTTTGATTTTTAGTTTGTTAACAATTGGGGTTTTCTGGGTTTTTTTATGTTTACATTTCAATTGTTCAGTTTTTGCTCTTTTTTATGATTCAAGATTGATGGATCACGAAGGTCATTTGATCATATTGTTGTGAAGTGTGAACTCTTGAATCTTGTTTTGGCTTAGCTGATGAGCAAGGCTACACTGAATAATTAATTAGCTCACCGGATTTACTAATTGATTTTGGTGCCTTGCTAGTAGCTAATGTGCTGCTTTTGATTGATTGCTCGAGAGAGAGAGACAGAGAGAGAGAGAGAGAGAGAGAGAGAGAGAGAGAGAGAGAGAGAGAGAGGTAGGTAGGTGAGAAAAGAGAGAGATAGGTAGGTAGGTGAGAAAAGAGGTAGATGAACATGCTGCTTTTGATTGATTACGAGAGAGAGAGAGAGAGAGAGAGAGAGAGAGAGAGAGAGAGAGAGAGAGAGAGAGAGAGAGAGAGGTGAGAAAAGAGGTAGATGAACATGTAATAGAAATCTTTTATTGTATACGAGATTTCTTTTTTATTTTTCAAAATTAACATATTTATGTTACCAAAATTTTTTTGACACATTTATATGTATGTATATATTTAGGTCAAATTTTAAAAGAAATAAATGTAATTAACTTACCGAAATGAAAATCTAATGTAATTAACTTACGAGTAATTTCGGGATTCAATCTAAAGTTTAATTTTGTTGGTAAAGTCTCATAATTCTCCTTTGAAAACTGTATATATATACAATACAAAAATGTGAAATATTAATGTAAAGTATACCCATCTTTCTTTCACTCTCTTTCACTGACAATGACATGTACAAACAATCTTAAAAAAAAAAAAACTTACTAAGTGATGACTTTATATCACATCCTGTACTATGTGTGCCTAAATTGATTCTTAGAGAAAAAAATGTTGCTCCTACATTTTTGGAAACATTTGATCTTTAAGAATCGTTTGATCTTTAATAATTCAATTTGGTGGACCTTATAGTTTCTTATCTTCTCCTCCTCCATTGAACCATGGCAATAATACAAATCTATTAAATAAAACATGAGTGTTTAGGTGTTGGGCAAAAGTCTATTTGTCGATTTGAACTCATACCATATCACATAATTCTCCTTAAAGTTTGATTACTTAATAAAATATAATGGAGGTGTTTAATTGGGTGATCATCAATAATTTTAAATTAAAGCTTTCTAATATAATTTACCACCTAAAGTTTAATTTTGTTGGTAAAATCTCATAATTCTTTATTTCTTCTTAGAAAGCTGCATACAAGATTTGGTGAGATGAAGTTGGTTCGATTGTAAACCCCTCACATTTGTACCACGAGATTATGGGTTCGAGTTCTCCCCCTCTCTAAAGAAACCCAAATTACATTGCAATACTTTTTTTTTTTTTTTTTTTTTTTAAAAAAAAAAAGCTACATACAAGATAAAAATGTGAAATATTAATATAAAGTATACAAATTAATTGAGCTAATTAAATCTTCAACAACACATCTTCTATGTTATTGTCCGTCCTGATAGTGTAAAAGATGGGTTGTATACAATCACAATAATATTTGATCATGATTTTCTTCTTTTCAACACAATGTATATGGCATCAAAATTCTTGTGATCCCACGACACATCACAATCAAAAGTAAAAGATTGGTTGTACTGTACACACACAAGAATATATATATGATGACAGTAATGCAAAGTTCTAGTCAGCTAAAATGACAAAACATATTGTCACGGGATAAGTAATTTTTGAATTCAACGTTATTGAAGATAATTACAAAATT
Organism: Acer campestre; assembly: GCA_954870605.1. Lineage (NCBI taxonomy): Eukaryota > Viridiplantae > Streptophyta > Magnoliopsida > Sapindales > Sapindaceae > Acer > Acer campestre. The sequence goes on from OX940799.1 coordinate 58,701,270, forward strand.
ATAAACAAAATGTGAAAACTAAAAAAGTCATGATCAAAATTGGTCAAATTAAAATGACATTAATTCTTGTCGGAGGAATGTCATTTTCCAACCCCATATATCCACATTGCATTATTATTTCTTAATTTGTTTTGCTTTTTGTATAAATGGTCCCAAATTATTATTAATATATACCCTTTTTCAAGTAAAACAAGCTTAAAAAGTTTTTCCATATTGATAATATATATATATATATATATTGCATGTTGATGGAGTTGTAAATGTGATATATGATAGATGATAATAATAAAAGTGATTGTGGTGGGGGTGTTGGCGTGTTGCATATGACTATCGGAGTCAAGAATGCAGCCAAAACTTACTAGTGGAGGTCCATTCATACATATGTCACAAGAATATGATAAAATACGTAAATTATGACAAGTCTAAACACATGCATAATTTTCTTCTTTGGATCGATGATGGTGGCCATGATTAAAGTTGTTGAATGGAAATTAAACCGATCAAATTACCTATTAATTACATATTGAATAGAAATTAAACCAATCGATGCATGGCGGTGCCCACATTCAATTCATTGACCTATAACATAAGTTGCTAAGGTGTACTGTCAGTTGACATCATCATGATTGATGCATTATGTATAACTAATTAACTATTACAAGTTGCAACCTTGTAGTTTTATTTTTTGGATTCCTCAACCGGGCCCAATATATTATAATCGGAGGAGTGAGATATAACTCGAACCTACAATCTCATTTTATCCACCTGTTTTTATTTTTAATTAACCACAAGATGATCTAGAAGTTTTGAACCTACAATATCATTTTGTTCACCTGTTTATATTTTAAATGAACCACAAGATGGTCTAAAATTTATTATAAATGATCTTTTCATATATATATATATATAAATTTTCAAAAGAGCACGTCCTGATATAATAACTTCATGAGGATATTACATGTGAGCCACTAGTTTTACATTCTTTGACTCAAGTGTATAAGCACTTGTCAAAATTATTTGCTCACATTCAATATCCTCATGAAGTTATATTAGGATGTATACATGAGAACGGAACTGATATATATATATGAGTAATGCTATACGTTCCAATTTTTTTTCCCAAATTCTATCTCAAATGATGTGGCACATGAGGTGTCAACATCACATCAATCACCACATAATCTCATGATTTATAAGATGCTGACACCTCACATACCACATCATTTAAGATAAAATTTGGGAAAAAAAATTGGGATGTCTAGCATTATTCTATATACATCATAAATTTAAATGTTGAAGGATATGAATTTATTTATTTATTTATATTTTTTTTTGAACAACACAGAAAAGCAAAGACATTTAAAAAAAAAAAACCAACACAATATCATAAATTTAAATGTGGAAGAATATAAATACTACTCAAATCCAAAGTTTTTTTTTTTTACGTCAATGTTTCATTTGCAAATGCAATACACACAGGAATTAGAAAAAAAAATAATCAAAAGTCCACGTACAACTAATAAAGAATTAATGGGTAGATTTGACATGCGTGATGCCTCCAACTCACGTTCAATATCAAAGTCCACATACATCTGCATGGATTTCCACAAAATTATTCCTCTAATAAATCATTCTTAATCTTTTAGCTAAACAAGGAAACTTTTTTTTTTTAGAGAAACTTTTCTTTATTTTTGCCTTTGGTAATCAACCAATATGGTCCACTGATTTATAGAAATCTCTTTATCAGTGGACCTTATTGAAATAATCTCTTTATTATAATACATTCTTTGAAAGCAAGCTGTATTGATGAAAAGATTTCAACAATTTCTATGTTGATTATTGGTGCCCTCTTTTGACGATTGAAAGTATTAATTGCGATCTTTATTAATATTACTATCAGATATGAGATATTTACTATAGACTTAAACATCCCGTTGATGAAGCTTTATTTTGAAGCCTCAAACCACCCAAAAAAAAAAAACTATTAATAATTAATTCATTAGCTTATTTAAAACATCGAATTGTTAGGTCCCCAATTAATTACATGCTTAGGTGGTCTTTATACACTTTTCCTCAAAAGAATTAATAAAAGTTTGAAGTCATAAAAATGAGATACCTATTCCACATGCGCGATGATTTTATGCATTTTTAAAGTTCAATAGACCCCACCATCCATGAATCAATTTTTCTTACTGTTAAAATCTAAACTATAAACATAAAGAAAAGTAAAGCAATGAGAAGAACTCCATTGAAGAACAGAGACTTAGAAAGGAGAGAAAATATCTAATTGTATTTTTTCATTTCTATGTAAATTGCAAAAGTGATTACAGAAGAGAGAGAGGAAGAGTATTTATATTAACAGAATTTCCTTAATTTCCGGAAAGGCAACCAATCAGAGATTAGCATGAGATTGCTGATTGAATTCTGTTGATAACAGAATTCCCGCCAATCCTAACAGAATTCCCGCCTAAGTTTTCTGTCCAGCTCATCATCTAATATTGATGATTTACATCAGCTGGAAATGCTGATGTGGTAGCATAACCAACGAATGCTGAGCTGGAAGTGACTGGAGATTGCAAGGCTTGTTTTGATGAATTGGAAGTTGTATGAGCTGATTCAACATTATCTCTAACACTTACTTATGCTAGCTAGCTAATTTTGCTTCAAATAAATATCATTGACATTGAAAAGTCATATTAAGAAATTTACCACCTAAAAATAGGTATTGTCTATCTTTGTACCTCGGTTGCATTATTTGAAGCTTCAACCCCTCTTATAGCAAGAGAAAGCTCATCACCTTACAAAATTTTCTTTCATTTTGCTTTAATGAATGAAAAAATATTGTCGCTGTCTAACATTCAATTTTGGTCATGATAACACATTAATATGTACTTTTTTTTTTTTAAAGATTGGATGGTGTGTCGACATGTGATTGGATGGAGATGCTATATAGCAAGTTATGTCCTGACACATAAGGAAACGAGTTCTCTCATTCAATTATGTTATATAATTATACTTTAATTAACAATTGTAGGCCAGTGAAAGGAAAGCAGAACATTACTTCTTACCTCAAAGAATATTGTATCAATAAAAAGTAACTCGTGGGGCAGAAAAAAAAAGAAGGAAGATGCCATTGAACTTAATTGACTTCTTTAACATGAATTGCATGCCAACCACTACAAAAAATGAGTGTAATGTCATGTTCTAGTAAGCTAAAACGACAACCAATTTTTGACTAAAGTTTAATTTAAGCAAATGATACCTTTATATTTGCCTATCACAAATTAAGAAATTAATTAATGGTAGATATGATATTGATGCACATGACTTTGAAAGGAAAGTTATCTCAATTCAATATAATTATTAATATATATGAGAACTCTCACGCTCGTGTTCATGCCTTGTTCATCCTTATAAGTATTTGGTCCACTTTGATAAAGAAGCTTGCCTTTTCAATCAGTGGACCTGATTGGTTGATCACCCAAAACATAAAATAAAAGAAAAGTTTCCTTATTTGGCTAAAAGATAGGAAATAATTGATGTAGGACATTCTACAGGAAACATACAGGAAGAGACCGAGACCCACTCCACCACCTGCTGCTGAAAGAGTCGTGACAGTGTTACAACTTCTTTTGTTTTCAGTTTTCTTGTTTGTCAAGTCTTTAAGTCATAGTGTTAGAAACTAAGTCAAAGTCGTTGATTTCTATGTCCTTATCAATTTAGAATTTTAGTTCCTTTTAGGATTTCAATTTCTTTTAATTTAAAAGCAAGAGTCTGGAAAGTTTTGTTTAAGTTTTTGATAATTAATAAAATTGTTCTTTGAACACCAATTCTCTCGTGGATTCGAGAAACTCTCTCGTGGATTCGAGAGTCACAACGCTTCCGCTACGTCAAGTGGTATCAGAGCCAGAACTCTCAGCAAGCCTTCTGATGGCACGCGACGATATTGGAGGTAATCGTTCGACTGACGAAGATCAGCGAATAAGGGCAATAGCAACCGGAGTTGTTACTGCTGCCATCAACGACATTCGTCCACTCCTTGACGGAATTCCTTTACTTCAGACACAGTACGAGGAGATCCTTCGAAGACTAGAGGCGTTGTCGCCTAATGGCAATAGGGTCATCGACCAACGACGTGGAGGGGCAGATGAGATCACTCGTGGCCCGACGTTGTTGACTCATAATCCTAATAACATACCACAAATCCAAAACCAACAACCATTACCAATAAATCCCACCCAAAATCTGCAGATAATTGAGACAGAAGATCGAACTCCAAGGAGAACCCAAGGGGACCGAGATTACAAGCTCAATGTAGACATACCGATATTTAAAGGAACTCAGAACGTTGACGAATTCTTTTCATGGATAGATGAGGTAGAGACAGGGTTTGGAGTAATGGATTGTTCTGAAGACCGAAAACTCAAAGTGGTGGCCAACAAGTTAAAAGGATCAGCTGCAGCCTACTGGAAATATTTGAAAAACAAACGTGTCCTAGATGGGAAACCACCAATCACAACGTGGGAGAAGATGAAGAGCAAATTCATGGCAAAATTTCTACCCCCTGATTATGAACAGCGCCTGTATGTGCAACTGCAGAATTGCAAGCAAGCCAACAGGACAGTAGAAGAATACATTGATGATTTCATTCGCCTGAATTCTCGAAACTTGCTGCCAGATAATGAGAATATGCAAATTGCAAGGTTTAGGGGAGGCCTGAAACGAGAAATACAAGACCAGATGAAAATGCTGAATACATTCACACTTGGGCAAGCTTTCGATTTGGCACGAAAAGCTGAAGAACCAACCAAAGCCCCACCTATGCGAACCAGGTTTCCTAACCATCAGTTCCAAGCGGGACCAAGCAAAGCGGCCACCCCAAATGAACCAGCCATTGAATCTTCGAATGTCGAAAACCGGCCAAGGAGAGTTGCTCCTCAACAAGCAACGAACCCTTATGCCAGGCCCATGCCCTCCCTATGCTACCGATGCCACCAGCCTGGACATCGCTCAAATCAGTGTCCACAGAGACCTGCTGTTAACTTTGCTGAAGGCGATTACGCAGAGGATGATGGTGATTGTCAAGAGCCAGAAATTGTCGACGGGATTGAAGAAGATGGTGAAGACGATTTCGTTGGCATGGTAATACATCAACCTTGTGACACTCAAACAGAGAAAACAGAGGACATCAGGCAAGACAACTCGGTGGGAAATCAGGTAACAGAAGATGTTGACAGTCAACAGAGAAGATTAAATTGCATTGTTCAGAGGGTTTTCTTGACACCAAAAAGAGGACCGGAAATTTCCACCCGGCATCAAGTGTTTCGTACCAATGCCCTTATTAAGGGAGTGATAGCAAAGGTCGTAATTGACACCGGAAGTTCAGAAAATTTGGTATCCAAAGATTTGGTAAAGCGACTGAAACTACCTACTGAAAAACACCCACAACCCTATGGTTTGCGCTGGATTCGTAAGGTGGAAGGGGCTGTCGATACCGTTAGTGAAGTGTGCCGAGTACCGTTGTCAATCGGGAAGAATTACAACGATGAAATTGTGTGTGACGTCGTCGTTATGGATGCCTGTCAAATTTTGTTAGGGAGGCCTTGGCAGTATGACTTGGACGTGGGATTCAAGGGCAGAAACAATACTTACGAATTCTGGTGGAAGGGAAGACAAATTATATTGAAACCACCCACATTGAAGATGGACGCCCAACAAGCTGAAGGAGAAAATTTCTTAGCATTGGCCCACAACCATGTGACCAAGGAATGTGAGACATGTGTGATGCTAACTCAAGAAGAAGAGATGAAGGATGAATCTATACCTGACTTAGCTCTTCCTTTAATTGCCGAGTTCTCTGACTTATCACCAGATGAGCTGCCAAATGGACTACCACCAATGCGTGAAATTCAGCATCAAATTGATCTAATACCTGGAGCAAGTTTACCAAATCTAGCACATTATAGGATGAGTCCAAAACAACACAAGATATTACAAGATCAAGTTGATGAATTATTACGAAAGGGATACATCCAAGAGAGTAAGAGCCCATGTGCAGTACCCGCATTGCTAGTACCTAAGAAAGATGGCACCTGGCGAATGTGCATCGATAGCCGAGCAGTCAACAAAATTACTATTCGTTATCGGCATCCGATACCCACAATCCAAGATATGATCGATCAGTTGGGAGGTGCCAGAGTGTTCTCCAAGATTGACCTGCGAAGTGGGTACCATCAAATTCGGATAAAACCAGGGGATGAATGGAAGACCGCGTTTAAGACGCGCGATGGGTTGTATGAATGGTCAGTAATGCCGTTTGGTCTCTCCAATGCTCCAAGCACTTTTATGCGGTTAATGAATCAAGTACTAAGACCTTTTTCTTGCAAATTCGTCGTCGTTTATTTCGATGATATCCTGATTTATAGCCCTGATGAAGAAACACACTTGGAGCACCTAAGGGAAGTCTTGCTAGTGCTGCGGAAAAACCTCCTGTATGTGAACAAAAAAAAATGCAAATTTTTACAGAGCCAACTGGTCTTTTTGGGGTTTGTCGTAGGCAAAGATGGGGTCCAAGTGGATGATGCTAAGGTCAAAGCGATTCGAGAATGGCCCACCCCGACAACTGTCACGGAGGTGCGAAGTTTTCATGGATTAGCTACATTCTATCGAAGATTCATTCGGAATTTCAGTAGTATAGCGGCTCCACTAACTGAGTGTACAAAGAAAGGGAATTTTCGTTGGGCAGAAGAGCAAGAAACAAGCTTTGCATTGCTGAAAGAAAAACTAAGTACCGCACCCGTCCTCGCGTTACCAAATTTTGACAAATTGTTTGAGATCGATTGTGATGCGTCCGGGAAAGGAATAGGTGCAGTGTTATCACAAGAAGGGCGACCTGTGGAGTTTTTTAGCGAGAAACTAAGTGATGCACGGCAGCGGTGGACCACTTACGAAAAAGAGTTTTATGCTGTGTTCCGATCACTTATGCATTGGCAACACTATCTAATCCAAAAGGAATTCGTATTATACAGTGATCACCAAGCTTTGAAGTTCATCAACAATCAACACCACATGAACAACATGCATGCTAGATGGATCACTTATATGCAGAAATTCACCTTCTCTCTTAAACACAAATCTGGAATGATGAATAAAGTTGCTGATGCCTTAAGTAGGCGGACAGCCTTGCTGGTGACAGTGGAAGCCGAAATTACAGGATTCGAAATTTTGAGGGAACGGTACTCCAATGATGAAGATTTCCAGCAGGTTTGGGATAGGTGCTGCACACACCAAGATACAGGGGAGTTCCTAATTCATGATGGTTACCTATTTAAAGCCAATAAATTGTGCATCCCACAAGGTTCACTACGTGAGAAAATTGTTAGAGAACTTCATGGAGGTGGCCTGGGAGGCCACTTAGGACGTGATAAAACAATCTCTTTGATCGCAGACCGCTATTACTAGCCACAACTAAAGAGGGACGTGGGGAAGATCGTTCAAAATTGTCGGATTTGTCAAGAATCCAAAGGGCAATCCCAAAACACTGGTTTGTACACTCCACTCCCGGTACCAGATACAATCTGGGTCGATTTGTCCATGGACTTTGTGCTTGGACTACCACGTACTCAAAGAGGAAAAGACTCCATCATGGTAGTGGTCGACCGATTCTCGAAAATGGCACATTTCATCGCATGTAAACGGACTGCAGATGCAAGCCATGTGGCTGACTTATTTTTTCGAGAGATAGTACGACTACACAGGGTTCCAAAGACCATCACGTCTGATCGTGACGTCAAATTCGTGAGCCATTTTTGGAGAACTTTGTGGAAGAAGTTCGAAACACAGCTGCAGTTTAGTAGTGCTTTCCATCCGCAAACGGATGGACAGACAGAGGTGGTGAATCGTACTTTAGGAAACATGCTACGGTGTATCAGTGGGGAAAAGCCTAAACGGTGGGATCTTGACTTGGCTCAGGCAGAATTCGCATATAACAGCATGACAAACCGTTCCACAGGAAAAACTCCTTTTGAAGTTGTTTACACCCAACACCCGAGGCATGCTTTGGACTTGGCCACTTTACCATCTCTACCTGGAGTGAGTAAAGCTGGAGAACACTTAGCTGACCGAATTCATAAATTACATTCTGATGTCCAAGCTAATTTACAGGCAGCCAACAAGGTTTACAAAACGGCCGCGGATCGACATAGACGTAAGAAAGAATTCGCAGTGGGAGATTTGGTGATGGCCTATTTGCGAAAGAATCGATTCCCCGGAGTCCGAACAAAACTGCAACAACGCAAATATGGTCCTTTCAGAATAGCCAAGCGGATTAATGATAATGCCTACATTTTGCAGCTTCCAGATAATTGGAACATCTCGAACACATTTAATGTGGCTGATCTAACGGAGTACCATGAGGATGTGCCTCTGTATTCAGACGACTCGGGACGAGCTCATTTCCAAGAAGGGGAGACTGATGTAGGACATTCTACAGGAAACATACAGGAAGAGACCGAGACCCACTCCACCACCTGCTGCTGAAAGAGTCGTGACAGTGTTACAACTTCTTTTGTTTTCAGTTTTCTTGTTTGTCAAGTCTTTAAGTCATAGTGTTAGAAACTAAGTCAAAGTCGTTGATTTCTATGTCCTTATCAATTTAGAATTTTAGTTCCTTTTAGGATTTCAATTTCTTTTAATTTAAAAGCAAGAGTCTGGAAAGTTTTGTTTAAGTTTTTGATAATTAATAAAATTGTTCTTTGAACACCAATTCTCTCGTGGATTCGAGAAACTCTCTCGTGGATTCGAGAGTCACAACGCTTCCGCTACGTCAATAATTTTGTGAAAATGCATGTAGATGCATCATGTGTATATGTGGACTTATTAGATATTGAAGCCTTGAAGGTGGGTCTTTTGCATTCCTGGAAGCTGCCTGCCTATTCTCCAGTCTCCACACAAACTAAAGCAACCGACAGTCTATGGAAGATTCTTTGGGGGTGGTGGCGCACGAAGAATCTTCCATCGGGTCAACTTGTCCCGAAACTTTTTAAGCCTTGTGTGTTTTCAAAAAGTACCAGTGTGTTTCCAAGTACTAATGAATTAGAGATTTAGAGGCATTTTTCACGATGGATTTGATTTGAATAATGCACAACTTGACTGAAAATTCAAGAAATAAATTAAATTAAATTAAACGTCAAGTTATGATTTTCTGTTGATTCCAAAGTTGATAAAGATTTTTTTTACATTAATTCTCCTATGATCGAGACATCGAGTTTTCAATTTAAAGGAGAACATGATCAACGGTCTAGTGATTTTGATCGATAAAATTTTGTTTCATTTGAATCACATATCATATGATCTCAGAACCATCAAACATGACATAATAAAAAGGTGAATGAGATTTTTTTTTTTTTTACCTCCTGCCTCACAGCCGGCCATCAGGCCATGCAATTTCTTCATCATTTACATTCTAAAAGATCCAAAAAAAATTACAAATGAACTCAAACACATATATAGGCAATAAAGAGGAGGGAGCTTATTGTAATTTCTGTTGTTCAATTATTGTTTTGCCGCCCCACTTGCATTTGCTCCTCCAATGGGAAAGCCACACCCCACATTTTATAACATGTGTCCCACTAGTGGCTAACTAACAAATAATGATAATGGGTCACAGTGGAAAGCCACATTTAATTATAACATATTCAACACTAACATATAATATTTTTTTTTCAAAGCTTTGGGGAGGCCATGGCCCCTGCTGGCCTCCACAGTGTTCCGTCCCTTAGTACATAGAGAGAGAGAGACACAAAAACAAAAAACTAAAAAACAATAAAACAATGTCTAAATGTTCGCTGTGTAACAGGTTTAGTAGACTTCTCCGAATCTTTGAAAACCATGATTTCACCATTCCTTTCTCCTCTCTGCAAATGACATCTGCACTGTTCTGTTGTGGTACAAACCAATTTAGTGGACTTGACCAAATCAGTGAAGCTTGATCATAAAGATATTCGATCTGTCCAGTCGACATGTCGTAGAAACCAGTTTTTTCCACAGGCATCAAATTTCTCTCTAAAGAGAATCGTGAGATGTTATCTCTAATAAAATAGATACAATTTGCTTTAAAGTTTCTAAAAGGACTAATAGGAAGCGAAATGGAACTACCTGTACCCAATAAGATCGCATTATTACCTATGTTTTTCACCTTGTACCACCAATTTTCAACCCAATCCAATGCATAAACCTCAAATCCAGAAGTGAATTGTTCTTTTGTATATCTTACAACCAGTAAAAGATTGCCATCCAACTCCACCAAGTAACAGTGGTGCCCACGCTGCAAAAACTGAACCTGACATAGTAATGCTTTCTGTACAACAGGAATACTGCAATGTAGATGAACTAAGTGGCCAAGACTATTAACAGCATAGAATTCACCCTTGTAGAACGCAACATCGTTGTCAAAACGTCCAAAATCTTCAAAAAATGTCCAGGACTTGTCACCTGGTCTGCAGAAGGCCAATGCACCTTCAAAGTGACGCATAGCAAGAACCAAGCATGTGGGATTCAAAGGGGTTGTAGATGTAATCACTCTCAAATCATATGGCTCGCTAAATTGTTTTGCTGATGGTAACTGGATTCGGTCTCTGGTGAAATGATTCAACAGATGGACTTCTTGTGGTGGATAGAAGCCGATCGTTAGCAGCCACCCAAAAGATGAACTGGAAAACCAACAACTCTTTAGTTCTGGAAGGAATATCTCATGAGTTTCATTTGTTTGAGTGTTGAAGAGCCTGCAAGACTGCTTAAACGTGCCAAGATTTGAGAGCAGTAGAAACGGAGGTAAGATAGTTGTCACAATGGATTTCCACGAAACACAAACCAGTCCACATCTATAGAGATCACAAGGGTCGTTCAATTTCTGGAAGATTAAAGGTAGAATTTCTACCGGGAGAGCAGACCACTGTACTTCCGCCATGGAAACAGGGTATTGAAAACTAGATGTTTAATTAAAAGACTAAGAGAAAGTGTTTGAGAAGTGTTTGTTTCTCACGAAAATGAAGTAGAAACTTAAATGATGAACTATATGAATAAGAGCAAAAGCAGAGTATTTTATTATTCAGATATTTTCTGGATACAAGAGTGACTTATGCACATTACATTTATAGCGTGTGATCAGAATAGGATTCTAGAAGACTTGGAAAAGATAAGGTTATTGCCACTTGGAAAAGATAAGGTTAAGATCAGCTTCCTCTTTAATCGGTGGAATTATAAGTTTCCAGTTGTAGTAAGAGCATCTTGAGGTGTTGGAATATAAATTTACAAGTGACCCCATGCATGATTCCATTTCCAACTTTGTAAGAATATAAATTTCCCACGTACATGATATAAATTTCCAACTTTGCTTGATTATTAGAAAATTATTGTTTTGATGTGCAATTATATGCACTGATATTGCCTTCTCTTTTATTTTACAGATTATTAGAAAATTGTTTTCACACGGTGTATTTGCTTGATAAAGTTAGTAGCTAAATTTTATTGGTTGAAATGTCTTCATCATAACCAAATCCGGTGTATTTGCTTGATAAAGTTAGTAGCTAAATTTTATTGGTTGAAATGTCTTCATCATAACCAAATCCTGATTTGATAGTAATAATTCATCGAACACTCAAAGTTAAGCTCTAAGTTGTGATATTAATCTTATTGATATAGATAATGTTGAGTGTGAAAGTGGAAGGCAAACTAGTCAAATTCTAATAATAATAATAAAAAATTATTATTGTATAATATACGATAATACTACATTTAATAATAAAAATATTGATAATAAATTCTAATAATAATAATAATTTTAAAAATAATATAATTTTATTGTAATATTAAAATTAAAATTAAAAGTAAATTAAATAAATATTATATAAATTTAATTAAACGAAAATAAAAATAAAATGTTATTCAAAGAAATATTAATCTAAAAATTATATAAGATAAATATAGTGTTAAAGAAATTGTAATAAAAATATCAATTATATATTAATTATTATTTTAAAAATATAATATAATAAATATCGATTTTATAATATGTTTTTTATTTTAAAAGTATATCAATTTTATTAGTTAATAAAATATCGATAAACAAAAATTACATCCAAATATTGTATAATTTAATACAGTTTAATACAAAATATCACAAAACATAGGATTGTATAAGAATAATATAATACAATCTAATCCAATACAATCAAGTGTACTAAACGAGCTCTAAATTGTTTCGGATGGTATGGAGTATGGACACACCGCTCGAGTCAATAAAAAACCTTTAAAACGTACAATTCCCCTCTCCTTTTTAGCTTTCTATCTCTCTTTCACTCCTTTTTCTCTGTTCGCCCAAAAATGGCAATCTCACCTTCACTCTCCCTTGCATGGACACATTCATGACACAACCACCACAACAACCAAACTAACATCACATATTTACATTATGCGCACATGACAATCTTTCTTTCACTCTCTTTCACCGACAATAACATGTACACACAATCTTAATAAAAAAACCTACAAAGTGATGACTTTATATCACATCCTGTACTATGTATGCCTAAATTGATTCTTAGAGAAAAAAATGTTGCTCCTACATTTTTGGAAACATTTAATCTTTAAGAATCGTTTGATCTTTAATAATTCAATTTGGTGGACCTTATAGTTTCTTATCTTTTCCTCCTCCATTGAACTATGGCAATAATACAATCTATTAAATAAAAAATGAGTGTTTAGGTGTTGGGCAAAAGTCTATTTGTCGATTTGAACTCATACCATATCACATAATTCTCCTTAAAGTTTGATTACTTAATAAAATGGAGGTGTTTGGGTGATCATCAATAATTTTAAATTAAACCTTTCTAATATAATTTACCACCTAAAGTTTAATTTTATTGGTAAAGTCTCATAATTCTTTATTTCTTCTTTGAAAGCTGCATACAAGATTTGACAAGACGAAGTTGGTTCGGTGGTAAACCCATCACATTTGCACCACGAGATTATGGGTTCGAGTCTTCCCCCTCTCTAAAGTAACCCAAATTTCATTGTAATACTTAAAAAAAAAAAAAAAAAAAAGAAGCTACATGCATACAAGATAAAAATGTGAAATATTAATATAAAATATACAAATTAATTGAGCTAATTAAATCTTCAACAACCCATCTTCTACGTTATTGTCCGTCGTGACAGTGTAAAAGATGGGTTGTATACAATCACAATAATATTTGATCATGATATTCTTCTTTTCAACACACTGTATATGGCATCAAAATTCACTTGTGATCCCAGAACACATCACAATCAAAAGTAAAAGATGGGTTGTACACACACAAGAATATATGATGACAGTAATGCAAAGTTCTAGTCAGCTACAATGATAAAACACATTGTCACAAGTAATTTTTGAATTCTATTGAAGATAATTACAAAATTTATATACAGAATGTGAAAACTAAAAATGTCATGATCAAAATTGGCCAAATTAAAATGACATTAATTCTTGTTGGAGGAATGTCATTTTCCAACCCCACATATCCACATTGCATTATTATTTCTTAATTTGTTTTGCTTTTTGTATAAATGGTCCCAAATTATTATTAATATATACCCTTTTTCAAGTAAAACAAGCTTAAAAAGTTTTTCCATATTGATAACATATATATATATATTACGTGTCGATGGAGTTGTAAATGTAATATATGATAGATGATAATAATAAAAGTGATTGTGGTGGGGTGTTGCAGATGACTATCGGAGTCAAGAATGCAGCCAAAACTTACTAGTGGAGGTCCATTCATGCATGTGTCACAAGAATATGATAAAATATGTAAATTATGACAAGTCTAAACACATGCATAATTTTCTTCTTTGGATTAAAGTTGTTGAATGGAAATTAAACCGATCAAAATTAACTATTAATTACATATTGAATAGAAATTAAACCACATTCAATTCATTGACCTATAACATAAGTTGCTAAGGTGTACTGTCATTTGACATCATCATGATTGATGCATTATGTATAACTAATTAACTATTACAAGTTGTAACCTTGTAGTTTTATTTTTTGGATTCCTCAACTGGGCCCAATATATTATGATCGGAGGAGTGAGATATAACTCGAACCTACAATCTCATTTTATCCACCTGTTTTTATTTTTAATTAACCACAAGATGGTCTAGAAGTTTTGAACCTACAATCTCATTTTGTTCACCTGTTTATATTTTAAATGAACCACAAGATGGTCTAAAATTTATTATAAATGATCTTTTCATATATATATATATATATAAATTTTCAAAAGAGGACGTCCTGATATAACTTCATGAGGATACTTTGACTTAAGTATATATGCACTTGTCAAAACTAGTTGCTCACATTCAATATCCTCATGAAGTTATATTATGATGTATGCATGAGAACGAGACTTATATATAAAAGAAAAGAAATTTTCATTTGTTAATTTTTTCAAAATTCAGAATTGTAGGACTATTAGGTCTTTTTTTAAGAGTCAAATCTGGTCAATGGTTAGGTTTGACCAATTTTACCTAACGGCTGATGAGGTTATTGTCAATTAATAATAAAGATGTTTTCCTTTGTTAAAAAGAGCAAACCCTAGGGAGTTGTCTGCAATTTACTCTTATTATATTCTATTTTGACACATGTATGTCTTGTTTCCTGGTACCACATGGCAACAGACAAGATGACAAGACAATTATTAATTTGATTACTCTTGTCCAAAAGTCCCTTTTAAGGTTGTTGGCCTATTGGGAACTATACTTCCAAAAAGGGTAACCATATTCTAATTGGAAATATAATTTTTAAATTCTTAAAAACACCAGTTTCTGTGGCTTTTTATTTATTATTTATTTTTTTATTATTTTTTTTATTTTTATTTTAAAGGGATGGTTACAATGGGACCCCCTCAATCCCATGAAGACAATCGGATCATTTCTTACGTGTGAAACACCATTCGCTACATGGTCTCTCCACCCAATCACATCCCGACACACCATTCACTCTTTTTAAATAAAAATAAAAATGACCAATCTATCTCTATTTACATGACATAAAGTGTAGTATGATAGAATTTCAAGTGGGGTCTCTCTAAGATTCTTCTTCTTCTTCTTCTTCTTGGACTAAATAAAACCAACCAGCTAAAGTACACGGTATGCATGTATATATGTCATCTAGGTTCTATGATGTCTTTTATAATTATACAATTCCAACAAATGCCATTTTTTTTGTCTGCGTAGATTTTTCTTTTTAACCTAGAAATCTCAAAACTTAAGCTCAATTTTAATTTCTTTTAACTTAGAAAGAATCTGAACACTTGTAAATGCCCTTGATAAATTAAGAAATTTAGGTCACCGGTCAATTCACTCAATAAAAATTCATTTAACCTAGAAAGCATATGATACATATATGTGTGTCCTTGACAACTTAAGAAATTTAGATCAGCTGTCAAATCACTCAATAAAAATTCATTTAACTAAGAAAACATATGATACATATATATATATATGCTCATGACAAATTAAGAAATTTAGGTCACTAGTTAATTTACTTAATAAAAATTCCTTTAACCTAGAAAACATATGATACATATATGTACTACACCATTCTTGTTCTTCTTCTTTTTCTTCGGTTTATGATATCTATTGTTTTTTTTTTTTATGTTGATTTGCAATCCATGATTTTTTTTTTTTTTTTTTGATTTTTGATTTTTAGCTTGTTAACAATTGGGGTTTTCTGGGTTTGTTTATGTTTACATTTCAGTTGTTCAGTTTTTGCTCTTTTTTATGATTCAAGATTGATGGATCACGAAGGCCATTTGATCATATTGTTATGAAGTGTGAACTCTTGAAACTTGTTTTGGCTTATCTGATGAGCAAGGCTACACTGAATAATTAATTAGCTCAGCAGGCTTACTAATTGATTTTGGTGCCTTGCTAGTAACTAATTTGCTGCTTTTGACTGATTGCTCAAGAGAGAGAGAGAGAGAGAGAGAGGTACATGAACATGTTCATCGTGAATTTCTCTCTCTCTCTCTGAATGAATGTTTTATACCAAATGTAATAGTAATCTTTTATTGTACACGAGATTTCTTTTTTATTTTTCAAAATTGACACATTTATATGTATGTATATATATAGTCAAATTTTAAAAGAAATAAATGTAATTAACTTACCGAAATCTAATGTAATTAACTTACGAGTAATCTTGGGATTCAATCTAAAGTTTAATTTGTTGGTAAAGTCTCATAATTCTCCTTTGAAAACTACATATATGTATATACAATACAAAAATGTGAAATATTAATATAAAGTATACAAATTAATTGAACTAATTAAATCTTCTACGGCCCATCTTTTACGCTATTATCATGATAATGTAAAAGATGGATTGTGTACAAATATATGATCATATGATGATATTCTTCTTCTTTTCCACACACTGTATATGGCATTATTATTTTTTTTTCTTTTTTTAATTATTCCATATTTCCATGTGACCCAACATCACACACTTGCATTATTTGATGATAGTTTGAATTGACGATCAGCTAGCATTTCCTTTACCATGCTGTGTAGGAGTAGGACCCCATCTCTTTTGCTTTTTTATTTTCTGGCCCTTTTGGGTAAATTATTATTGTAACCCTAATGCTAATGTGTATCTTTAATTGGATTTAGTGTGGATTTTGATATATCTGTTAATTATTTACTGTTTTGCTTACAGAGTAAATACACATGTATGACTTTCTAAGCATGTAGATAAGATAAGACTTATCTTCTTTATCTATCTCCATGTACTTAGCTGCCCCACTCAATCGATCTCTGACACAAATACAAAATTAATCTAATAATGTTTTAACAAAATTATTTTACTTGTTTTTTATTAACATTAGAAATTTGAAATTGTAAAGTAGTTTTACTATGATTATAACGTTTAAGATAATATTATATTTGGCTGGAGGAATACCCTCCCTGTGTTGATGGTTTGATTTTGGCTGAGTGCAATTCTTTTATGTAATTTCTGTTCCCTTCAAAAAAAAAAAAAAAAGATAATATTATATTTTAAACGATAATTTATATAATAAAAATATCAATTATATATCAATTATTATTTTTTAAAATATAATAATACAATCTAACCTAATCCAATACAACCCGGTACAATACAATTTAGTGTATCAAACAAACCCTAAATTGTTTAGGATGGTATGGAGTATGACACATCGCTCGAGTCAACCAAAAACCAAATTACACAGTCAATTTAAAAAAAAAAAAAAAAAATTACATTTTTCTTTCTTTTTGCAGTTGTGGCGCCCACCATTAAAACAATTTCCCTCTCTTTACTCTCTCCTTTTCATCTTCCTATCTCTCTGTCACTGCTGTTTATCTGTTTGTCCAAAAATGGCAGTCTCTCTCTTTCACTCTCCCTTGCATGGACACCTGTGACATGATACAACCACCACCACTACCAAACCAACATATCTAACCTCTCTCTCTCTGTGCCAAATAAAAAAAAAATTCAAGTTGAAGATACGATTCTATCTCTTGTTATGAAGGTGAGGAGAGATTCAAACCCTATTTACAATATCCCCGAGTTGTCTTTCATGCCCTAACCATCCCAAAGCCACCCATCCCGAATCCCACCTAACCCGAGGCAACCTGTGGGTCGCCAGCCTTCGTCGCCGAGGTGCCAAAAACCACCTAGTGCGCACGCCGTCCCCGTCGCCGTCCGTCTTCTGCTGGAAGCCTCGTCGTTCCGCTGTACAGGCACCGGTATAAGATAGCAAATGGGACACACATTAATTGATACTTATCTCTTTTACCCATGTATTCACTCACCAATTAATGTTTGTCCACTCACTAAATGACACATCAGCTGCCACGTGGCACGTGTGTTGAGATGAAAATTGTGAGATTGTAGGTGGGGATGTTTAGCATTATTGAAAAAAACAACAAAAGCAGATGGGAGTCAAGGGTAAAATAGTCATTTCCTAAACACCACCACTAAACCCCAAGCTCTATAAATTAACTTGTTAAGAAACAATAAACAAATCATAAGCTCTTTGTTCTCAGTCTCTCCGAGTAGAGATCGACCAGAGAGACCAAGAAGAATTTCAAAGAGATATACATACACACTCTTTGACTGTTGAGCTCTGTTTGCAAGGTAATATTTGATCTCATCATTTTATATATCTTTTGACTTTTAATTCAATTTGTTCTTTCTTTCTCGTTTGTCTGTTTTGTGAAGATTGTGTTTTTGTTTTTTATTTTTTATTTATTCTTCGAAAAAAAAAATTGATTTTTGACTGTTGAGCTCTGAAAAAAATGTCTGAATCAAAGCCAAAAACGCCCTTGATTCAACTGATCTCATCCATCTAGTTCTCCAAATATGGGTTTTCATTTGGGAACTCAGATTTTTGAAAAAAAAAAATTGAGTAAAAAAAAATTCTTATGATTCTTTAAAAAAAAAATCCATAAAAGATTATGGATTTTATTTTTCTCTGATTCTTAAAAAAGAAAAAGTTCTTTATTTTTCTTTCTTTAATTGATGATTGATTGAAAAGGAAAAAAAAAATGGTGTTAATGATGATCGGAGAAGATCAGTTGATGGATTTCTTGCTGAAGTTCTAATGAATTATACCACACCAACACTTTTCTACTACTTCCAACACAACAGCCATTTGTGTGTGTGTGTGCGCCCTGTTTTTGTTTCCAATTAAAAGAAGAAGCATAGAATAAAGTGTGAGAAAAGCCATTTGATTCTTTTTGTTCATGTTCGATAATATGGGGTTGAAGAAGCTTGCAATGTGTAATAATGTGTTGTTGGTAGTGATTCTCATGTTCATAGCTTTTCTTATTGTTGTTGTTGAAGCTTCTGTGTCTTAATGACTCCAGAGCTATCACCATTAATGGCAGAAGAAGAATCCTCATCTCTGGATCCATTCACTACCCCAGAAGCACTCCTGACTCCTAAGGTATGTTTTCACCTTTCACTCTTTCTCTCTCTTCAAAATGTGTGCTTCTTACCCTCCTCTTGTTTTCTCAAAGTTTTCAGCTTTTTAGCAGATCTCCATCTGGGTAGCTGTAAATTTTCTTCCTTTTTATATGTATACAATTTCTACACACATGCATGTTTTGTATATAAGTATATATTTTGTTTAATTGTCTTTCTTTTTTGGTTTTTTAATTTTATCTGTGATTCCAGTTTCACTTTAAGCAAATTAATGTTTAATTTGTTTTCTTCTATTGTAGTATTATTTTGAGGGAAACAATGATCTGGTGAAGTTCATCAAGGCAGGCTCTGTTTGTGCAGAGTGGAACCTTGGGTAAATAGATGCTTAACATTGAAAGTAGATTTTTTTTTATTTTATTTTATTTTATTTTATTTTATTTTTCTTTCAATTTCTTTTACATTTGGAAGTTAATTGAAAATTTTTCATTTATTAATTTTCAGGGGTTTTCCAATTTGGCTCAAGTACATTCCTGGTATTCAATTTAGAACAGATAATGGACTTTTTTTTTCAAGTTTATTTTCTGTTTGGAAAAAAATGCTTGAATCAAAGCCAAAAACGCCCTTGACCCTGATTGTGCTGTCCAACCTAAAAACTACGTACAATCTCTACTATCCCACCTTCAGTGGCTATACCCAGAACGTTTTCTGGGTATTGAAGAAATTGAACAGTTTGATGAAGGGTCATTCTAGAAAGCTCGTTAACAGCACGATTTACTAATTCAATAGTACATGCATGTGTCATCTTAGCATCTCGAACAATTTTTATAGAGGGTGCTGGAAGTGAAAATCAGATCAAATGTAATTATAAATGTACTTGCATGCAGTTTGGTTTTACATGCAAACTGGTTGCTTATCCAGTTGTACAATCCAAGCAGTGTCTGTACAAAAGAACAAAACATATATGCTTGTTAATTAATCTTGTTAATGTAATAATATGTTAAATAAATACAAAATTTGCAAACCTTGAATCGTGAAGCTTCTTGATCGTAAAGCTAATGAATGAGTTGGAGCACTTGTTATTTTCACGCAAACAACTTGAACAAACAAAAAGAAACCATTAAAAACTTTTACAATAGAAAACAAAAAACACCCAAGTAATTAATTAGACGAGATCTTCCAAATTACCTTCAAACAGGTGCTCCACCATAACCCATCTAAATTATTTTCACATGATTAAACTGGTGATACTTTAACTCGGCTACCACTTTTAATTATGACAAATTAACTTCATTAATAGAATTCTAGAAACTCATTCATTGAATTAATTTGAATATTATACAAATTAATATTATACAAACTTATATATATTAGGGTATTATCGATTGGGGACCTTTATTTTATTTTTTTAAAATATGTATTTTTTTACTAGCAAGGCCGAAGCATGCAAGAGCTTGCTTCAAATTATTATTATTTTTTTTTTCTTTTATCAATTCCTTTTGAATTTTCTATTAGAGATGATAAAGAGTCGAATTTGATATACTATGCAATGAAACTTGTAAAGCAAGAGAACGATAATCAAATAATTAATTCCAAAGACTAGCCCTCCACCACACAATTTCTCAAATTTGTCATATATTTAATAAATAACTTGACTCATTATTTGAATTGATTTTTGAGTTACTTTTTATAGGTTTTGTAACATTATCAAATTAATTGTTACGGTATATTTTTAAATAGTTAATTTTTTTTAATAAAATAATTTTTTATTTTTTATTTTTTAACATATTTGATTTTTTATTTTTAGTTCAATTATAGAAAAAATCTTTTAAATAATCACATTCCATTAGATTTAATTAAAATAAACCAACGGTCAATTAATTGTACCGTAGAAGGTTTTTTTTGTTGATTGTTCAAACTATTTGGTTTAATTTTTTATTGATTGTTCAAACCACAAAAGTGTCTAGCCTCTATCATATGACAATTCGGCCTATTATGTTACTTACATAATTTCGCATACGAGTTAGAAGATGCTATAGTTAATTTTTATTTTATTTTTTTTATTTTTATTTTTTTTTATTTTTACATTTCTACCATATATAGTTAAAACTTAAAAATAATAAATAAATAAATAAGAAGTTGGAAACTTCATTAACAGACTAAATAGAGGTTAATGCTGATATGTTATTGACCAATTGACCCTACTTCGTCCTTGGGGGTTTATAAATAAAAACATTACTTTTATCTCCTCCACCATACAATTTTATTGACGAGTGAAACGACAATTCAAAATAAAAATAAAAAAACCAAATGGTTAAATGGTTTTGACAGGCAATCATGTACCCTGTTCCGGTCCACCAAATGGTTAAATGGTTTTGACAGGCAATTATGTTTGTTAAATCATAAATGAGATAAATGATTAATTAATTCCATTCAAACATGGAACTAATTAGTCCCACCACTATATATACAGTATATATATTCTTTTCAATTTATTTTTATTAATAAAATATTTTATTTTAAACATTTTAAAAATAATAGTTTTCAATTTTAACAATAAAAATAAATATTATTTTGTTTAAAATTTGTTTTAAATATTTATTTTAATTATTTTTAAATATTTTAAATTTTTAAAAATTTAATTTAAATAATTATGTTAACCAATTTAATTCTATGCAATCATTTTATCCAAGTGATGTGGGGCTATTTAGTCTCATCTTTTTTAAAAAAATTCTTATTATTTTATTTTATATTTAATTATAAAAATTTATATTTATTTAATATATCTTATTATAATATTTAAAAATATTAAATATTAATTAAAATATGTTTTTCCTTAATATTAATTTTAAATTTATTTATTTATTTAAAAAATAATAATTTAAATAATTTAATTTATTTTTATATTAATCAATTTCACACATTATTAAATATATGACAAATTTATTTTTTATATCCAATCTCATACCACACCAAACGAGATATAGGACTATTTTAATCCTATCTCATACAGTACCAAACGTATCACAACACTAATTTTAGTCTAATCCAATCACATCCAATCAAATCCCATAAAAATAATCATATCATATCTCGTGCACCAAACGAGCCCCAAATAACTTAGCCAATATCCAACCACACGGGAAAAAAAAAAAAAAAGCTACATGATCCTAATTGAAAATCACATAAATTAGTCCAATCTAATTCAATCTAATCCTATGAAAATAATCACAACCTATCCCACGCACCGACCAAGCCCCAAATAACTTATCTAGCATCCGACCCCACAGGATAAAAAAAACCCCTAATCAATAAATTAATGGAGGTTTTGATTGGGTGGTGGGAGCCACATATAGGAATGGGTGTTCGCCCAAAAATGGCAATCTCACTTTCAATCTCCCTTGCATGGACACATGCATGACACAACCACCACAACAACCAAACTAACATCACATATTTATATGCACACATGACTATCTTTCTTTCACTCTCTTTCACCGACAATGACATGTACACACAATCTTAAAAAAAAAAAACCTACAAAGTGATGACTTTATATCACATCCTGCACTATGTGTGCCTAAATTGATTCTTAGAGAAAAAAATGTTGCTCCTACATTTTTGGAAACATTTGATCTTTAAGAATCGTTTGATCTTTAATAATTCAATTTGGTGGACCTTATAGTTTTTTATCTTTTCCTCCTCCATTGAACTATGGCAATAATACAATCTATTAAATAAAACATGAGTGTTTAGGTGTTGGGCAAAAGTCTATTTGTCGATTTGAACTCATACCATATCACATAATTCTCCTTAAAGTTTGATTACTTAATAAAATGGAGTTGTTTAGGTGATCATCAATAATTTTAAATTAAAGCTTTCTAATATAATTTACCACCTAAAGTTTAATTTTGTTGGTAAAGTCTCATAATTCTTTATTTCTTCTTTGAAAGCTGCATACAAGATTTGACGAGATGAAGTTGGTTCGGTGGTAAACCCCTCATATTTACACCATGAAATTATGGGTTCGAGTCTTCCCCCTCTCTAAAGAAACCCAAATTACATTGTAATACTTTTTTCTTTTTTTTAAAAAAAAAAAAGCTACATACAAAATAAAAATGTGAAATATTAATATAAAGTATGCAAATTAATTGAACTAATTAAATCTTCAACAACCCATCTTCTACGTTATTGTCCATCATGACAGTGTAAAAGATGGGTTGTATACAATCACAATAATATTTGATCATGATATTGAAAAGACACAAAACAAAACAGCTAGCTGTCTCTGTGTGGGTGCCCTGTTTTTGTTTCTCTTTATTTTTTCCAATTAAAAGTAGAAGCATAGAATAAAGTGTGAGAAAAGCCATTTGATTCTTTTTGTTCATGTTGAATAATATGGGGTTGAAGAAGCTTGCAATGTGTAATAATGTGTTGTTGGTAGTGATTCTCATGTTCATAGCTTTTCTTATTGTTGTTGTTGAATCTTCTGTGTATTATGACTCCAGAGCTATCACCACTAATGGCAGAAGAAGAATCCTCATCTCTGGATCCATTCACTACCCCAGAAGCACTCCTGACTCCTGAGGTATGTTTTCACTTTTCACTCTCTCTCTCTCTCTCTTCAAAATTTGCTTCTTACCCACCTCTTGTTTTCTCAAGTTTTCAGCTTTTTAGCAGATCTCCATCTGGGTAGCTGTAAATTTTCTTCCTTTTTATATGTATACAATTTCTACACACATGCATGTTTTGTATATAAATATATATTTTTTGTTTAATTTTCTTTCTTTTTTTATATGTTTTAATTTTATTTGTGATTCCAGTTTCACTTTAAGCAAATTAATGTTTAATTTTTTTTCTTCTATTGTAGTATAATTTTGAGGGAAACTATGATCTGGTGAAGTTCATCAAGGCAGGCTCTGTTTGTGCAGAGTGGAACTTTGGGTAAATAGATGCTCAACATTGAAAGTAGATTTTTTTTATTTTAATTTTAATTTTTAATTTTTTTTCAATTTCTTTAACATTTGGAAGTTAATTGCAAAATTTTCATTTATTAATTTTCAGGGGTTTTCCAGTTTGGCTCAATTACATTCCTGGTATTCAATTCAGAACAGATAATGGATTTTTTTTTTTTAAGTTTATTTCTGTTTGGAAAAAAAAGCCTGAATCAAAAGCCAAAAAGGCCCTTGACCCTGATTGTACTGTCCAACCGTATATCGTATAGTTTGCAGAGAGAATACTATTTTTTCTTGCCGGTATTCGATTGTAGGCTCAGCCTGCAATATGTTTCGATGAGGTACAACATTCAAGTACTTCAGTTCCGGAATTTGTAAAAACGTATGTACAATCTCTACAATCCCTCATTCAGTGGCAATACCCAGAATGTTTAATTTTCTAAATATTGAAGAAATTGAACAGTTTGATGAAGGGTCATTCTAGAAAGCTCGTTAACAACACGATTTACTAATTCAATAGCACATGCATGTGTCATCTTGGCATCTCGAACAATTTTTATAGAGGGTGCTTGAAGTGAAAATCAGATCAAATGTAATTATAAATGTACTTGCATGCAGTTTGGTTTTACATGCAAACTGAGTAGTATATATATATATTTATGCTGTATTATTCTACATGGTTGCTGACCTAGTTGTGTAATAGCTAGCTTTCCATAATAATCTCTTGAACCATCCAAGCTCTGTGTCTATACAAAAGAACAAAACATATATGCTTGTCAATTAATCTTGTTAATGTGATAATATATTAGTTTAACAAAACATGCTTGTTAAATAAATACAAAATTTGCAAACCTTGAATCGTGAAGCTTCTTGATTGTAAAGCTAATGAATGAGTTGGAGCACTTTTTATTTTCACGCAAACAACTTGAACAAATTAACAAAAAGAAACCACTAAAAACTTTTACAATAGAAAACAAAAAACTGGTGATGCTTAAACTCGGCTACCACTTTTAATTATGACAAATTAACTTCATTAATAGAATTCTAGAAACTCATTCATTGAATTAATTTGAATATTATATATATATATATATTAGAGTATTATCGATTGGGGACCTTTATTTTATATTTTATAAATACCTATTTTTTTTACTAGAAAGGCCGAAGCATGCAAGAGCTTGCTTCAAATATTTTTTTTTTTATCAATTCCTCTTGACTTTTCTTTTAGATATGATAAAGAGTCAAATTTGATATACTATGCAATGAAACTTGTAAAGGAAGTGAACGATAAATCATAGGTATATATATATTTTTTATCAGAGTATAATCAAAGTAAAAAAAAAAAAAAATTCAATGAATTTTGATCTGAATTTTTTATTTTTTTTTTGGATAATAAGTTCAATAAAATTTACTTGTAAACCAAATTTGAAAATTTATCAAACACTACAACTATTTTTTTTCCTTCTGATTGTGTTAAATATGAAGTATTGGAAAAAATGGTGCAAAATAGGAAAAATATAAAAAATAGTTATATAGTGCTTAAATAATACAATTTCATAATATTTGACTGGTTAAAGTTAACTCCAATGATCAACTGTCTGGTCAAAGTGCTGATTCATGTCTAAATAAAAGTGTAATCTTGCGTTTTTGTTTTTATTATTTTTTTGGTATACCTTTTTATCCTAGCACATTGGGTTCACGTGAAAGATATAAACTCTTCATATTTACTTAAGCAAATGATTAATTCCAAAGACTAGCCCTCCACCACACAATTTCACAAATCTACCAAACTTATTGACGAGTGAAACGACAATTCAAAAAATAAAATAAAAAATCAGACGGTTAGTTCCCACTCAAAAATGTTCTTCTCTACATTTTTAAATGGTTTTGACACACAATGATGTACCTTTGTTTCGGTCCACCAAGACAACTTATCCCATTAATGTGGGACTAATTAGTCCCACCACAAATGGTGGGACCGTGGGACAAAAATTAGTCCCACCACTATATATATATATTCTTTTTAATTTATTTTTAAATGAATTAATAAAATGTTTTATTTTAAAAAAAATAATAGTTTTCAATTTTAACAAACAAAAATAAATATTATTTTGTTTAAAATTTGTTTTAAATATTTATTTTAATTATTTTAATTATTTTTAAATATTTTAATTTTTTCAAAATTTAATTTAAATAATTATTTTAACCAATCTAATTCTATGCAATCATTTTATCCAAGTGATTTGGGGCTATTTAGTCTCATATTTTTTTTTTAAAATTCTTATTATTTTATTTTATATTTAATTATAAAAATTTATATTTATTTAATATATCTTATTATAATATTTAAAAATATTAAATATTAATTAAAATATGTTTTTCCTTAATATTAATTTTAAATTTATTTCTTTATTTAAAAAAAATAATTTAAATAATTTATTTATTTAAAACTAATTTAGTTTAATTTTATATTAATCAATTTCACACAGTATTAAATATATGATAAAATTATTTTTTTTATCCAATCTCATACCACACCAAACGAGATATAGGACTATTTTAACTTTATCTCATACAGTACCAAACGTATCACAACATTAATTTTAGTCTAATTCAATCACATCCAATCAAATCCCATAAAAATAATCATATCATATCTCGTGCACCAAACGAGCTCCAAATAACTTAGCCAATATCCGACCACATAGGAAAAAAAAAAGAAGAAAAAGAAGCTACGTGATCCTAATTGATTATCACATAAATTAGTCAAATCCAATTCAATCTAATCCTATGAAAATAATCACATCCTATCCCACGCACCGACCAAGCCCCAAATAACTTAACTAGCATCTGACACCACAGGATAAAAAAATCAATAAATTAATGGAGGTTTTGATTGGGTGGTGGGGCCACATATTGGAATGGGAGATCTGGTTGCCCAAAAATGGCAATCTCACTTTCACTCTCCCTTGCATGGACACATGCATGACACAACCGTCACAACAACCAAACTAACATCACATATTTACACGCACACATGACTATCTTTCTTTCACTCTCTTTCACCAACAATGACATGTACACACAATCTTAAAAAAAAAAACCTACAAAGCGATGACTTTATATCACATCCTGTACTATGTGTGCCTAAATTGATTCTTAGAGAAAAAAATGTTGCTCCTACATTTTTGGAAACATTTGATCTTTAATAATTCAATTTGGTGGACCTTATAGTTTCTTATCTTTTCCTCCTCCATTGAACTATGGCAATAATACAATCTATTAAATAAAACATGAGTGTTTAGGTGTTGGGCAAAAGTCTATTTGTCGATTTGAACTCATACCATATCACATAATTCTCCTTAAAGTTTGATTACTTAATAAAATGGAGTTGTTTAGGTGATCATCAATAATTTTAAATTAAAGCTTTCTAATATAATTTACCACCTAAAGTTTAATTTTGTTGGTAAAGTCTCATAATTCTTTATTTCTTCTTTGAAAGCTGCATACAAGATTTGACGAGATGAAGTTGGTTCGGTGGTAAACCCCTCATATTTACACCATGAAATTATGGGTTCGAGTCTTCCCCCTCTCTAAAGAAACCCAAATTACATTGTAATACTTTTTTCTTTTTTTTAAAAAAAAAAAAAAAAAGAAGAAGCTACATACAAGATAAAAATGTGAAATATTAATATAAAGTATGCAAATTAATTGAGCTAATTAAATCTTCAACAACCCATCTTCTACGTTATTGTCCGTCATGATAGTGTAAAAGATGGGTTGTATACAATCACAATAATATTTGATCATGATATTCTTCTTTTCAACACACTGTATATGGCATCAAAATTCACTTGTGATCCCACAACACATCACAATCAAAAGTAAAAGATGGGTTGTACACACACAAGAATATATGATGACAGTAATGCAAAGTTCTAGTCAGCTGCTAAAATGATAAAACACATTGTCACAGGTAATTTTTGAATTCAACGTTATTGAAGATAATTACAAAATTTATAAACAGAATGTGAAAACTAAAAAAGTCATGATCAAAATTGGCCAAATTAAAATGACATTAATTCTTGTTGGAGGAATGTCATTTTCCAACCCCATATATCCACATTGCATTATTATTTCTTAATTTGTTTTGCTTTTTGTATAAATGGTACTAAATTATTATTAATATATACCCTTTTTCAAGTAAAACAAGCTTAAAAAGTTTTCCATATTGATAACATATATATATATATATATATACATTGCATGTCGATGGAGTTGTAAATGTGATACATGACAGATGATAACAATAAAAGTTATTGTGGTGGGGTGTTGCAGATGACTATCGAAGTCAAGAATGCAGCCAAAACTTACTAGTGGAGGTTCATTCATACATGTGTCACGAGAATCTGATAAAATATGTAAATGATGATAAGTCTAAACGCGTGCATAATTTTCTTCTTTGGATCGATGGTGGTGGCCATGATTAAAGTTGTTGAATGGGAAATTAAACCGATCAAAATTACCTATTAATCACATATTGAATAGAAATTAAACCAATCGATGCATGGCGGTGGCCACATTCAATTCATTGACCTATAACATAAGTTGCTAAGGTGTACTGTCATTTGACATCATCATGATTGATGCATTATGTATAACTAATTAACTATTACAAGTTGCAACCTTGTAGTTTTATTTTTTGGATTCCTCAACTGGGCCCAATATATTATGATCGGAGGAGTAAGATATAACTCGAACCTGCAATTTCATTTTATCCACCTGTGTATATTTTTAATTAACCACGAGGTAGTCTAGAAGTTTCGAACCTACAATCTCATTTTGTAAACT
The DNA here is from genome assembly GCA_954870605.1 of Acer campestre. Lineage (NCBI taxonomy): Eukaryota > Viridiplantae > Streptophyta > Magnoliopsida > Sapindales > Sapindaceae > Acer > Acer campestre. The sequence continues at coordinate 58,730,067 of OX940799.1, forward strand.
GTTTATATTTTAAATTAACCACAAGATGGTCTAAAATTTATTATAAATGATCTTTTCATATATATATATATATATAAATTTTCAAATGAGAAAGTCCTGATATAATTTCATAAGGATATTACATGTGAGTCACTAGTTTTACATACTTTGGCTCAAGTGTCAAAACTAGTGGCTCATATTCAATATCCTCATGAAATTATATTTAGATGTCCGCATGAGAACGGGACTAATATATATATATATATGAGTAATGCTAGACGTCCCAATTTTTTTTTTCCAAATTCTATCCCAAATGATGTGGCACATGAGGTGTCAATATCACATCAATTACCACATAATCTCATGATTTATAAGATGCTGACACCTCACGTACCACATTATTTTGGATAAAATTTGGGAAAAAAAATTGGGACGTCTAGTATTATTCTATATACATCATAAATTTAAATGTTGAAGGATATGAATTTATCATAAAGGATCTTTTCATATATATATATATCATAAATTTAAATGTCGAAGAATATAAATACTACTCAAATCCAAAGTTTTTATTTTTATTTTTATGCCAATGTTTCATTTGCAAATGCAATATACACCGGAATTAAAAAAAAAAAAAAAAAAAAATCAGAAGTCCACGTACAACTAACTAATAAAGAATTAATAGGTAGATTTGAAATGCCTGATGCCCCCAATTATCAAAGTCCACATACATCTGCATGGATTTCCACAAAATTATTCCTCTAATAAATCGTTCTTAATCTTTTAGCTAAATAAGGAAACTTTTTTTTTTTTTAGAGAAACTTTTCTTTATTTTTGCCTTTGGTAATCAACCAATATGGTCCACTGATTTATTGAAATCTCTTTATCAGTGGACCTTATTGAAATAATCTCTTTATTATAATACATTCTTTGAAAGCAAGCTGTATTGATGAAAAGATTTCAACAATTTCTCTGTTGACTATTGGTGCCCTCTTTTGACGATTGAAAGTATTAATTGCGATCTTTATTAGTATTACTATCAGATGTGAGATATTTACTATAGACTTAAACATCCTAATGATGAAGCTTTATTTTGAAGCCTCAAACCACCAAGAAAAAGTACTATCAATAATTAATTCATTAGCTTATTATTTAAAACATCGAATTGTTAGGTCTCCAATTAATTACATGCTTAGGTGGTCTTTATACACTTTTCCTCAAAAGAATTAATAAAAGCTTGAAGTCATAAAAATGAGATACTTGTTCCACATGCGCGATGATTTTATGCATTTTTAAAGTTCAATAGACCCCACCATCCATTAATTAATTTTTTTTACTTGTGCTAGCTAGCTAATTCTGCATCAAATAAATATCATTGACATTGAAAATTCATATTAAGAAATTTACCACCTAAAAATAGGTATGGTCTATCTTTGTACCTCGGTTGCATTATTTGAAGCTTCAACCCCTCTTATAGCAAGAGAAAGCTCATCACCTTACAAAATTTTCATTCATTTTGCTTTATTGAATGAAAAAAATACTGTTGCTGTCTAACATTCAATTTTGATCATGATAACACATTAACATGTACTTTTTTTTTTAAAAAAAAGAGTGGATGGTGTGTTGACATGTGATTGGATGGAGGGATATATAGTGAGTTGTGTCCCGACACGTAAGGAAACGAGCTCTCTCATTCAATTATGTCATATAATTATATTTTGATTAACAATTATAGGCTAGTGAAAGGAAAGCAGAACATTACTTCTTAGTCTTGGACCAAGACCGAGACCTAAAATTAACCTCTTTGGTAGTTATTTTAGGAAGTCCTCTATCGTATATCGTGCAGTTTGGATACTAAAGAACATTAATAGAGAAATGACAGAAGAAATCACACCTAATGTATCTGAAATAGCAAATATCATGAATGTATATGTCCTTAAAAAAATTGGAATCCCCTTTTCATTAAGGTTGCCTCCTGGTGCTGTAAAAGCTGCAGCAGACAGTATCGTGGCTATGAGTGTCGAAACAACATCCAAGAATTGGCAGAATATTGGATTTTGAAAAAGATTAACTGTTTGGTGTAAGCTCATTTTAGAAAACTCGTTAACAACATGATTTACTAATTCAATAGCACATTCATGCATGTGTCATCTTGTTGGCATCTCTAACAATTTTTATAGAGGGTGCTGGAAGTGAAAATCATATCAAATGTAATTATAAATGTACTTGCATGCAGTTTGGTTTTACATGCAAACTGAGTAGTATATATATTTATGCTGTATTATTCTACATGGTTGCTTACTCAGTTGTGTAATAGCTTTCCAAGATAATCTCTTGAACCATCTAAACACTGTACAAAAGAACAAAACATATATGCTTGTTAATTAATCTTGTTAATGTGAGAATATGTTGTTAATTAGTTTAAAGAAATACAAATTTTGCAAACCTTAAGTCGTGATTGTAAAGCTAACGAATAAGTTGGAGCACTTTTTATTTACACGTGAACAACTTGAACAAATAAAAAGAAACCATTAAAAACTTTTACAATAGAAATAGTTTCCAACCATCAAAAAATCAGTCTCTCTTTCAGTCTCTCATACACCAAACTCACATCTCTCACACACATATGACACAAGTGACTTAGGCGGATATGGGCTTGGCTAGGGTGGGGTACAGCCCACTCTAGCTTTTCTTAAATTTTTTTTTAAAAGTTTTTTCAATAATTTTAAATACACCCCATTTGTTTTTGAGTACACCCCATTCAAATGGACGATTTAATAACTTACTGGTACAAAAATAATATTCGTTGCAAATTATAATCTATCGAGACTATATTTTTCGTCTCAAGAGGTTCTCTATCGGGATGAATTTTCTTTCATGACTTGTCTTCCAGCCACGGCTACTAATAATATTCGTTGCTAATTATAATCTATCGGGACGAAATTTTTCGTCCCAAGAGATTCTCTATCGAGATGAATTTTCTTTCGTGACTTGTCTTCCGGCCGCGGCTACTAATGCAAGTTAAAAAACCGATTGCCGCCAATCCATCCACAACCTCCAGAGCTCTACAACAACACCTCTTCTGTCTATTACAAAACTGTAATGGCATCCAAAAACTCACCCAAATTCACACCCAGATAATCATTAACGGATTTTCCCAAAAAAACTTCATCCTTGTGAAACTCTTATCTTTCTATATAACAGCTGGTAATCTCCTAAATGCCCACAAAGTTTTTGAAAAAATCGAAACCCCAAGTGCTACTGTATGGAACCAAATGATTAGAGGCCATGCTAGGAGTGAGACGCCGCGAAACTCGGTTGAATTGTACAAAGAAATGGTAGCAAAAAAAGCAGCCGTGCCTGATGAGTTCACGTATTCGTACCTCTTAAGTTGCTGTGCAAAAGATCGTTTGTTTAGAGAGGGAGAACAGGTTCATGCGAGAGTGTTGGCAAATGGGTTCTGCTCAAACGTGTTTGTTAGAACTAATTTGGTGAATTTGTATGTGATGAGAGGAGATGATAGTGGCGTCGTGTATGCACGCCGCTTGTTTGATGATATGTGCGAGAGAAATGTCGTGGCTTGGAATACGTTGCTTAAAGGGTATGTTATATGCGGAGATATTAATGGGGCACAGAGAGTTTTTGATGAAATGCCACAGAGGAATGTTGTTTCGTGGACGACCATGATCTCTGGGTTTGCTCATAATGGGATGTGTAAGCAAGCGTTGTCTTTGTTTAATGAGATGAGGAGAGCCCGTGTGGGATTGGACCAGGTGGTGTTGGTGGCAGCGCTATCAGCTTGTGCTGAATTAGGGGAGTTGAAGTTGGGGAAGTGGATACACTCTTAGGGGGGTGTATTGGTTTAAGATTTTATTAGACAATTTGGGGAAGTAAAAGTTTAGTGGTATTGGATTGAGACTTTTTAACAAATTAGATAAGTCTAGTGGTATGGATTGAGACTTTTTAACAAATTAGATAAGTCTAGTGGTATTCGATCAAGACTTTTAAGATTTTTTTTAAAAGTCCATATTGTGTTGTGGTATTAGATCTAGACTTTTAAGATTTTTTTTAAAAGTTCATATTGTCTTGTGGTATTGGATCTAGACTTTCAAGAGGCAGCAAATTGTGTGCTGGTATTGGATTGAGATTAAGATTTTTAGGATTTCATGACAAAATAGATTTTCTAGACTTTTTAGTGATATTTATAAATAGCTTTAACCCAAAATTGTCTTGTCCTCTCTCTCAATACTTTCTAGACTTTTTATTTTATTTCAGATATTTGGTGGGTGTATTGGTATATAATAAATGTGGCGGCAAAACATGCAAAAGACAACATAAAAATACACTTGAAAGTCGAATACCAAATGACTAATAAAATGTCTCTATGAATCAAAGATAGTTTTATTTTAGATTTCCACGATCCCAACACCACCATCGGTATGTAAAATCTTTAGGACTATTAGTAAAATTTGATCAAATACTTTATCAACATCTATAAAAGATGGATTTAGCAAAAAGTAAAGATAAAGAGGGAGTTGATTCATATATATATACACTTGATAAAAAATATATAAAAAAAAAATAAATAAATAAAAAAGCTGGTCCATTACTGATAATATCACTCTTTGTGTAGATTGAGTTCAAAGACAAAAAAAATGGTTACCATTTATATTGAATTATTGCCTGAGCGAGTTAAAAAGATATGAGTCTCGCATAAAACCATGCTTCTATAAAATTTAGATACATGTTTTTTTTTTTTTTTTTTTGAAATCTGATAACGGAAGGGTATGTCGAAACCTGTTAAGAGCAAACACTAGTTGACCGTTTGAAGTTTTTTTTTTTTTTCTTTTAAATATGTATAATTAAATCTTATATATCAAATTTTTTGTTATTTACATGTATATTAAAAAAATTCTTGTCATGCCCCGACCCCCCAAATTTTACCAATGCATACATAGTCTGTATATCAACTCATCTCACCGGACTTGAATCATCTATCACTAACATGAAATGTGGACGTACACTGTACACACCACTAGAGAAAAAAAAAAAAAGATTAAAGAGCAGTGAATATTGGAGTTTGATAACATATGAATTAATGAAGTCCAACAAGCCAAACAGAAATACTTCAGTGTTCAAGCCATTTTATTTCCTTATTTCATGTCATTTCTGGTGAGGTAGTGGGGGATAGGTTGTTGATTATTATATTTATTTCATATGGTAACATTTTCTACACCATATGAATCAACTGAAGGTTATGTGTTGATTGGTGGTATCTCAAAATTTTATTACTTCTCTTCATAGCTTATACGTGTTTCTCATTCTATTTTTGTTGTTCAATGAGTACCCTTAACAAGATTATAGAATACTGGAACTTGGAGAGAAAATTGAATACTACAATTGACTTTTGAAAGTCTATATTTTTAAAAGTCCAAAAAGTCTAGAAATAAAATCTAGATAATCCTAATAGTCTATAAATAAAGTCTAAAGACTCTTTTAGAATCCTAAAAGTCTAGTCCATATAATCATAATAATCCTAAAAGTATAATCCTAACAATCCTAATAATCTTGCAAATCCATAAAATCCTTGCACCCAAAAATTGTCTATTAAAATCATAATCTAATACACCCCCTTTATATTGAAGGGACTTTATGTGTTGGGAGAGAACCACTTTTAGTTTCTTTGAACAATGCACTTATACATATGTATGCAAGTTGTGGTGAGATTGAACTTAGCTTATCAAGTGTTTAGAAAGACACAGTGGAGAAGTAGAATTTCATGGACAACCATGATTACGGCATTTGCAAAACAGGGTTATGCTCAGGAAGCGCTTGCCGCTCGTTCCTCAATGATTTGCATGGTCTTATTAGCCCAGTTCGTCAAGAAACGCCCCTTCCGCTCGTTTTGCTGGGAAAGGTACAAATGGGTTATACCTAAACGACTTTTGCATTACATTTTATTTTTTTTCTTCGTTTTATTCTTTCTAACTTTTTTTATTTCCTTGCTTCTTTTAGTCCAAGAATGCGTTATTGTCAACTTTCTTGTTTCTTTATCAAATTGTTTGGCTTGGCAGATCAGGCATCTATATGGTAAGGAGTGTTCCTTGTATTTTTCTTCAGTTTCATTTGTTCTTCACCAGTTTCTGTCAGAAAATGTTAGCAAGGATCACTAAGATACTTTCTTTCAACAGAACAAGTAACGTGTTGAGCTTCTCGTTTCTTCTCTGTATTGCAGGAGCGGGTGGCAAACTTTGGGATGATCCACCTGCATACTTTGCTCCATTTTTTTAATCCCTTGGTAATTAGGTTGTTTGTCTTCCAGGTATTTCTACCCATGCTTGTAGATGTTTTTAAAGAGTCAAAAAGCACACAGCACCACCAGTTTCCCTCGTTGGGCAGGTCTTTTCTATTATCTCTCTTTGCTTCAGCTAATGGAACCATCAAGTGATCAAGAATCAAGATTTACACCAAATTAAGTTGCACATATGTGGAAGAAAATCACACGTGCACTTGAATTAATAATTTGACAACCAAATAAATCACAGTACGAAAGAAGAGGAACAAGAGTTTCAACAACAATAACTTTTTTTTTTGAAAAGGTTAATTTATTGAGGCCAAAAGCCAAAGCTCACAAAGAGCACACAACAAGCAGGCACAAGCCACCCGCAAAGCCAAACAACCAAAAGGAAACAACAAAAGACCACCCAAAGCACAAAAAACAGCACAGCAACAAGCGACCCCAACAACAAAAACAAAGCAGAAACCGCACCAAAAGGCACGCAAAAAACCAAAAACAACAAACAGCTCAACCATCACTCCAATCCACAAAGTCCCCTGACTGCTTCACTCTCATCTTTGCCAAACTATCGGCAAAAGAATTAAAAATTCTCGAGTCGAACACAACCTTCACAAGACATTGGTCTTTAAGAAATTCACGTATGTGGTAAATCTCGTTAACCAGAGCCACGTTCCCGAAATCCCCTTGATTAACCCACGCAACAGCCACTTTCGAGTCACTAACAACATCAATAGCACGACCAATTAAGCACCGATTATCAGCAATCAACTCAATAGCTCTTTTGATAGCAAACAATTCAGAAGTGTTTGAGTCTAGAATCCCCAAATGAAATGAAAAAAGGCAAAGGACCTTTCCGGACGAATCTCTCAGCACCCTACCAATACCAGATGGCCCTGGTTTCCCCAACGCCGACCCGTCCACATTAAATTTGAGTTTATCGGGCACAGGAGGTATCCAATCCACAATTTTGGACTGCTTACCTTTACACTTGTCTTGGCACAGATCTTTCAAATTTAATAACAAAGCATTTACCGTCTCTTGCGAACCTTTTCCAAGGTGCTTAAACCATCAGACCGTTCTAAATTTCACCAAGTCCGCAGCCTGCCAAGTCTCAGTATTCTTATCTTCAAAAAATTTCAGATTTCGGCATTCCCACACAGTCCACACTATAGCGCAAAACATCGTACACCACGCTCTCACCTGATTTCTGCCAGGGCAGCTGCCGTACCAACCTTCTAGCCACTCACAAATAGAAGAATTCATACAACTCTTGACCTCCCACCAAGCCATGCATCTATTCCACAGGGAATTCGTCCAACCACAGTGTAAGAAAAGATGATCCAGAGACTCAATCGCATTGGCACAGAAAACACAATTGGAATCAACAATCTGATGCATTCCAAGCTTGACAAGCACCTCTTTCACCAGAATTCTGCCTCGCCACAGCTGCCAAAGAAAAACCTCAATTTTAGGGGGACAAATCCCTTTCCAGAGGAACAACGGAACCGAGCTTCTAGAATTAGACGTATCTTCCAGCTTCTTAGTGAAAGACTTAACAGAAAAAATTCCTTTAATATCAAAAGACCAAGCCATCTTATCATCACAGTGCCGTCTCAAATGAAGACATTTCAAGAAGGTTTCGAAGCATCTCCACTGTTCAATTTCCCAATCGAAACGAGGTCTCCGAGTTTCAATATTCCAAACCCAACTATCGTCTATCCAATCACCAAAATTCTGCACAGCCCCTGATTTATGGACAGCTAGCGCAAAGCATCTCGGAAAGGCACACTTTAGAGGTCTACCATCTACCTGAAAGTCAGACCACAACTGCAGTCTATTACCCCTTCCCACAACCGGAATAAAGCCATGATTGATGACAGAAGCCGATTTAGAGCCCTCCTTCAGCAGACCCTGCAGAGATTTGACAAAAAAAGAGGCATAATTCAGCCCACGCCACTCACACACCATCAAAGATTTTTCAATCTTGTATTTGGAACAAATGACATTCCTCCATAACGAAAATTCTTCCTTGCTAAATCTCCACAACCATTTTGCTAACATAGCTTTATTTTTGTCAACAAGACTTCCAATTCCTAAACCACCCAATTGTTTCCTTTTACAAACATCCATCCAGTTAACAGCATGAATCCTCTTTTTAAGAACCCCATCACCCCATAAAAAACCTCTTTGAATTTTCTCAATTTTCTTGACCACCCCCAAAGGCATTTTAAAAACTGAAAGGTAATAAGTTGGGATATTCGAAATCACGGATTTAATAAGGATGAGTCTCCCTCCTTTAGAAAGAAATCTCCTTTTCCAAGGAGCAAGGCGATTATCAATTTTGGAAACCAAATGGTTCCAAAAACTCAACCGTCCCGGTCTACCCCCAAGCGGAAAGCCAAGATACGAAATGGGCAGAAACGCTTGTTTGCAGTTGAGTGCAGCAGCCCATCTAGGAGATATCCGATCATCCTTAATCCCCACCTGTACCACACAGGATTTATGAAAGTTGATTTTTAACCCAGAAGCTAACTCAAAACACCTAAGGATTCTTTTAGCATTGAGAGCAAACTCCATCCTAGGCTTTAGAAACAAAATTGAATCGTCTGCAAATTGGAGGTGCGTAATATGAACTGTATCCTCCTCAAACCGTTCCCCTTCAATCAATCCAAGACTTCTAGCTTTCTGAAACAAAACATTCAAACCCTCCACAGCTATATTGAAAAGAAGGGGAGAGATGGGATCACCTTGTCTGAGACCTTTCTCCATTACGACCTGAGGTGTAGGGCTGCCATTAACCAAAAAGGACAGACACGAGGTAGAAATACACTCTTTAATCCATCCACGCCATTTTTCCCCAAACCCCATTCCTTCCATCATGTGGTCCAAGAAATCATGATCAATACAGTCATACGCCTTTTCAAAGTCTAATTTCACCAACAAACCCCCTTCCTTATCTTTTTTCCATTTGTTGATGACTTCTTCCGCAATCACAAAGGAATCCGCAATCTGGCAATTGGCAACAAAGGCCATCTGAGTTTCCCCAATTATGGAATTCATAGTCTTTTTTAATCGCATAGCCAAAACCTTCGAAAGAATCTTGTACAACGACCCAACAAGACAAATCGGCCTATAATCCTTGATTGTCTCCGGATTTCCGATCTTGGGGATAAGCGCCACAAAAGTTCTATTAATCTCCTTAACTGAAGTTCCACCAGCATAAAATTCATGGAGAAAATTCATGAAATCCCCTTGAATATCCTCCCAATGGGCTTTAATAAAATTCAAATTGAATCCATCCGGCCCCGGAGCTTTATCACCATCACAATTAGAAAGAGCCAGAACCACTTCCTCCACAGTAAATTGTCTCTCTAAATCGTTCATTTCATCCTCCGAAATTTTCTTCAGACCCTCCCAAGATAAACTTGGTCTTTGCCAACTTTCCTTCTTAAAAGGATTTCTGAAAAAATTAACAACCCCTTCTCTGATGCCATCTTGATCTGAAACCGTGACCCCTTCAATGACTAACTCAGAAATTAAATTTCTCCTCTTCCGACCATTGGCAATACTATGAAAGAAAGAGGTGTTTTTATCTCCCTCACGCAACCAATTGATGCGCGATTTCTGTCTCCACGCAACCTCTTCACGCCTCATTCTCTTCCATAATTCTTCCAGCAGCTCTTGCCGTTCCTTCTTAGACTGATCTGACCAGCCCACCAACTCAGCCTTCGTATCAACTTCCTTTAGCTTCTCTTCCACTTCCTTTGGATTCAATAATTTTCCTTTTGACAAGCCCAACCAGTTTTTCAGCGAAATTTTCGATGCTTTTGCTTTAGAAAAAAGAACAAAACCCATCGAACCTATCCTCTCACAACCCTTCCACCCTTTAATAGCCTCTTTCATCATCTCCTTCTCTTCTAACCACCAATTGCAAAATCTGAACGGTCTTGGCCCCCATTTCCTAGAATCATCTGTTAGCATCACCGGGTTATGATCCGACAGAGATCTCAGAAGACTCTTCTGAACTAAGTTCGGGAACCACAACAAAATAGAAGGAGATAACAGGAATCGATCCAGCCTCGCCCATGCTTGATTAACTCTGTTATTAGTCCAATTGTAAGCCGATCCATGCAAAGGAATATCAAGAATATTAGCTTGCATTACGAAATCTCTGAAGCTACGAATATGTCCCATATTACAGCTCACCCCAATTCTTTCCGACGGATCCAAAACCACATTAAAATCCCCACCCACACACCAAGCCTCTGGAAACGACTGCATAGCGTTAATAATAAAAGCCCAAAGATCTCTTCTGTCACTCTCCACTGAAGCCGCATAAACATTGCAGAATACAATCTTCTTATTAACACTCCTAAGCACCCCTGACACTATAATACATCTACTGCTTGAGATACATTCCTCTACCGTAAAACAGTCATCATTCCAAAGAACAATCAGACCACCAGATGCACCTTCAGCATCAACCCCAACCCCTATCGATAGCCAAAAACCCCCCACGGCATTCACAATTCTACTATCAAAACTTTTCAGTTTCGATTCCTGGATAAACAAGACTTCCGGTTTATAATGCAAGACCACCCCCTTGACCATCCTACATTTGATCCCCGAACCCAACCCTCTCACATTCCAAGAGATTATTAACATTAAAAAGAAAGAAACCAAGGAGAGGCAGAGAAAAACTTATCTGACAGTAGACTCTGCCAGCCTATTTTCATCCTCCAATTCCCTTTGAGCAATCACCTTTTCTAAAGAATCCTCTTTGCCATTGAAATCAATTCCCAAAGCCATACCAACCTCTATCACTTTTGCAATCTCCATACTCAAACTCCAACTAGATTCCTGCTCGTCATTACCTCTCCCCAGATTACTATTCCCTGCCTCCCTACCCTTCGCATTCAGAACGTAGCCAAGAGAGAATCCCTTCTCAACAACCTTAGCAATTTCTTCTTGGAGGCTCCAGCGTTTCTTCTCAGCATTCTGATTATGAGTTCCTTTATTCCTCTCATTGCCCAGTTCGATAGCCAACGTTATCGACCTTAGCTCATCAGCATTAACGTGACCACCTTCAGCATTCAGCAAAGGAAAAGAAATTGGGCCTTTCAGAGGTAAGTTAATATCTCTTCCCTCCTGATCCGAAATGGGCCAAATAGACTGATCAATATGGGTGACCAAAATCTTGTTTGAGTTTCCCTCCTTAATACCTCTCATAGTCGGACTCACAGCCCATGACTCAGATCCATCTTCAGAAGACTCTGGATGGGCTTCAATATTCAATTTAGGCCCATATTTATCAGTCTCCATAACAGGCCCAACATGCCTATTAGACCAGCCATCTCTACACACTTGTCTCCATTTTGAGCACTCCCCTCTTCCTTCCCCTTCCCTCCTCAAATGACTCATCGCCGAATCTGACTCTGAAGATGATTATGAGCTTTTTACTTCTCTGACATGGCTGTCTTTCCTCTTCTCAAGCTCCAACTTGCCTTCTCTGTATAACACAACAGACGGCCTCTTTTTTGTAGACTTAAACTTAGGTTGCTTTCCTTTAACCGTCTCTCCTCCTTGTAGACCATCTTTTCTGTGCATCGAAGGCCGATATTTGTCAGAACTTTTACCTAAACTCCTGCCAACTTTCCTACTTCTGACATTCACCCACTCCTCCCTGTCCACCAACTCCATCCTGTCACTTCTGTTTGACCTCCAATTGTCTTCATTTTCCGATGTAGAAAATTGTGTTTCCGGCACCCTTTCAAAATTCAAATCCAAATGTTTTGCAATCCATTCATATGATGTCGGAATCGGATCCCTCTCCAACGTGACAATGAAGCTCTTGTTTCCCTCATTCACCTTCAGTTTTTGAACACAGTGTTGATCTTCATAAAGAGAGATCAGCATTTTGCCTCTATCCAATCTTTTTCGCAGTAAGGTGTCTTCTTCAATTAAAAGGACTTTTCCCACTACCTTTCCTATTTTCATGAAGACAGATTCGTTCCAGCATTCCAACGGGACCCCTGAAAATGCAATCCAAACTGGTGTATTTTGGCACTGAATATTATCAGTCCATTTTTCCATTGAGATAAAGGTGTCATCCCAAAAGAACCGGTTCTTGATAAATCCCATACACTCAATTTCTGAATCAAATTTCCAAAGAATAGCTTTCCCACCTAGATACATAAAAGAAATCCCAAAGCCTCTATCCAGAAGCCTCATATTAACCCTGCTAACACAAGCAAAATCCTTCAGAAATCCAACTGCACAAAACTCCAGCCACTTCTTATCGATATCCTTCAAACCCAGATTGATCGTCATCATCTCTTCCTTTTCCTCCAATTCTTTGCTTTTATGTTTGATCTGATTCGCACTAACTGCTTCCGCAAACGAGACATGGTCCTTCCGCCTTTCACCCGTCATTTTCTGGTCTTTCCACTTATCCTCCCTGTTGTCTCTGTCTTTTGCCCTCCCTTCCAGCTTATGCCTCGCCATTCTGTTTCTCATATCCGTTCTGTCTCTCATCTCCACTCTGCCACCTTCATGCCTCCTCTGATTCCAACCAAACTGAGCTACTTTGACATCTATTGGCCATCCATAGACGTGCATCCCCTTAGTCTTCTCAACCACCCTTCTCGCTTCCTCAAGTGTTGCAAACCTCACGAAGGCAAAGCCTCTCTTTCTTCCCCTGTTCGCCTCTGAAAGGTGAATGTCCCTCACCTTCCCAAATGTCTTGAAAAGTCCCCATAAACACAGCAAATCCACCTTCTCATTCAGATTGTCCACAAAAATTGAGTGCAAGTTATCTCTGAAATCACGTCTTTTTTCCACCCATGCACTATCAGAGCCTCTCTCTCTAAAAACCTCTCTCATCTTTACAGTCCCTTACACTTATACTCAACAACAATAACTAATTAATTACTTATTACATCACAAGTTTTAATATTACATCACATATAATTACTGACGAAAGCACGATCAGACATAATAATTAAGTGATTAAGTCACTATTTAGCTACATTGCTTTTTAATAAAGCTCCTGAATTCCTTGATAGTAAATAATGCGAGGAAGAAAAGTCCTGCCAAGAATATGCCAAACCTCCGGGATCCTTGCACAAAAGCATCAGTAGCTATACTGTCATTTGTTGCCAAAACTAACCCATATTTTAAAAGTAATGTTGCTGCAGTGATAAGAGCCCCCATCATGATTGAGCAGAAATATAACGAGTACTTATAGTGAAGAGAAGACACAATGGTTATCGAAAAAATTGTCCCCAACGATAAAAAGAAACACAAGACATCATAGATGAGGAATGATTGGAGTTTTTGAAGTTGGCCATATGCGATATTCATCGGCTTCGATTGCAGTTGCTCCGGTTTATTGTCACCAGGAAGGGTGAGTATAGCCTGCAGACAAAATGTTGCAAGCAATGAACACAGAACAATTATTCCGTGTTTTATCATGCCATCCAATAAATCTTTCTCCTCCTTATCAGATGAGTGATCACCTGCACCATGAGAACTATCGACGTCTACAATTTGTCGTTGTTGTTCTTCGTTTCTACGACCTTCACTAGCAGTAATGATTGGTACACCAGCTGCTTGTTGATCGCTAGAGCCACCTCTCTGCGGACTTTGGGCTAGGCTATTCATTTCTCTGATATCAACTTCTGATGATGAAGCGTTGATATAATTCAAGGTGATTTTGGAAAATCTGGGAACTGGGTTGGGTATTTGGGTTTGGGTATCTTATCTAAGTCTGAGAAAGAGATCAGATATGTATGACTTAAGACTGTGATGAGATCGTGAAGAGAAAGAGGTGATGAGATCTGTTTTTTATAAGGAAAAACATAGTTCAGAGAATCAGAGATGAGAGAGTTTGGAGAGATGAGAGTTGTTATAGTTGTATATATATATACTTTGATGCTGAAAGTAAGTCGGATAGAGCAGCCTATTTATAGCCATAGTTTGATCCATAAATCCTCATTGCCAAGCAGCTTCCTGGAAACTTCATTCCAATTAAAATTATATTTTGATCCATAAATCCTCTTTGGCAAGCAGCATCCTGGAATATTAATTTTAGTATAAATAATTAAATAATTTTCAATATAAATTATTTGAACAATAATTTAAGTGTTTAAGATTAATTTTTTTTTTAAAAAATAATTTGCAAAATATCTCTAGATTTCGGGATGAAATTCACAATATTTCGGGAATATCAGAAGATTTTTATGAATATTTTGAAATTGACCGGATATTTACTAGACATTAGATATTTCCTCTGTTTTAATATCGATTCCTCTAAAATATGGATATCAATGGATGGATATATCAGTGGATATATCGATTTTAAATTCCTTGGTCAAGTTGGGAGAGTAGACAATGAGTGGTAGAACTAGACTTGACGCCCTTCGACTTTTTATATTATTTTTATTTTTATTTTTTTAAAACCGTAGTGTCATAGTATATATGGAAATTGCTTGGGTACTGACTCCAGTACCCAAGATACTGACCCCACCAATGGAGTGTTACCACGTGCCTTTTTTCTTTTAATATTTTACATTTATTTCTTTGTATTAATCACAAATTGGTTATGTGGCAAAACCTCATTGGTTGGTCAATACCTTGGGTACTGGCCAGTCAATACCCAAGCATTGTCCTTAAAACCACTGTCCAGAGCAGATGTCGGTCAGTGGCTAGCAATCCCCTCTATGAAATTGGACTATATTGCACCATTATCCCTAGGAGAGAAGGTACGCATTGCAGTCAAAGATGCCATAGGCCACAGGGCATCAATGGAGCTTTCTTCTCTCCACCCGGAATGAGGGCAAATTATAAATTATAAATTTATGAATTTTTTTAAGCTTCTAATTAAATTATAAATTTATAATATAAGTTCCTTGTTTTTATTTAACAATTCATTTTTTTGAGTACTAAAAAAATTATTCATTTACTTTGTCAAATTATATCCAATATATATATATAAACTTGTTGAAACGGTTTCAAGTTTTTACTATAATAAAAAACATTAATTTCAAATTTTAATAATATCCATTGGATTTGCTTTCATCCAATCTAACTATAGTTATTAAGTTCAACAAGATTATTGTTCCAATAAAGTAGTATGACCATTAACATTGTCCGTATATTTTAAGTCATTTTCAAAAATATCAGGGATAAAATATTCATTTAATATCAAACAAAATAAACAGGGATATGATTCTAGAAGTGATCCCATTTTTATTTTATTTTATATATAGTCAACAGAATCAAACAGCTACCAATGGGTAAGTGAAGCTCAAATTGACATTTGAATAAGAATTAGCCAACTAATATTCATTAAAAAAAGTGTATATAATAGCTATTGGACCCCTTGCTAATGTGGTTGGACCCTCCAATTAGAGCCTACACCACCATGGTTCAATACCCATGGCACCCATGTATATATTTACATATATTCTTTGTCCCTCCTTGGCTATCAAGTGAGGGTGCTCTCTCTCCTTTAGTGGGAGCAGTTAGACAAATTTATCCATGCACCAAATTAAACACACTAGAAATTAAACATGTGTGTTTAATTGAAGAAGGCATGTGTGTTTAATTGAGAAATCACCAAGGGTATTTTTTTCTCATCAGTGGAAATTTTAGTAAAAACAATCAAAACACTAATGCTAATGTTGGATATAATCATGAATCCAACATACCTACGTAAGTTTGATACCTACGTAAGTTTTAACATGCAAAAAGACATACTCGGAAATAACTAAGTTTTAAAAAAGAAATTTTTTTCTCTCGTTAATTATAACCTTTCTTCTCTAAAACTTCCTCTCTTTTGTAAAAATTCTGAAATCATAAATAAAGTTTGCGACTTATTTGATCTGTATATCTATCTATTGTTCATCACTGCTGTCAGACTTATACTGACATTGTAAGTATTATTATATTTTAATTTCGTTTTACTATATCCAATTTATGTTTCTATTTTTGCTATATATTATCTTGTCTATACTATCATATTTGCTTATATATATATATTCATACACACTAAATATAATTATTCTTTTCAAAAAAAAGAAAAAATTGATTTCCAAAAAATATCTAAAATAAATTAATGTCACCCACTTATTTACCAAAATGTCACTTATCATGGTTCATCTTCAAGTCTTCCTCACATACGCATTATCAACTCTAATACAAGCCAAATTAATTAAAGATAGTCAATCTTCATTTTAACTCCGTTTTGTTATGAGGAAGTGTGGGAAGCGTTGAAGTCTTGTGACGGCAACAAGGCTCCGGGCCCGGATGGTATGAATCTAAACTTCGTTAAATCTAATTGGGAGATGATTAGGGATGATTTTATGAAGTTTATTGTTGAATTTCACAATGATAGTTCAATTGTTAAGGAATTAAATAGAACTTTTATTGCCTTAATACCTAAATGTGCTAATCCGGATTCGATGAGGGATTTTAGACCCATTAGCTTAGTTGGTTGTATATATAAGATTTTGGCTAAGGTCCTTTCCAATCGTCTTAAGAAAGTTATGGATTCTATTATTGGGGAAACTCAATCGGCGTTTATGAAGAATCGTCATATTCTTGATAGTTTTGTTGTGGCCAATGAAATTATTCATTCTTGGAAGAGGGATGTGGAAGGGGGATTGGTTGTGAAATTGGACTTTGAGAAGGCGTATGATAGCATGGACCATGGTTTCTTGGCCATGATTATGAAGGAGATGGGTTTTGGGGAAAAATGGAGAAATTGGATTCAAAGTTGCATCTCGAGTCCGGAGATTTCTGTGTTAGTTAATGGTTGCCCAACTACGCAATTTGGGATGGGAAGAGGGCTCCGTCAAGGGGACCCCTTGTCTCCGTTTCCCTTTAATATGGTCACGGAGGCCCTTAGTTGCCTTTTTCGAAAGGCTCAAGGGTTAGGGATGATGGAGGGGGCGGTTTTGGGAGATAATTTGGTCCAAGTCTCCCATTTGCAATTTGCGGATGATACCATAATTTTTATTAGGCCAAGGTTGGATTTTCTTTGTAATGTTAGAAGAATTCTAAGATGTTACGAATTGGAGTCAGGGCTGAAAATAAATTTCCACAAGACTTGTATAGCCAGAGTGGGGAGGAATGCCTCGGATAGTGATGTTTGGGCAGAGACTCTCAATTGTAAAAAAGCGGAGCTCCCTTTTACTTATCTAGGGCTTCCGTTGGGAGTAAAGAAGTCCTCAAAAGCCATGTGGGAGCCGATTTTGAGCCGGATTAGGAACCGTTTAGCCCCTTGGAAGAGAAAATTTGTGAATAAAGGAGGGAGATTAGTTCTTATAAAGTCTGTGCTTTCTAGCTTACCGTCCTATTTTATGTCCGTTTTTCGTATGCCGGTAGGGGTGGCCATGGAAATTGAGAAGCTCCAGAGGTCTTTCTTTTGGGGTGATGGTAGAGAGAAACGGAAACTTCATGCCATTAAATGGGATATTGTGTGTAAGAGCAAGAAGAATGGGGGTTTGGGTATAGGTAGGATGTTGGATAAAAATAGGAGCTTGTTAGCTAAGTGGGTGTGGAGGTTTGGGACGGAGGAAGATTCTTTGTGGAGAAGGGTGATATGTTCGAAATATGGGGTGTCTAGTTCAGCGTTTGCTTGGAATTGGGACAGCAACAAGAATAAGTCTCATTTTTTGAAAGCTATTGGCAGCCTTTTTGCTGCAGATTCTACCACTGCTAAGATTATGAGAGAAGGTCTCCAGGTGAAGGTTGGGAATGGCATGAGAGCTAGTTTTTGGCATGATCCTTGGGCTTTAGACGTGCCACTCAAAGTGGCTTGTCCTAGATTGTTTGTGCTTGCTGAAAAGAAAGAGGGCAATGTGGTTGAGTTTGGTAGGTGGATCGGTGGTAATTGGAATTGGGATGTGAAGTTGAGAAGAGCTCTCTTTGATTGGGAGAATGTTCAAGGGGAAATTTTTCATAGTATTTTGGAGTGTATGAGAATGTCTAAAGAGGGGAAGGATTCGTTGACATGGACTTTGAATTCGGACGGTAATTTTACGGTTAGCTCTTTTCGCAGGTATTTGGAAGATGTTTCAGTCGAGTATTGTCCGGATCACTAGTTAATTTGGCAAGGTGTTTGTCCGCCAAAGGTGGAAATGTTTATGTGGCAGCTATTGAAAGGGAGGGTGTTGGTTCGAGATGTGTTGAGTAGTTTTGGTTGTGCTGCTGGAATATCTTTGGGCTGTCCTCTTTGCAATACTAGTGAGGAATCCATCGATCATCTCTTTCTGCATTGCCCGTGGTCCTGTAATCTTTGGAGTAGATGCATGAAGTGGTGGGAGGTTAATTTTTGTTTCTGCAAAACTCTGCTGGAATGGGCTAGGAGCTGGCCGGGTTTGCGTCCAAATTCAAAGAGCAGTTGGGTGTGGAACTCTTTGTTCTTTGCGCTTACCTGGACAGTGTGGGAAGTTAGAAACCAAAAGATTTTCAAGGACAAGGAGGTCTCTTTGAGTTGGGCAGCGGATATGGTGGGGTTTAGAGTGGTTTGGTGGTTTAAGCACATGAGGAAGAATGGTTTTGAGCCAATTACTCATATGTTGCTTAATATTCAGGAGAGCTGTGCTTCGTCTAAGCCTGGTATTCGCAAGCCTAGGAATTGGGAACAGATTTCAGTCACAAATGCCATGATCTTCAATGTCGATGGGTCTTCTAGAGGTAATCCTGGCAGTGCCGGGATTGGAGGGGTTTTGAGAGATCGTCTGGGGAAAATTATGGGGCAGTTTTCTCTTCACTCTGGTTACTTGGATGCTATTTCAGCGGAAGTGCTGGCCATTCGGCAGGCTTGTGCGTTTTGTGCCCAGACGGCAGTCCTAAACAGGCAAAGGATTGTCATTCTAAGCGATTCGAAAGTGGCAATTGCTTGGGTAAATGGTAGTGGGCCTATTAGAGATGATTGCGAACCAGCCATCACTGAGATTCGAAGTCTTCTGGATCAGCTTTATAATACTTCTGTGGTGTTTAAACCTAGAGCAAACAATTCGCTTGCGGATAACTTAGCTAAGCATGGGTCGGGGCTGTTGGAAAATGTTTTAATCTGGGATTTTGGGTAGCTCTCATTGGCTGTTTCCATTTGTGTTTGCTTTGTCTCTTTTCGTTTTCTGTTTTCTTTTGTTTTGCTCTGTTCTTTGTGGGGTTGTGGGGGGCTTTTTTGGCTGCTTTTTTGTGGCGTCAGGTGCTGGCTTGTAGCCCTGTTTTGGCCTGTGTTTCTGTGGTTTTTCCCGTTAATATATTGGCAGTTCAAAAAAAAAAAAAAAAAAAAAAAAAAAGAGCCACCCAATTATGTCATCTTCATTTTAGAGTGCCACATGTTTATATGAGCTTGATTGATGTAGGAATTTTTGTAATTACTTCTCTTTGTTGTGTTTTGTGACTTTGTCAACAAAGTTGAAAACTAAAATGAGGATTTATTTTAGATTTTTTTTTTTTTTTTGGAAATCAATTTTTTCTTTTGTTTTTTGAAACGAATAATTATATCTAGTGTGTATATATGTATAGCATATCTCAAATATATATATATCTTTTTAAAGAAGATTAAGGCTACAAAATCTAAAAAAACAGAGAAGAGAAATGTGTATTGATCTAAATCATGTCTTTTGTTTTTTAAAAAGAATAATTATATTTAGTGTGTATGAATATATATATATATATATATATATTCATACACACTAAATATAATTATTCTTTTCAAAAAAAAGAAAAACTTGATTTCCAAAAAACATCTAAAATAAATTAATGTCATCCACTTATTATCCAAATGTCACTCATTGAAAAAATTGATTTCCAAAAAACATCTAAAATAAATTAATGACATCCCCTTGTTTACCAAAATGCCACTCATTGGATGGAATTATATGGAATTGGATGGAATGACTATTAGTGTCACAAAATTCATCAAAAATAACCATTTTGATAGTATGTCATCAATTCAATGGCCATCGAGGTAATTATCCCTTCAAAAAATTGAAATGAAATCATAATGTTTTGGCTATTTGGGGATTTTTTTTTTTTTTTTTTTTTTTTTTTTTTTTTTTTTTGCATTAACTAGTCAACTACCACAGTCCACAGTTGCTCTAGTACGTATTATCAATTGAATTTTATTAAGGGATAATTACCCCGGTGACCATCAACTTATACTACCACTATCAAAATGACCACTAGATGGGGAATTGGTTTCGGTTTCATTACTTTTTTAACTTTTTTCCAAACAATCATTACTCTTCTTTAAAATATTATATATATTGTTATATATATTAATAAATAAATTATATAATATATTTAAAATATCAACACAATCAATAATTATTTAACAAATTATATTTAAATTAAAATAAAACAACTTATTCATTTAAAATTACCACAACTGAATTATATCAACAATAAAAATAAATATTTAAAATAAAATATTGTATACGATTAGACATGGCGCCGGTTTCGGTTTAGTTCCGGCTTCGGTTCCGAACCTTTAAAACCGGTTCTGATTCCGATTTTGAAGGTTCGTTTTTGAAGGTTCGTTTTTGGTTCCGGTTTTGAAGGTTTGGTTCCGGTTCCTCAGTTCCGGTCCGGTTCAATCGGTTTTTGATCGATTCACACTTTTCAATTTTATCGGATCGGTTCACTTTTTCAAAAACCGGATATTGTCGGTTTTTTATCGGTTCACTCGAAAAGTGTACCGATCCATTAAACGCCCACCCCTAATTAAATTTATTTATATTTTGTCATTATGTATATAATTATTGAAATTAATAATAATGTATTTAAATTTAAATAATTGAAATATATATTAAAATTATATATATTTTTTCATTATATATATTTATTGAAATTAATAATTATATATTTTAATTTTAATTATATATATATAAGCTCAACTCAATGATTAGATAGAGTTGGGAACCCAACTCCAATCATTGGGTGAGACCCAAATGGAGTTCCAAATTTGGAATCCAATTTGGGTCTATTTGGATGGAGCCCACTTTTAGATCTCTTTTTTAGGGTCTAACTTCTTACCATTGTGGCACCATTTATCAAAATAAATATGGGTCTAGTGCAAATGGATCTCTTTTTGGGAACCATTGTGGATGTTCTGAGAGGTAGAGTGGGAGACCATATTTGAGTGAGACAGTGAGTGGGTATTGACTTTTCACTACAAGAAAAAAGAGGTTTTATGATGGAGAAAAACCGTCATAACAAGCAATTCATGACGTTTAAAAACTATCATTAATCTCAGCGTCAAGAACAGTTTCTTGACGGTTTTAAAAGCGTCATAAGTTTATGACGGTATTTCACATCATAAATTCTTGATGGTTTTTACCCATCATATTTCTTGTGAAATTGTTTTTTATTTTTAATAATTTTAATTATTATTCTTATTAAATCTTTTAATATTAATACATATTTAAAATTTAATTAATTTAATTAATTTAATGAAATTAAATAAATCATTTAAAATATAAATGTCATTCTTCAATTTTATTGAACAAAAATCTCACACACAATAAATAGCTATACAAAAAAAAAAAAAAAAAAAAAAACATAAAAAAAATATGTAGTAATATTACACAAAAGAATTTCAAGAAAAAAAGTAGTATTAATCAAAAGCAATCCAAAATTTTATTCAACAAAATTTATCCCGTATACAACAAATAACTATGAAAAAAAAAAACACATAGATACAAAATATAAAATGTCTTAACTAAAAAAAATTACAATTGCAAAGTTCATCTAATAATACTTCGATTTGAACAAATAATTCCAGAGAATGTTACAATCTTCATGTTGATAACCTGCATGATTGAAACACAAAAAAGAAAAAAAAAAAGTTATGTATCAATAAAATAAAATAAAACACAAGTGGTTTACTAAGCAATTATAATGGTTTATTAAGTAGCTTGTGTTAAATAAATATGTCAGAATTTGCACGTCAGTGCCCCATCAAGCCCGCCTCTTATTAAACTTTTTTTAATAACATTAAAATGTCTAATATAACCCTATCATTTAAAATAGTTTTTGAATATTTTGGTAATTCTACCATTTAAAAAAACTTTTTCTGATTGACAATATAAACGACCAACATCTTCCTATTAAAAACTCTACTTGTAAAATGTCTACTTTAAAAGATCTACTTGAAGAAGCTCTTTCAAACAGAGACTAAGTGACAATACAACCATCTCGTACACACTATATCCCGTGATATGTTTACCCATTTCCTATATTTTTCATTAACTTCTGCTTTTTACTTTTTACTAATTATTTTCATGTGCGCGCCAGAGGTTTTATTTATTTTTATTTTTTTATTTTTTTGATGGAAAGAGCACCTGAAAATCTGGAAAACCAGATCCAGGGCAAGGTTACAACCAATCTGGGACTCCACAAATAAAACTAATTGAGCACAAGCCCAGAACAGAGTCCCACAACGGGAGAAAAACGCCCACACAAGAGTGGGATTACAACCAAAACATAAAACTAAACACAAAGAAACACACAAGCTGAAATAGATCCGGAGGAGAGACCCAGGCCGCCGGAGAAGACCCACCAATGACGTCGCCGTCGGAGATGCCGATCAAAACCCCCAAACCACCATACCAATCAAACCTCCATCAGTTACAAAGCCCGACTCCGCAAAGCAAAAACCGACCAAGCCAAAACCAAGATCAGTGAAAGGAAGACATCGAAGCTGCCGGCGGTGCCCCGGCGGAGAGGATGGGGTCGGACGAACTCCAAAACCACCGATCAAGACAACTCACGCCGAATCACATTGAGTTTTCATGAGAATACATGTGATATTTATGGTTTGAATTTGATAGATGTAATATCTGAAACTTTTTTGTCTTTATATACATTAAAATTAATTTATATATATATATATAATGGCAGAAAATAAGTTGATGATATGAAAAGGACATAATGGGGAAAAAGTTAGGCAAGTGGGAACTCACCAACCCATAAAATATAAAGTAAAAATGAAGAAGTTAACTTTTGGGCAGAAGTACTTTTTATTCTTCTGCTTATTATTTATTAAAAAATAAATGTATATAGACTTATAGAGAATTATTGAAGTCTTCTTCTTATTTCTCTCTATATAAGAGCATCCACATTGGTAGCTCTAAAAAACAAGACCCACTTATTGCCACATCATCAAAAGTGGGTCTTGTTTTTAAAAAATGGGTCTTACCATTTGGGTCCTATTTATTTGGATCCCTTTTCCCCACAATGGGGTAAAATAAAAAAAGAGATAAATGGATCAATTTTTTTTACTTTTTTCCAAACAATCATTACTCTTCTTTAAAATATTATATATATATATTAATAAAGAAATTATATAATATATTTTAAATATCAACACTATCAACAATTATTTAACAAATTATAATTAATTTTTTTAAAAAATTATTAATTTAAAATTATCACAACCGAATTACATCAACAATAAAAATAAATATTTAAAACAAAATATTGTATACGATTAGACATGGCGTTGGTTTCGGTTCGAATCCGGCTTCGGTTCGAATCCGGCTTCGGTTCTGAACCTTCAAAATCGGCTCCAATTCCGGTTTTAAAGGTTCGATTCCGGTTCCGGTTCCGGTTCCGGTTCCGGTTTTGAAGTATCGGTTCCGGTTCCTCGGTTCCGGTCCGATCCGGTTTTAGCGGTTCTGACGGTTCGGGTCTGGTGTTCCAACGGTTTGAGTCTAGCAGTTCCAACGGTTTGAACGGTTCGGGTTTGGTGGTTCCGACAGTTCGGTTTCAGTTCTGGTCTGGTTTTCGACGGTTCCGACGGTTCGGTTCCGACGGTTCAGTTCCGCTTCCGATTTCGGTTTCGTCGGTTCCAACGGTTCGGTTTAATTAATAATAATATATTTAAATTTAAATAATTGAAATATAAATATTAAATTTATATATATTTTTTCATTATATATATATATATATTTTTTGAAATTAATAATTATATATTTTAATTTAAATTATATATATATAAATAAAAATAAAAAATAAAAAAAAAGGCCCAACCCAATGATTGGAGAGGGTTGGGAACCCAACCCCAATCATTGGGCAAGACCCAAATTGGGTTCCAAATGTGGAACTCCATTTGGGTCTAGTCTTATGGAGCCCATTTTTGGGTCTTTTTTTTTTGATCCTATTTACAACCAATGTGGCTCAATTTTATGAAACCCAAAATGGGTCTTGCAAAGTGGGTCTTATTTTTGCACCAATGTGGATGCTCTAAGGACTCTACACCTACATGCTTTGTTGTCAACTCATCTCAAGTCTCAACCAGTTTCTTTCTTTTTTGGTTTCTCATCAACATGGAGAGGAAGGCTTGTCTGAGATTGGTGCTGCTCTTTCTGGGGTTTTCTTATCTTCTCTCATCAACTGCAACAAGTGAGACTTTTTTTTTTTAATATCTTTTTTCCTTCTTAAAATGGGATTTGTGAACATTAATTTTGTTTTATTTATGTATAATTATCTATGAAGCACGGATACGGACACGGACACGGTGACACGACACGATACGATACGGAGATACGGCAAATCTTAAAAAACTAGGATACGGACACGGCATGATACGTCAATTAAAATAATATATATTTATTTTTAATATAATTATTTATATATATATATATATTTATATTAACAATTCAGTACAGATAAGTTAGACAGCACGAGCCACTAACCAATAAAGTAACAAAACAAATAATATAAAATTAAGAGAAAATAGGGCTTTTTAGTCAAAAATTATGGGGAGTTATTGTTTTTGTCAACAATTATGAATTTTATTGTTTTTGTCAACAAATGGGCTGTGAAGACAAAATTGCCCCTATTTTTTTTTCAAAACCTCTTCTCTCTCCTTTCTTCCTCATTTTCACCAGCCACTTTCTCTCTCTCTCTCATTTTTCACGCCTCTTTCTTCTTCTCTCTTTCTCTCCTCCTCTCTCCTCCTCTCTCCTCCGTTCGATCGTCATCCCTCTGTCCCATAGTCTTTTCTCTCCTTCTTCTTCTTCTCCTTCTTCTCTTTCTCAAAATTTCACCTTTTTTTTCCAGGTTTTAGAAAAAATTCAGAATTTTTTTTGCACAAAAATTTTCAGATTTTGTTTTTTTTCAAAGAAAATTTCTAGATTTCCGATGGGTTTTCCGATTTAACCACGATCTGGTCCAGATTGGGCAACCCAAACCTAGATTTTTTTGTAAAAAAATAAAATCAGTTTTTTTTTTTATTTGAAAATTTTCCAGATTTTAAAAAAAAAAAATCAGTTTTTTTTTTTTTTTTTTTTTGAAAAGTTTCCAGATTTTAAAAAGGTTTGAGTTAGAGTATTGTTTGTTTAAAAAATTTCAGATTATGTTTGTTAAAAAAATTTCCATATTTAAAAAAAAAAAAAAAAATTTCCAGATTATTTAAAAAAATTCAGTGTTTTTTTTTTTTGAAAAATTTTCAGATTTAAAAAAGTTTTTCATTTGAAATTGTGAATGTGGTTGTGGTTGTGAATATAGTTGATTTTAAGGGTGGTTCTAATTGTGAATGTTTGGATTTGAGTGTTAGTTGGATTTGAATGTTTAAATTTTTTTCCAGATTTTTTAAAATTTTTTTCAGCTCTTTTAAAAAAATTTCCAGATCTTGTTTTGTTAAAAACTTCCAGATTTTTTTTTAAAAAATTCAGATCATGTTTGTTAATTTTTTTTTTTCCAGATTTTGTTCGATTAAACACACCAGCACCGATTAAACACACCAGTTGTAATCAATTAAACACACCAGACCAATTAAACACACTAGGTGTAAACCAATTAAACACACCGGACTAATTAAACACACAAGACCACCAATTAAACAAACCGGGGAAAAAACAATTAAACACACCGGGGTAAAACAAATTAAACACACCAGGCAACGAATTAAACACACCAGGCAAAACGAATTAAACACACCAGGCAAAACGAATTAAACACACCAGGGTAAAACGAATTAAACACACCAAGCAAAACGAATTAAACACACCAGACCATTAATTAAACACACTAGGTCACCAATTAAACACACCAGACAAAACTTATTAAACACACCAGGCTATCAATTAAACACACCAGGTGTTTAATTCATTTTGCCTGGTGTGTTTAATTCGTTTTTGCCTTGGTGTGTTTAATTGTTTTTGGCTTGGTGTGTTTAATTCGTTTTGTCTTGTGTGTTTAATTGGTGGTCTAGTGTGTTTAATTTGTTTTGTCTGGTGTGTTTAATTCGTTTTACCCTAGTGTGTTTAATTCATTTGGCCTGGTGTGTTTAATTCGTTTTGACTGGTGTGTTTAATTCGTGGCCTGGTGTGTTTAAACAAAATAAAATCTGAAAAATTTGTTTGAAAAAGATCAAATCCAAAAAAAATTAAAAAAATTCTTAATTTTTTTTTCAACAAAACCTAACCCCAAACACAACTCCCACCATTCATAAAAACAACCCAAACCCAAACTTAAAATACAACCACAAATCTGAAAAATAAAATAAAATTAAGCACAACCACAATCACTACCCAAACTCAAATCCAAACCTTATTTAAATCTTGAAAACTTTCAACCAAAAAAAAAAAAAAAACTGAATTTTTTAAAAAAAAAATCTGGAAAAAACGTGGGGAGAGAAAGAGAGAAGAAGGAGAGAAAGAAGAAGAAGAAGGAGGCGTGAGAAAAGGAGAGAGAGAAAGAGGAAAAAAAAAATTATAAAGAAAGAAGAAGAAGATGAAAGAGAGAGAGAAAGAAAAAAAAAAGACTCTGTGGAAAGGAGAGAGAAGAAGAAAAAGAAAAAAAAAGAGAATTTTTTTTTTTTTTATAAACAAGGGCAATCTTGTCCAAAAAGTGGATATGTTGACAAAAACAATAAAAATGATAATTTTGGACAAAAACAATAAACCCACTAATTTTTTGGCTAGTTTCAAAGTTCTCCCTAAAATTAAATCAAGATAAAGTTGTACAGCACTCACTCTCTCCTGCATATCTCTCAGTCGTCTCTTTCACAATCATCTCTCTCTCTAAACCTCAAAACCTCTGTAACAAATTTGAAATCTTCCATCTCTCTCTGAACTATATCTCTCATGTAGTCTTGCCTCTCTCATCTCCCTCTTTCTCTCTCTTTCCGGTTCCTCTCTAAAATCTTTAAATCCCTCTACAACTCTCACGCCCATCTATCCATCCCCTCCCTCTCTTCTCTCGTTTCTCTCTCTCTCTCTTCCCTTTCTGGTCCTGGGTTTTCTGATGGTGGTGCTGGTTAATGGTGAGGTTTTGGCTTTGATTGTGATTTGGGTTGGTTTTGGGTTGGATTTGATACATTGTTCGCAGGCCCCAAACGTGTCCATCCGTGTCCAAACCGTGTCTAGGCTGTCGGAAAATTACGTGTCCGACGCGTGTCGCACGCGTATCCGTGTCCGACGCATGTCCCACGCGTGTTACCTCTGAAAAAAAACGTGTCCGTGCTTCCTAGATAATTATTGATGTGTTTGCATGGTTATAATTAACTCCAATACAATTAGCTAATCTTGCTCTAAAATAACTATATATACAGTAGAAATCGCCTTACACTCTCATCATCACTACTAGCTTAATATATTTATACAAATTTACAGTCGGAGATCAAGAGAGATATATCATGGCGAAGTTACCGACGAGCGTGGTTTTTATGGTGGTTTTGTTGAACAGTGTGGCTTTTCCGTGGGAAATTCCTCCGAAGTTTCCAGAACCAGTAAAGGGTGAACCGAAGCCTACAGAACCAGTAAAGGATGAACCGAAGCCTATACCGACGGAGCATATGGTGGTAGATGTCACTTGGAAAGTTCCAGCAGAGGGTGATATTGCTCATTATGAGACTTGGGCTGCTGATAATCAATTCTTCGTTGGTGGAACTCTCAGTAAGTACTACTATTAACTCATATTTATATTTCTCTTCTCTCTTTCTTATTGATATTTGTTTATTTTCACAATCTATTATATTCGATTTTTTTAATCAATTCCTTCTTTTATAAATCTAAGATTAAAGCTACACTCTTCAAAAGAGATCAAATTGCATTTATCCATTTTATCTTATTATATTATTCAAATGTTTTATTTTTATATGAAGCTTTCAAGTTAGACGAGAATAGCAAAGTAAAACATGTAAAAAAAGAAGACTACAAGACATGCGATGCATTGAACTTTATCGAAGACCTAATCACCGACGACGCCAACGGACAAGTAAACATAACCTTCCCCTCAGCCGACGACTACTACTTTATTTCCCCAGCCGTCGACTACTGCAAACGTGGCCTGAAGCTCTCCATTTCAGTCTCAGCCTCACCATCCCCAACTCCTCCTGGATCTTCATCACCCGCTGTTTCGGTTGGTGTTTTGGTGCCCATGATGGCTGTTGTTATGGGATTTCTTCTTTTAGCGAAGTAGGGGACTAATACAATGGGGAAGTGTCTGATGTTTTGTGTTTAGTTTTTGCTTTTGTTTGATCAGCTCTGTTTTTTTTTTTTTTTTTTAATTTATATATATATATATTTATGGTTTTGGATGTTATAAAACTGTTTACTCCATTTGTCTCTCTATTTTTATTCCATTTGTCTCTCTATTTTTATGTTTTTGCTCCTTTTCATTGTTGTTGGATTTGATTTTAAGTTTGTTACATGCATTTATTTTTCCAGGCAGCCATGAAATTTTATTGAACTTGAGAAATTGATTTTTGTATTTGGATGATTTTGCTGGATTTTAAGTAAGCATATAAGTGGTCATGATTGATGGAGGAGTCTTGGGTCGATATGAACCAATAATACGTTGGGTCAATAACACCATAAATTTTCTACACGGCAGTAGACAAGATGACAAGTATTCTCTATCTATCTTCATGTGCTTAGCTACCCAACTATCTTTTTCCGTCATCATCACTTGGAAGTCTTAAACAACACCTCTCTGATTGATCTTTGACACAAATACAAAATTAATCTTTTTACTTGTTTTTTATTAACATTAGAAATTTGAAATTGTAAAGTAGTTTTAATTTTACTATTATTATAACGTTTAAGATAATATTATACTTTAAATGATAATTTAAATAATAAAAATATCAATTATTATTTTTTAAAATATAATACAATACAAAATATAATAATACAATCTAACCTAATCCAATACAACCCGGTACAATACCATTTATAGCTTGTTTGGTTGGGCTTTTGAAAAACCTCTATTAGTAAAAGATCTACTTGCAGTAGATCTATTAGAAATAGAGTTTTTGAAAAAAAAAAAAAAAAAATTATAGTTGTTTGGTTAGTAGACTTTTTTTTAAAAAAAATGTCTATTTGGAGAAACACCTCTCCATTAACTTTTACCTAATAATGGTTTAAACTCTATTAGCCTCTACTAAATTTAAAATAGACAATCTCAAAAGCCCAACCAAACAACTCTACAAAATTCAAATAGACGTTGGTAGATCTTTTGAGACAGTAGAAAGCTCAATTAAACAAGCACTTAGAGCTTGTTTGATTGGGCTTTTGAAAAACCTCTATTGGTAAAAGATTTACTTGTAGTAGATCTATTAGAAATAGAGTTTTTGAAAAAAAAATTATAGATGTTTGGTTGGTAGACTTTTTTTTAAAAAAAATATCTATTTGAAGAAGCACCTCACTATAAGCTTTTGCCGAGTAGAGGTTTAAACTCTACTATCCTCTACTCAATTTAAAATATACAATCTCAAAAACCCAACCAAATAACTCTAAAAAACTCAAATAGACATTGGTAAACCTTTTGAGCCAGTAGAAAGCTCACCGCTTGAGTCAACCGAAAACCAAATTACAGAGTCAATTTTAAAAAACCCAAATTACATTTTTCTTTCTTTTTGCAGTTGTGGCGCCCACCATTAAAACAATTCCCCTCTCTTTCTTTTTGCATGGACACCTGTGACATGATATAACATTATAACCACCACCACTACCAAACCAACATACCTAACCTATCTCTCTCTCTGCCAGATAAAAAAATATATATATATTCAAGTTGAATACACAATTCTATCTCTTGTTATGAAGGTGAGGAGAAAGAGAGTATGAAGGTGAAGAGAGATTCACATCCTATTTACAATATCCCCGAGTTGTCTTTCATGCCCTAACCATCCCTAAGCCACCCATCCCGAGGCAACCTGTGGGTCGCCAGCCACCGTTGCCGTCGTCGTGACTATGCCTGCAACCGTGACCGCCGCAACAGGTTCCCCATTGAGTCGGTTTCAGCAGCGCAAAGCTTCGTCGCCGAGGTGCCAAAAATCTTCATAGTGCGCACGCCGTCCCCGTCGCCCTTACTTCATAGTCGCCGTCCGTCTTCTGCAGGAAACCTCGTCGTTCCGCCGTACAGGCACCGGTATAATCTCTCAAATTGAGTCTGTCAATCTTGTTGGTCATGGTACACATTCAAGAAAAGCTCAAGTGCCTCAAATCGGGATCGGAATATCCCGACTCTGATCTCTCAGTTCCTCTACTTTTTTCCCGGAGCCGGAGCCAGAGCCAAGAGTGTGTAGTAGTAGATGATGATGTTCCTGGTCCATGGTTGAATCTGCCGAGAGAACTCCTGCTCATAATCTTCCGGAAATTGGAAGATCCCTCCGATATCTACAACTGTGCAACGGTGTGCGGTTCATGGAATTCTGCAATGACAAGTATTTCTCCTAAAATTTTATTGCTCTCAATCATAGGGTTCGGTGAAGGCAAAGGAGATGCATCTCCAGACAAAAACTCTTGCACCCCTCTTCAATCCCGATACCAATACAACCCACCAAATTGCCCTGCCAAATTTGAAAGGAAAATGGTTTTCTAGTTCGTCTTTTGGGTGGCTGCTAACAATTCGGGTTGAATCACCCCACCAATTGAGCCTTTTAAATCCCTTCACAGGCCACCAAATCAGCTTGCCACCAGCCAAGGATTTTTATAAAGGCATACATCGTTACAAGCCCATGGAGCCAGACGCCTACTACTCTCTATATAGATGGATATATCGTCCTCAAGAAACCAGAGTGATTACTTCTTCAAGCCCTTTGAACCCCAACTGCTTGATTCTTGCTGCACATTCGGTTGCACATATTGGAAATAAGTTGTCCTTTTGCCGCCTAGGTGACAAGTCTTGGACAGACCTAGATTTTAACGAGGATTGTTGCGATACCATTTATTACCACGGTGAATTCTATGCTGTTGATTTTTACACCTACTTGTATTGTATACATTGCCGCGATATTCCTGGGGCAGAAAAGTTGCCTCTACAACCGATTGAACTATTGCGCGATCACCACACGGTCCACACTAATTACTTGGTGGAGTTAGATGGCCATCTTTTACAGGTGGTAAGATACCTATACAACGGGTTTCCTGAGCCTTCTCAATTTTATGTTTATAAGCTGGATTGGCTCGCCAAAGCATGGGTTAGGGTGGAAAGTATACATCATAATGCTATCTTGTTGGGTAGATATTCTTCAATAACACTTCCTGCCAGTCGTCGTGGAGACTTGAGAGCAAATTGCATCTATTACAGTGATGATTTCCATTTGCAGAGCATCAGTCTGGAGCCACAACATAATTCTGGTTTATACGACATGGCAACAGGGACCTTTGAACATATTTATCAGTTTGCTCCCATTTGGAAAAGTCCTTTAAATTGGCTCATACCCTCATTTCAACTCGAATGCAAATGCAAAGCAGAGGAGAAATCGAAATCGTGGCTTTCAAAGATCTGGACACCTATTTTTACACATAGGAGGTGCTTGCTATGCTGCTGGATTTTGTTTGCTATCTGGATGTTGTGTGTTTTCCGGATGTTGTGTGCTAGCTGGATGTTGTGTGCTATCTGGATTTTGAGTGTTTGCCGGGTTTTGCGTTTGGTCGGGTTGATCGAGTTTCCTGTATGAGGGTTTGTTCTCATGGAGGTGTGCTAGAAGCCTAGAAGTTGCTACTGCTTTTACTGGTTTCTGGGTTCAATATACATTAAGCTCAGCTTTCTGATTGACAATGTATGTAGACTGCTAGACTATTTATCAATATAATTCTCATTAAAGTTTAATTACTTAATAAAATGAACATAAATCTCCTTTAAAAGCTGCATATATACAAGACAAAAATGGAAAATATTAACATAAATTCGGTTCTCTATAAATTAAGAGCACCTCAAACTTCACCAATATAATCACACAACCATTCCAAGCAAATCTCTCCTCTTGATATAGTATTCACATTAATTCAATTTTCATTTCTCTCAAAAAACCAATTTCCAACATAAATTATTAATCCTAATTAAGCTAACATTAACCATAATTGGGTTTATATATTTTAACCATGGTTAACATTAACCAAGTACCCATCAATGGTGTGACAAATCCCATATTGCCTCAAGTTGAAGGGTAAAAAAAACACAGTAATGCTATACATCCCACCTATAATCTCACCATTTTCATCCCAACACACGTGGCATCTGAGGTGTCACTTGGTGAGTGAACACACATTAATTGATACTTATCTCTCTTACTCATGTATTCACTTACCAATTAATGTTTGTCCACTCACCAAGTGTTGGGATGAAAATGGTGGGATTGTAGGAGGGGGATATTTGCATTATTGAAAAAAAACAACAAAAAAAAGCAGATGGGAGTCATAAGGGTAAAATAGTCATTTCCTAAACACCACTACTAATCCCCAAGCTCTATAAATTAACTTGTTAAGAAAAACAATAAACAAATCATAAGCTCTCTGCTCTCAGTCTCTCAGAGTAAAGATCGACCAGAGGGACCAAGAAGAATTTCAAAGAGATATACATACACACTCTTTGACTGTTGAGCTCTGTTTGCAAGGTAATATTTGATCTTATCATTTTATATATCTTTTGAATTTTAATTCAATTTGTTCTTTCTTTCTCGTTTGTCTGTTTTGTGAAAATTGTGTTTTTGTTTTTGTTTTTTATTTTTTATTTATTCTTCGGAAAAAAAAAAAATTTGACTGTTGAGCTCTGAAAAAAATGTCTGAATCAAAGCCAAAAACGCCCTTGATTCAACTGATCTCATCCATCTAGTTCTCCAAAAATGGGTTTTCATTTGGGAACTCAGATTTCTGAAAAAAAAAAAATTAAGTAAAAAAAATTCTTATGCTTCTTTAAAAAAAATCCATTAAAGATTCTGGATTTTATTTTTCTCTGATTCTTTAAAAAAAAATTCTTTATCTTTCTTTCTTTAATTGATGATCGAAGAAGATCAGTTGATGGATTTCTTGCTGAAGTTCTAATGAATTATACCACAACAACACTTTTCTACTACTTCCAACACAGCACAACATTTTCCCACCACATTTTCTCTCCCTAGAACATTTTCCCACCACCTTTTCTCTCCCTAACAGGGGAGGGAACTGAGCTACTATCTCTTGTTGTGAAAAAAAAAAAAAAAAAAAAAAAAAAAAAACCCTGTTGAAAGACAGAGTAAAATTGAAAAGACACAAAACAACAGCTATCTGTCTCTGTGTGTGTGCCCTGTTTTTGTTTCTCTTTATTTTTTCCAATTAAAAGAAGAAGCATAGAATAAAGTGTGAGAAAAGCCATTTGATTCTTTTTGTTCATGTTCAATAATATGGGGTTGAAAAAGCTTGCAATGTGTAATAATGTGTTGTTGGTAGTGATTCTCATGTTCATAGCTTTTCTTATTGTTGTTGTTGAAGCTTCTGTGTCTTAATGACTCCAGAGCTATCACCATTAATGGCAGAAGAAGAATCCTCATCTCTGGATCCATTCACTACCCCAGAAGCACTCCTGACTCCTGAGGTATGTTTTCACTTTTCATTCTCTCTCTCTCTCTCTTCAAAATGTGTGCTTCTTACCCTCCTCTTGTTTTCTCAAAGTTTTCAGCTTTTTAGCAGATCTCCATCTGGGTAGCTATAAATTTTCTTCCTTTTTATATGTATACAATTTCTACACACATGCATGTTTTGTATATAAATATATATTTTGTTTAATTTTCTTTCTTTTTTGGTTTTTTAATTTTATTTGTGATTCCAGTTTCACTTTAAGCAAATTAATGTTTAATTTTTTTCTTCTATTGTAGTGTTATTTTGAGGGAAACTATGATCTGGTGAAGTTCATCAAGGCAGGCTCTGTTTGTGCAGAGTGGAACTTTGGGTAAACAGATGAAAGTAGATTTTATTTTTATTTTTATTTTTCAATTTCTTTAACATTTGGAAGTTAATTGCAAAATTTTCATTTATTAATTTTCAGGGGTTTTCCAGTTTGGCTCAATTACATTCCTGGTATTCAATTCAGAACAGATAATGGATTTTTTTTTTTGAAGTTTATTTCTGTTTGGAAAAAAAAAGCCTGAATCAAAGCCAAAAACGCCCTTGACCCTGATTGTGCTGTCCAATTCACTGTATATCGTATAATTTGCTGAGAGAATACAATTTTTTCTTGCCGGTATTCGATTGTAGGCTCAGCCTGCAATATGTTACATTGAGGTACTACATTCAAGTACTTCAGTTCCGGAATTTGTAAAAACGTATGTACAATCTCTGCAATCCCTCATTCAGTGGCAATACCCAGAATGTTTAATTTTCTAAATATTGAAGAAATTGAACAGTTTGATGAAGGGTCATTCTAGAAAGCTCGTTAACAACACTATTTACTAATTCAATAGCACATACATGTGTCATCTTGGCATCTCGAACAATTTTTATAGAGGGTGCTGGAAGTGAAAATCAGATCAAATGTAATTATAAATGTACTTGCATGCAGTTTGGTTTTACATGCAAACTGAGTAGTATATATCAGACGAGATCTTCCACTAAATTATTTTCACATGATTAAACTGGTGATGCTTTAACTCGGCTACCACTTTTAATTATGACAAATTAACTTCATTAATAGAATTCTAGAAACTCATTCATTGAATTAATTTGAATATTATATATATATATATATATATATTAGAGTATTATCGATCGGGGACCTTTATTTTTTATTTTTTAAATATGTATTTTTTTTTTATTAACATATACATATTATGCAAGAGCTTACCTCAATTTTTATTTTTTTATTTTTTATCAATTCCTTTTGAATTTTCTATTAGAGATAATAAAGAGTCGAATTTGATATACTATGCAATGAAACTTGTAAAGGAAGTGAACAATAAATCATATATATATATATATATATATATTTATCAGAGTATAATCAAAGTAAAAAAAAAAAAAATTCAATGAATTTGGATCTGATTTTTTTTTTTTGAATATATAATAAGTTCAATAAAATTTACTTGTAAACCAAATTTGAAAATTTATCAAACACTACAACTATTTTTTTTCCTTCTGATTTTGTTAAATATGAAGTATGGAAAAAATGGTGCAAAATAGGAAAAATATAAAAAATAGTTATGTAGTGCTTAAATAATACAATTTCATAATATTTGACTGGTTAAAGTTAACTCCAATGATCAACCGTCTGGTCAAAGTGCTGATTCATGTGTAAATAAAAGTGTAATCTTGCGTTTTTGTTTTTATTATTTTTTTTGGTATACCTTTTTATCCTTGCACATTGGGTTCACGTGAAAGATATAAACTCTTCATATTTACTTAAGCAAATAATTAATTCCAAAGACTAGCCCTCCACCACACAATTTCACAAATCTACCAAACACAAACTTATTGACGAGTGAAACGACAATTCAAAAAATAAAATAAAAAATCAGACGGTTAGTTCCCACTCAAAAATATTCTTCTCTACATTTTTAAATGGTTTTGACACACAATGATGTACCTCTGTTTCGGTCCACCAAGACAACTTATCCCATTAATGTGGGACTAATTAATCCCACCACAAATGGTGGGACCGTGGGACAAAAATTAGTCCCACCACTATATATATATATATATATATATTCTTTTTAATTTATTTTTAAATGAATTAATAAAATGTTTTATTTTAAAAAAATAATAGTTTTCAATTTTAACAAACAAAAATAAATATTATTTTGTTTAAAATTTGTTTTAAATATTTATTTTAATTATTTTAATTATTTTTAAATATTTTAATTTTTTCAAAATTTAATTTAAATAATTATTTTAACCAATCTAATTCTATACAATCATTTTATCCAAGTGATGTGGGGCTATTTAGTCTCATATATTTTTAAAAAAATTCTTATTATTTTATTTTATATTTAATTATAAAAATTTTATATTTATTTAATATATCTTATTATAATATTTAAAAATATTAAATAATAATTAAAATATGTTTTTCCTTAATATTAATTTTAAATTTATTTCTTTATTTAAAAAAAATAATTTAAATAATTTATTTATTTAAAAATAATTTAGTTTAATTTTATATTAATCAATTTCATACAGTATTAAATATATGATAAAATTATTTTTTTTATCCAATCTCATACCACACCAAACGAGATATAAGACTATTTTAATCTTATCTCATACAGTACTAAACATATCACAACATTAATTTTAGCCTAATCCAATCACATCCAATCAAATCCCATAAAAATAATTATATCATATCTCATGCACCAAACGAGCCCCAAATAACTTAGCCAATATCCGACCACATAGGAAAAAAAGAAAAGAAAAAGAAGCTACGTGATCCTAATTGAATATCACATAAATTAGTCAAATCCAATTCAATCTAATCTTATGAAAATAATCAC
Source organism: Acer campestre (assembly GCA_954870605.1). Classification (NCBI taxonomy): domain Eukaryota; kingdom Viridiplantae; phylum Streptophyta; class Magnoliopsida; order Sapindales; family Sapindaceae; genus Acer; species Acer campestre. The sequence goes on from OX940799.1 coordinate 58,767,059, forward strand.
ATCCTATCCCACGCACCGACCAAGCCCCAAATAACTTAACTAGCATCTGACACCACAGGATAAAAAAACCAATAAATTAATGGAGGTTTTGATTGGGTGGTGAGGGCCACATATTGGAATGGGAGATCTGGTCGCCCAAAAATGGCAATCTCACTTTCACTCTCCCTTGCATGGACACATGCATGACACAACCGCCACAACAACCAAACTAACATCACATATTTACACGCACACATGACTATCTTTCTTTCACTCTCTTTCACCGACAATGACATGTACACACAATCTTAAAAAAAAAACCTACAAAGCGATGACTTAAAGTTTGATTACTTAATAAAATGGAGTTGTTTAGGTGATCATCAATAATTTTAAATTAAAGCTTTCTAATATAATTTACCACCTAAAGTTTAATTTTGTTGGTAAAGTCTCATAATTCTTTATTTCTTCTTTGAAAGCTGCATACAAGATTTGACGAGATGAAGTTGGTTCGGTGGTAAACCCCTCACATTTGCACCACGAGATTATGGGTTCGAGTCTTCTCCCTCTCTAAAGAAACCCAAATTACATTGTAATACTTTTTTTTTTTTTTTTTTTTAAAGCTACATACAAGATAAAAATGTGAAATATTAATATAAAGTATACAAATTAATTGAGCTAATTAAATCTTCAACAACCCATCTTCTACGTTATTGTCCGTCGTGACAGTGTAAAAGATGGGTTGTATACAATCACAATAATATTTGATCATGATATTCTTCTTTTCAACACACTGTCTATGGCATCAAAATTCATTTGTGATCCCACAACACATCACAATCAGAAGTAAAAGATGGGTTGTACACACACAAGAATATATGATGATAGTAATGCAAAGTTCTAGCAGCTAAAATGATAAAACACATTGTCACAAGTAATTTTTGAATTCAACGTTATTGAAGATAATTACAAAATTTATAAACAGAATATGAAAACTAAAAAAGTCATGATAAAAATTGGCCAAATTAAAATGACATTAATTCTTGTTGGAGGAATGTCATTTTCCACATTGCATTATTATTTCTTAATTTGTTTTGCTTATTGTATAAATGGTACTAAATTATTATTAATATATACCCTTTTTCAAGTAAAACAAGCTTAAAAAGTTTTTCCATATTGATAATATATATATATATATATATTACATGTCGATGGAGTTGTAAATGTAATATATGATAAATGATAATAAAAAAAGTGATTGTGGTGGGGTGTTGCAGATGACTATTGGTGTCAAGAATACAGCCAAAACTTACTAGTGGAGGTCCATTCATGCATGTGTCACGAGAATCTGATAAAATATGTAAATTACGACAAGTCTAAACACATCCATAATTTTCTTCTTTGGATTAAAGTTGTTGAATGGAAATTAAACCGATCAAAATTACCTATTAATTACATATTGAATAGAAATTAAACCAATCGATGCATGGCGGTGCCCACATTCAATTCATTGACCTATAACATAAGTTGATAAGGTGTACTGTCATATGACATCATCATGATTGATGCATTATGTATAACTAATTAACTATTACAAGTTGCAACCTTGTAGTTTTATTTTTTGGATTCCTCAACCGGGCCCAATATATTATGATCGGAGGAGTAAGATATAACTCGAACCTACAATCTCATTTTATTCACCTGTGTATATTTTTAATTAACCACGAGGTAGTCTAGAAGTTTCGAACCTACAATCTCATTTTGTAAACTGTTTATATTTTAAATTAACAACAAGATGGTCTAAAATTTATTATAAATGATCTTTTCATATATATATATATATAAATTTTCAAATGAGAACGTCCTGATATAACTTCATAAGGATATTACATGTGAGTTACTAGTTTTACATACTTTGGCTCAAGTGTGTATGCACTTGTCAAAACTAGTGGCTCATATTCAATATCCTCATGAAATTATATTTGGATGTCCTCATGAGAACGAGACTAATATATATATATATATGAGTAATGCTAGACGTCTCAATTTTTTTTTTCCAAATTCTGTCCCAAATGATGTGGCACATGAGGTGTCAACATCACATCTATCACCACATAATTTCATGATTTATAAGATGCTGACACCTCACGTACCACATTATTTTGGATAAAATTTGGAAAAAAAAATCGGGACGTCTAGCATTATTCTATATACATCATAAATTTAAATGTTGAAGGATATGAATTTATCATAAAGGATCTTTTCATATATATATCATAAATTTAAATGTCGAAGAATATAAATACTACTCAAATCCAAAGTTTTTTTTTTATTTTTTTTTTATGCCAATGTTTCATTTGCAAATGCAATATATACAGGAATTAAAAAAAAAAAAAAAAATCAAAAGTCCACGTACAATTAATAAAGAATTAATGGGTAGATTTGAAATGTCTGATGCCTCCAACTATCAAAGTCCACATACATCTGCATGGATTTCCACAAAATTATTCCTCTAATAAATCGTTCTTAATCTTTTAGCTAAATAAGGAAACTTTTTTTTTTTTAGAGAAACTTTTCTTTATTTTTGCCTTCGGTAATCAACCAATATGGTCCACTGATTTATTGAAATCTCTTTATCAGTGGACCTTATTGAAATAATCTCTTTATTATAATACATTCTTTGAAAGCAAGCTGTATTGATGAAAAGATTTCAATAATTTCTCTGTTGACTATTGGTGCCCTCTTTTGACGATTGAAAGTATTAATTGCGATCTTTATTAGTATTACTATCAGATGTGAGATATTTACTACAGACTTAAACGTCTTGTTGATGAAGCTTTATTTTGAAGCCTCAAACTACCAAGAAAAAGTATTATTAATAATTAATTCATTAGCTTATTTAAAACATCGAATTGTTAGGTCTCCAATTAATTACATGTTTAGGTGGTCTTTATACACTTTTCCTCAAAAGAATTAATAAAAGTTTGAAGTCATAAAAATGAGATACCTATTCCACATGCGCGATGATTTTATGCATTTTTAAAGTTCAATAGACCCCACCATCCATTAATCAATTTTTCTTACTTGTGCTAGCTAGTTAATTCTGCTTCAAACAAATATCATTGACATTGAAAATTCATATTAAGAAATTTACCACCTAAAAATAGGTATGGTCTATCTTTGTACCTCGGTTGCATTATTTGAAGCTTCAACCCCTCTTATAGCAAGAGAAAGCTCATCACCTTACAAAATTTTCATTCATTTTGCTTTATTGAATGAAAAAAATACTGTTGCTGTCTAACATTCAATTTTGATCATGATAACACGTTAACATGTACATTTTTTTTTTTTTAAAGAGTGGATGGTGTGTTGACATGTGATTGGATGGAGGGATATATAGTGAGTTGTGTCCCGACACGTAAGGAAACGAGCTCTCTTATTCAATTATGTCATATAATTATATTTTGATTAACAATTATAGGCTAGTGAAAGGAAAGCAGAACATTACTTTTTAGTCTTGGACCAAGACCGAGACCTAAAATTAACCTCTTTGGTAGTTATTTTAGGAAGTCCTCTATCGTATATCGTGCAGTTTGGATACTAAAGAACATTAATAGAGAAATGACAGAAGAAATCACACCTAATGTATCTGAAATAGCAAATATCATTAATGTATATGTCCTTAAAAAAATTGGAATCCCCTTTTCATTAAGGTTGCCTCCTGGTGCTGTAAAAGCTGCAGCAGACAGTATCGTGGCTATGAGTGTCGAAACAACATCCAAGAATTGGCAGAATATTGGATTTTGAAAAAGATTAACTGTTTGGTGTAAGCTCATTTTAGAAAACTCGTTAACAACATGATTTACTAATTCAATAGCACATTCATGCATGTGTCATCTTGTTGGCATCTCTAACAATTTTTATAGAGGGTGCTGGAAGTGAAAATCATATCAAATGTAATTATAAATGTACTTGCATGCAGTTTGGTTTTACATGCAAACTGAGTAGTATATATATTTATGCTGTATTCTACATGGTTGCTTACTCAGTTGTGTAATAGCTTTCCAAGATAATCTCTTGAACCATCTAAACACTGTACAAAAGAACAAAACATATATGCTTGTTAATTAGTTTAAAGAATTTGGAGAGTAACAGTTAAATAAATACAAATTTTGCAAACCTTAAGTCGTGATTGTAAAGCTAACGAATAAGTTGGAGCACTTTTTATTTCCACGTGAACAACTTGAACAAATAAAAAGAAACCATTAAAAACTTTTACAATAGAAATAGTTTCCAACCATCAAAAAATCAGTCTCTCTTTCAGTCTCTCATACACCAAACTCACATCTCTCACACACATATGACACAAGTGACTTAGGCGGATATGGGCTTGGCTAGGGTGGGGTACAGCCCACTCTAGCTTTTCTTAAATTTTTTTTTAAAAGTTTTTTCAATAATTTTAAATACACCCCATTTGTTTTTGAGTACACCCCATTCAAATGGACGATTTAATAACTTACTGGTACAAAAATAATATTCGTTGCAAATTATAATCTATCGAGACTATATTTTTCGTCTCAAGAGGTTCTCTATCGGGATGAATTTTCTTTCATGACTTGTCTTCCGGCCACGGCTACTAATAATATTCGTTGCTAATTATAATCTATCGGGACGAAATTTTTCGTCCCAAGAGATTCTCTATCGAGATGAATTTTCTTTCGTGACTTGTCTTCCGGCCGCGGCTACTAATGCAAGTTAAAAAACCGATTGCCGCCAATCCATCCACAACCTCCAGAGCTCTACAACAACACCTCTTCTGTCTATTACAAAACTGTAATGGCATCCAAAAACTCACCCAAATTCACACCCAGATAATCATTAACGGATTTTCCCAAAAAAACTTCGTCCTTGTGAAACTCTTATCTTTCTATATAACAGCTGGTAATCTCCTAAATGCCCACAAAGTTTTTGAAAAAATCGAAACCCCAAGTGCTACTGTATGGAACCAAGTGATTAGAGGCCATGCTAGGAGTGAGACGCCGCGAAACTCGGTTGAATTGTACAAAGAAATGGTAGCAAAAAAAGCAGCCGTGCTTGATGAGTTCACGTATTCGTACCTCTTAAGTTGCTGTGCAAAAGATCGTTTGTTTAGAGAGGGAGAACAGGTTCATGCGAGAGTGTTGGCAAATGGGTTCTGCTCAAACGTGTTTGTTAGAACTAATTTGGTGAATTTGTATGTGATGAGAGGAGATGATAGTGGCGTCGTGTATGCACGCCGCTTGTTTGATGATATGTGCGAGAGAAATGTCGTGGCTTGGAATACGTTGCTTAAAGGGTATGTTATATGCGGAGATATTAATGGGGCACGGAGAGTTTTTGATGAAATGCCACAGAGGAATGTTGTTTCGTGGACGACCATGATCTCTGGGTTTGCTCATAATGGGATGTGTAAGCAAGCGTTGTCTTTGTTTAATGAGATGAGGAGAGCCCGTGTGGGATTGGACCAGGTGGTGTTGGTGGCAGCGCTATCAGCTTGTGCTGAATTAGGGGATTTGAAGTTGGGGAAGTGGATACACTCTTATATTGAAGAGACTTTATGTGTTGGGAGAGAACCACTTTTAGTTTCTTTGAACAATGCACTTATACATATGTATGCAAGTTGTGGTGAGATTGAACTTAGCTTATCAAGTGTTTAGAAAGACACAGTGGAGAAGTAGAATTTCATGGACAACCATGATTACGGCATTTGCAAAACAGGGTTATGCTCAGGAAGCGCTTGCCGCTCGTTCCTCAATGATTTGCATGGTCTTATTAGCCCAGTTCGTCAAGAAACGCCTCTTCCGCTCGTTTTGCTGGGAAAGGTACAAATGGGTTATACCTAAACGACTTTTGCATTGCATTTTATTTTTTTTCTTCGTTTTATTCTTTCTAACTTTTTTTATTTCCCTGCTTCTTTTAGTCCAAGAATGCGTTATTGTCAACTTTCTTGTTTCTTTATCAAATTGTTTGGCTTGGCAGATCAGGCATCTATAAGGTAAGGAGTGTTCCTTGTTTTTTCTTCAGTTTCATTTGTTCTTCATCAGTTTCCGTCAGAATTGTTAGCAAGGATCACTAAGATACTTTCTTTCAACAGAACAAGTAACGTGTTGAGCTTCTCGTTTCTTCTCTGTATTGCAGGAGTGGGTGGCAAACTTTGGGATGATCCACCTGCATACTTTTCTCCATTTTTTAATCCCTTGGCAGTTAGGTTGTTTGTCTTCCAGGTATTTCTACCCATGCTTGTAGATGTTTTTAAAGATGTCAAAAAGCACACAGCACCACCGGTTTCCCTCGTTGGGCAGGCCATACTCTGTTTTCTATTCTCTCTCTTTGCTCCAGTTAATGGAACCATCAAGTGATCAAGAATCAAGAATCAAGATTTACACCAAATTAAGTTGCACATATATGGAATTAATATAATAAAGATTAATAATAATTTGACAACCAAATAAATCACAGTACGAAAGAAGAGAAACAAGAGTTTCAACAACAGTAACTGATTAATTACTTTTTACATCACAAGTTTTAATAGAGACTGCCATATGATAATTTTTGGAAAGGCTAAACACACTCAAAAAGACTTCTCTCAGCAGCCGTTAGGTAATGAGAAGTATAACAAAATAAAATGGTGAAAAAAAAGATAATATTTGTATGAATTTACTTGACATTTCATTCAACATATATAAACAAGCCTTTATATAGGCAATTACAGGAAAATAATAACCAACAAATAAGGATCCATGACTACACTAACTTCAACATGACCTATTAACAGTTACTTGCCCACAAATTAATCACACCACTAACTAGAAAATAACCCAACATCCCACTACACCAACAAACTAGTATACGGAGATAACTTATTTGACTTAATATAAAGGCTCATGTGATTCTAAACTCAAGCACCACTTACATATAATCTTTGCATTAATTTTAACATAATCAACTAAAGCACAAGACATAATGATTAAGTGATTAAGTCTCTGATTTTGCTGCATGCCTTTCTAATAAAGCTCCTGAATTTCTTGGTAATCAATAATCGGATGACGATAAATATTACCAAGAAAAAGAAAAGCTTCACGAATCCCCCCGCAACACTAGCTTTAGCTAAATGGTCATTTGTTGCCAAAACTAACCCATCATAAAAAAGTAACATTGCTGAAGAGATAAGAGCCCCCACCATGTATGGGCTTATATCTGACAAGTACTTATTATAGTGACGAGAAGACGCGGTTACCAAAAAAATTATCACCACCGATAAAATGAAACACAAGATATCAGAGCTGAGGAATGATTCGAGTCTTGGAAGTTGGCCAACTGTGGTATTATTCATCAGCTTCGATTGCAGTTGCTCCGGTTTAATGCCACCAGGAAGGCTGAGTATAGCCTGCAGACAAAAAGTTGCAAACAATGAACACAGAACAAATATTCCATTTTTTATCGAGCCCGCCAAAGAATCCTGCTCCTTGGCCTCATCAGATGAGCGATCACCTGCACCATGAGAACTGTTGACGTCTTCAATTTGTCGTTGTTGTTCTTCGTTTCTACGACCATTACTATCAGTAATGATTGGTACACCAGCTGCTTGTTGATCGCTAGAGCCACCACTCTGCGGACTTTGGGCTAGGCTATTCATTTCACTGATTTCAACTTCTGATGATGAAGCATTGATATTATCCGATCTCTGAAATGGATGATGCGTTATATCCATCTGCCTTTACAGCGTTAATGTTCACATGTGTATCTCTTAACAACACCTTTATTATCTGCACAAGATTATTAAATCACAATATATGATGGAAGACGGGAAGCAAATCTAGTTTCAGACGACTATGTAAATTTTTATGACACCCTAATCAATGAGTCATAAAAAAGAAAACAACAAATTCGGTAAGAAATTGCATATAGTCTCTGATCCTTGTTTAATTTACTAATTCCACGGTGGTGATGATGGCCGACTCACGGGTGGTGGTGGGTGATTTGGGGTTGAGAGAGATGAAGGTGATTTTGGAAAATCTGGGAACTGGGTTGGGTATTTGGGTATCTTATCTGAGTCTGAGAAAGAGATCAGATATGTATGACTTAAGACTGTGATGAGATCGTGAAGAGAAAGAGGTGATGAGATCTGTTTTTTATAATGAAAAACATAGTTCAGAGAATCAGAGATGAGAGGGTTTGGAGAGATGAGAGTTGTTATAGTTGTATATATATATATACTTTGATGCTGAAAGTAAGTCGGATAGAGCAGCCTATTTATAGCCATAGTTTGATCCATAAATCCTCATTGCCAAGCAGCTTCCTGGAAACTTCATTCCAATTAAAATTATATTTTGATCCATAAATCCTCTTTGGCAAGCAGCTTCCTGGAAATATTAATTTTAGTATAAATAATGAAATAATTTTTAATATAGATTATTTGAACAATAATTTAAGTGTTTAAGATTAATTTTTTTAAAAAAAATAATTTGTAAAATATCTCTAGATTTCGGGATGAAATTCACAATATTTCGGGAATATCGGGAGATTTTTATGAATATTTTAAAATTGACCGGATATTTGCTAAACATTGAATATTTCATCTATTTTAATATCGATTCCTCTAAAATATGGATAGATATATAAGTGGATATATCGATTTTAAATTCCTTGGTCAAGTTGGGAGAGTAGACAATGAGTGGTAGAACTAGACTTGACGCCCTTCGATTTTTTATATTATTTTTATTTTTATTTTTTAAAAACCGTAATGTCGTAGTATATATGGAAATTGCTTGGGTACTAACTCCAGTACCCAAGATACTGACCCCACCAATGGAGTGTTACAACGTGCCTTTTTCTTTTGAGTGGTGCTATTGGCACACCCTCTACTGGTCTATTTATGCCCCACTTCTTTAATTATTTAGTATTATTTTTTTTTCCTTTATCAAAATTACTAAAATAGACACACAATTTAAGAAAAAAAAATATATTAAGTAAATCTAATAAAACCCTACATTCCTTTTATAAAAAAAATATAAAATAAAATAAAATAAAAAACCCAAATCGTTCTTTTAATCAACACTAAAAATTCTATAAACAATTAAAAAATATAAATTATACTTTTATATTCTACAAATATCATAATATAGATATTTGCTTAGCAATAAACAAAATACAAATACATAAATCCAAAAACACTTGTACAGTGATGGGGACAGATTATGGGGTGACATCTGAGCTTTTTCGCCTCTCTGCTATTGTGTTTTTCCTGGGCAGTCGTGCTTGCTCGCCTTTTGGTGCAATGTTTTTGTTGTCTGTTTCTTTTGTTCTATTTTTTCATTGGCTGCTGTTTTTTTTTTTTTTAAAAAAAAAAATTTTCCTTACTGGACTAACTCCAATCTTGATACAGTGCATGCAGCAAGCCAAAAACCAAAATTGGATAAGCAGCATCTATTTTCACAAGCTATTACTAAAATTACCTAAAAGAATTATCACCCGTCATGTACAACAAGATTTTAAGATTTCCCATACCACTAAAATCAAAGAAAAGTGATCAAGGAAACCCTAAGAATACATGGTTTGAGTGCAAAATTACATTATCAATTGATTATAGTAAACTGAAAATACAACTTGGTAAGGGGAAGGATAAATTATATATTACCAACACTAAATACACCTGAATTCAACGGCATTTTTGCAGGCATGTGAAGGGCCAAAAACTCTTTGATGATCAATTTAAATAAGTAAGCGGTTTCAGTTAATAACCAAATGTGGCTCCTTCCCACAACAAGACACCTGAACCCAAATGTTGAGGGAACTTCAACTTTGTCTTTTCCAGGCAAACTTTCAGATGATTCAAGCTGATATGGGTTCATAGGGGTATGATAGCCATGGGTGCTTCAAAGCCTCAGATGCTGAAGGGCGCTTCTCAGGTTTGAAAAATAAAGTTCAAATTCGTTTGAATAAATTCAAATAAACTTAATACACCAAGATGTAGCCAAGAATAAAGTTCGCTGTTTTCAAAAAAAAAAATGTTGGTGTTGTGAGTGTTATGGCAGAGAGAGAGAGAGAGATATATATAGCAGTAGAGAAAAAATAAATTCATTCATGGAAGGTGAGAGAAAAACGAGACCAGTAGATTAGAGATGTGGTTTATTAAGTTTGAAAAATAAGTAAAAAGGGTAGTTTTAGAAATAAATAAAATAAATTAATAAAACCATTTAACTTTATTTAATTAAATCAAAATTTAAAAAAGTGGGGCATAAATAGACTAGTAGAGGGTGTGCCAATAGCACCACTCTTTCTTTTAATATTTTACATTTATTTCTTTGTATTAATCACAAATTGGTTATGTGGCAAAACCTCATTGATTGGTCAATACCTTGTGTACTGGCCAGTCAATACCCAAGCATTGTCCTTAAAACCACTGTCCAGAGCAGATGTCGGTCAGCGGCTAGCAATCCCCTCTGCGAAATTGGACTATATCGCACCATTATCCCTAGGAGAGAAGGTACGCATTGCAGTCAAAGATGCCACAGGCCATAGGGCATCAATGGAGCTTTCTTCTCTCCACCCGGAATGAGGACAAATTATAAATTATAAATTTATGAATTTTTTTAAGCTTCTAATTAAATTATAAATTTATAATATAAGTTCCTTGTTTTTATTTAACAATTCATTTTTTTAGTACTAACAAAATTATTCATTTACTTTGTCAAATTATATCCAATATAAATATACATATATATATAAACTTGTTGAAACGGTTTTAAGATTTTACTGTAATAAAAAACATTAATTTTAAATTTTAATAATATCTATTGGATTTGCTTTCATCCAATCTAACTATAGTTATTAAGTTCAACAAGATTATTGTTCCAATAAAGTAGTATGACCACCATTAACATTGTCCGTATATTTTAAGTCATTTTCAAAAATATCAGGGATAAAATATTCATTTAATATCAAACAAAATAAACAGGGATATGATTCTAGAAGTGATCCCATTTTTATTTTATTTTGTATATAGTCAACAGAATCAAACAGCTACCAATGGGTAAGTGAAGCTCAAATTGACATTAATTTGAATAAGAATTAGCCAACTAATATTCATTAAAAAAGTGTATATAATAGCTATTGGGCCTCTTGCCAATGTGGTTGGACCCTCCAATTAGAGCCTACACCACCATGATTCAATACCCATGGCACCCATGTATATATTTACATATATTCTTTGTCACTCCTTGGCTATCAAGTGAGGGTGCTCTCTCTCCTTTAGTGGGAGCAGTTGTTCTGAACTGTTGTAATTTAAAAAAAAAAAAAAAAGTGTATATAATAAGTTGTATTTATTTTCTTTACGTACACTATTAATTATATATTTTTATTTGGATAAGTTGATGTGGTGTTGATTCTGATTTAATTATAAGATGCAACAACTCTTTTTATTTAGACCACATTATATATAATTGGCCTTGCAATAAATCCACACGATCGGCTACAAAGTTGACCAGGTTTTAATAGTTTTGTTGGCTATTTGGAAATGAATATTATGTGAAGGCCAACTCATATTTACGAGGAAATAACAATTTTTAACTGAAAAATTAAGGGAGTTTTTATTTTTATTTGGAATTAGTAGTTTCATCGTTTTTACCAAACTTTCAATTGAAAAGATAAATTTATCCATGCACCAAATTAAACACACTGGAAATTAAACTGGTGGTGTGTTTAATTGAAAAGAAATTGTATGTTTAATTTAAGAAAACAAGTGGTGTGTTTAATTGAAGAAGGCATGTGTGTTTAATTGAGAAATCACCAAAGGTATTTTTTTCTCATCAGTGGAAATTTTAGTAAAAACAATCAAAACACTAATGCTGATGTTGGATATAATCGTGAATCCAACATACCTACGTAAGTATGACCTCCGAGATATACGATCCATCTATGATCCACTTGGAACCCTTTACTGCCTTACTAGTCTACATCATCCGGAAAGACCTACCACCGTAAGGAACCTCTGTAACGTAATTGGATGATGTCATGTTAGACCCGACATCCCTTGACAATGTAGAGACAGCTGTCGAAGCCAGCCAATGTGCACTGGACATGTGGCCTGAGGCATCAAAATCGAGACTATATAAAACCCTTTTTTCTACCATGAGAAGGACATATTCTACTTTCCTAGAAAATCACTACATACTTGTAACCCATCGGAAGTGGGAAATTAGTTCCATCATACTTTTTTTTTTTTTTTTTTTGATGGAAAGTTCCATCATACTTAATAAAGAGAGACATTTTACTTCACATTTAACCTCGAATTGCGTTTCATATCACATTGTGTACCAAATACACTTTTTTAGCCTCAACAGCGGGATAAAAATAAAAAATTTACTAATTATATGATTAGTTTTAATTTTAACATATTATTATTTTTATTTACTTATTTAATTTTTTTTAATTTATTCTTTTTATAAGTTATGTTATTGGAAGACAAACAAAGGACATCTGTTTTGTCGGGCAAGTATTTTGATGTCAGCTTGTTGCTATTCTTTTTCAGTCGTTTTTTTTTTCTCTCTCAGTTTGTAATATTGTTTTATTGGTGAACTTATTTCAAACAAGAGAAGGAAAAACAATGTGAATATACATATCAAAATGACGGAAGAAAAAAAAGAGGATTTGGAATCTCTCTAGAGTTGATTTTTAAGCTAGCTAGCTTTAAAGAATCTTTGCACTGTAATATATTGTTTCCAGGAATGGAATGGAGCATGAAAAAAAAGACAAAAAACATGTTCAATTGTCATTAGCTGAAATTTCAAAGGTGAAAGACTTAAAGTAATTCACATTTTCACACTGTGATTGAAGACATTTTCAAGGGTGTGACTAGTTTTAGATAACGTAATTCACATTAACTTTGTAAATTATTTTAAGGGAAAGGGCATAAAGACCAACTAAGCATATAATTAATTTGAGACCTAACAATCTAATGTTTTAAATAAGCTAATGAATTGATGGGGAAATGGGGGGACTAATTTTCATCTCCATTTCCCCAAAGCTCATCCTTACAAATTTAAAAGAATTCATATGAGAATACAATTCGTATGACCGATTGGTCTCAAACCCCACCATTAATTAATTTCTTAATTTGTGATGGGCAAATATAAAAGTTCAGATTCTCTCAGAGATCTCTCGTGAGGATATACAATGGGAAGGCGAGGACCCTGGAATCTCTCATCGAGGAGGTTATGGTGGACCACTTCATGGGAATAGATCTGTAGGCCGTGATAGTGTTCCTGGCACTGGAAGAGGTAGAGGTGTGCCAAAGAGTCAATCTAGAAAAGAATTTCTTCTGTCACAAAATGGCATTGGAAAGAGGACCCCAGATGATATACAAATTCGTCATACTGCTAGTCTAATTAAGGAGGTGGAGAGAGTCTTTGGTGGAAATCATCCTGATCCAGTTGAGATTGAGAAAGCAAAGAAAGTGTTGAAGGAACAAGAACAAGCCCTTATTGATGCAATTGCCAGGATTGCTGATATTTCAGATGGTGAAAGTGATGAGGGTGGCCGTCAGTTTTCTCGCGGCCAGTCAATGGGAGAATGATGGAAGATTGATTTTGGTAGGAAGCAGCATAGCTTTTATACTTTGGATGATGCAATTGATTGGAGGGGAGTACTTAGGTTGGCAATAAGATGGATAGCAAGATACTTGAGATGTTGAAGAGAGATGTATCTGATTTCAAAGTCGGTTTCTTGTAGGATGCAGTTTTCTAGTTATATTTCCGCCCACATCGGGAATGTGTGGGCTTGTGGATTATTTGTAGGTAGAACTGTAAGATGGGAGTTATGATAGCTGGTGCTAATTTTTTTTGTTAATGATCAATTATTTTATTTTAGAAAAGCTGATGCTTGTGTAACATTATATCATTAGTGATTAATTTGTTGTGATGGTGTATAAAATTTTGTTTTATTGCTACAAAAAAAAAAAGATTCTTTCTAAGTTAAAGGTATTAAAGTTCAGCGTAGGGTTAGAGGGTTCAGATTCTTTCCAGGCAGGGATGAACCCAAGGTTTTGTATTAGACGGGGCTTAACTAAATATTAGTTATAAACTACATTAATTTTCAATTATAAAATAAATCAAATACTAATATAAAAATTCAAATAAGAGATAGAGATCATACTATTGTTTTAAGCACTACCCAATAGTTCCCTCTCTCAACCTAATTAATTAAAAACATATGAAACACAACTAATTTTATTAATCATTCAATTCATCACTCTCAATCCCAATTATAGCAGTCTCTTTGTCAATTATTTAAAAAAAAAAAAAAAAGCAAATCATAATTATTTAATTTGTTCAAAATTATTTTAATTATTAAATATAAAAAAAAATCAAACAAATTTACACAAAAATAATTAAGATATAAAATATCAACTATTACAACAATTAAAATTTAGTTGTGATATTTCGTTATATCTTAATTGTTAGTGACCCAATACTTAGTGTCATTATATCTGGTCAAGTAATTAACAATTTTCATTGATCTTGAATTTTATCTAGTGAGATAAATAGTTTGTTTTTCTCAAATTTATTTGGTTTCAAAATTTAAAAAAAAGTTAATTTTCATTGTCTACATGTTGACAATTAAATCAGTTTATTGTTTTTTTAAGCACAATGTTACATAAATTTGGGGTTTTTTGAGAAGGGGGAGAATTCGAACCCACGACCTCATTGCCTCATTGGTGCAAGTGTAAGGGGTTTACACCAAACCAATCTCATTCCGTCAAATAAATTTATTTATGTGTGACTTAATAAAAATTTTCAAAATTAAAATACGTTATTTAATTCAGGCACTATCATCAAAATAATTAAGTTGAAATTATGAGGAAGGCAAATGCAGTTTTTTTTAACTAATTAATTAACAGAAGAAACTTGTGATACAATGAATGTTTGGGTTTGTTTAGGGTTTCAGTGAAAGGTAAACAGAATTACCCCGATGGCCATCGAATTGATGACACACTATCAAAATGGCCACTGGATTGGAAAGTTGTTCCAAAATGGTCATTGGATTGGAAAGTTGTTCCAAAATGGTCATTTTTGGTGAACTTTGTAACAGTAATGGTCATTCCATCTGATTTCATATAATTTCATCAAATTCCATCCAATGAGTGGCATTTTGGTAAATATGGGGATGACATTAATTTATTTTAGATTTTTTTTTTTTTTTTTTGGAAATCAATTTTTTCTTTTGTTTTTTGAAATGAATAATTATATTTAGTGTGTATGTATGTATACACACTACATACACACTAAATATAAGATATTTTGTTTAAATTCAGATGGAAGAGATTAGAATTATATTAAGATAACATTTTGGCCTAAATTATTATTATTTCTAGCTAACTTGTATATTTTTTAATATATATTTCGATTAATCTTCTATCTCATCGACTATTCTTATCAATTTAATTGAGAGATATTTATTTAAGGGTAACTACTGTCATCCAAAGATATGATTTATATATTTATATTTTATTAAAATAAATTACTAATAAAATAACCTTAAATAAAATGATTAAAAGAATAAATAACTTGATTAAAACTAAATAAATCAAAATACTTTCCCCATCGATGACACCAACATTTAAACCCTAATTTTATTTTAACTATCAATTTTTTATTTTATTTTTATTATCAATTTTTTATTTTATTTTTATTATGGTTCATCTTTAAGTCTTCCTCACATATGCATCATCAACTCTAATACAAGCCAAATTAAAGATAGCTCAATCTTCATTTTAGAGCCACACAATTATGCCATCTTCATTTTAGAGCACCACATGTTTATATGAGCTTGATTGATGTAGGAATTTTTGTAATTACTTCTTTTTGTTGTGTTTTGTGACTTTGTCAACAAAGTTGAAAACTAAAATGAGGATTTATTTTAGATTTTTTAGATTTTTTTTTTTTTTGGAAATCAATTTTTTCTTTTGTTTTTTTGAAACAAATAATTATATTTAGTGTGTATATATGTATAACATATCTCATATATATATATATATATATTAAGAAGATTAAGTCTACAAAATCTAAAAAATCTAAAAAAACAAAGAAGAGACATGTGTATTGATCTAAACCATTTCTTTTGTTTTTTGAAAAGAATAATTATATTTAGTGTGTATTAATATATATATATATATATAATACACACTAAATATAATTATTCTTTTAAAAAAAAAAATTGATTTCCAAAACAAAACATATAAAATAAATTAATGTCATCCATTTATTTACCAAAATGCCACTTATTATGGTTCATCTTTAAGTCTTCTTCACATACGCATCATCAACTCTAATACGAGCCAAATTAAAGATAGCTCAATCTTCATTTTAGAGCCACCCAATTATGCCATCTTCATTTTAAAGCACCACATGTTTATATGAGCTTGATTGATGTAGGAATTTTTGTAATTACTTCTCTTTGTTGTGTTTTGTGACTTTGTCAACAAAGTTGAAAACTAAAATGAGGATTTATTTTAGATTTTTTAGATTTGTTTTTTTGAAAATCAATTTTTTCTTTTGCTTTTTTGAAACGAATAATTATATTTAGTGTATATATATGTATAGCATATCTCAAATATATATATATATATATATTAATCTTAATCTAAAAAATCTAAAAAAACAAAGAAGAGACATGTGTATTGATCTAAACCATTTCTTTTGTTTCTTGAAAAGAATAATTATATTTAGTGTGTATAAATATATATATATATATTTATTTATTTATACACACTAAATATAATTATTCTTTTCAAAAAAAGAAAAAATTGATTTCCGAAAAACATATAAAATAAATTAATGTCATCCACTTATTTACCAAAATGTCATTTATTATGGTTCATCTTTAAGTCTTCCTCACATACGCATCATCAACTCTAATACAAGCCAAATTATAGCTCAATCTTCATTTTAGAGCCACACAATTATGCCATCTTCATTTTAGAGCACCACATGTTTATATGAGCTTGATTGATGTAGGAATTTTTGTAATTACTTCTTTTTGTTGTGTTTTGTGACTTTGTCAACAAAGTTGAAAACTAAAATGAGGATTTATTTTAGATTTTTTAGATTTTTTTTTTTTTGGAAATCAATTTTTTCTTTTGTTTTTTTGAAACGAATAATTATATTTAGTGTGTATATATGTATAACATATCTCATATATATATATTAAGAAGATTAAGACTACAAAATTTAAAAAATTTTAAAAAACAAAGAAGAGACATGTGTATTGATCTAAATCATTTCTTTTGTTTTTTGAAAAGAATAATTATATTTAGTGTGTATTAATATATATATATATATAATACACACTAAATATAATTATTCTTTTAAAAAAAAAATTGATTTCCAAAAAAAAAAACATATAAAATAAATTAATGTCATCCATTTATTTACCAAAATGCCACTTATTATGGTTCATCTTTAAGTCTTCCTCACATACGCATCATCAACTCTAATACGAGCCAAATTAAAGATAGCTCAATCTTCATTTTAGAGCCACCCAATTATGCCATCTTCATTTTAGAGCACCACATGTTTATATGAGCTTGATTGATGTAGGAATTTTTGTAATTACTTCTCTATGTTGTGTTTTGTGACTTTGTCAACAAAATTGAAAACTAAAATGATGATTTATTTTAGATTTTTAAGATTTTTTTTAGAATTTTTTTTTTTTTTTTGGAAATCAATTTTTTCTTTTGTTTTTTGAAACAAATAATTATATTTAGTGTGTATATATGTATATCATATCTCAAATATATATATATATATATCTTTTTTAAGAAGATTAAGGCTATAAAATCTAAAAAATCTAAAAAAACAAAGAAGAGACATGTGTATTGATCTAAACCATTTCTTTTGTTTTTTGAAAAGAATAATTATATTTAGTGTGTATATATATATTATACACACTAAATATTATAATTTTTTTCAAAAAAAGAAAAAATTGATTTCCAAAAAACATATAAAATAAATTAATGTCATCCACTTATTTACCAAAATGTCACTCATTGAAAAAATTGTTTTCCAAAAAACATCTAAAATAAATTAATGACATCCCCTTATTTACCAAAATGCCACTCATTTGATGAAATTGGATGGAATTTGATGTAATTGGATGGAATGACCATTAGTGTCACAAAGTTCGTCAAAAATGACCATTTTGGAACAACTTTCCAATCCAGTGGCCATTTTGATAGTATGTCATCAATTCAATGGCCACCGAGGTAATTATCCCTTCAAAAAATTGAAATGAAATCATAAATGTTTTAGCTGTTTGGGGATTTTTATTTTATTTTATTATTATTATTATTATTATTTTTTTGCATTAACTAGTCAACTACCACAGTCCACAACTGCTTAGTATGTATTATCAATTGAATTTTATTAAGGGATCATTATCCCGGTGACCATCAACTTATGCTACCGCTATCAAAATGACTACTTGATGGGGAATTGGTTTTAAAATGGCTAATGACCATTTTACACTAATAGCCATTCCATCCAATTCCATCCAATAAGTGGCATTTTGGTAAATATGAGAATGACATTAATTTATTTTAGATATTTTTTGGAAATCAATTTTTTCTTTTATTTTTTGAAACAAATAATTATATTTAGTGTTGGTAAAGTCTCAATAATTTTAAATTAAAGCTTTCTAATATAATTTACCATCTAAAGTTTAATTTTGTTGGTAAAGTCTCATAATTCTTCTTTGAAAGCTGCATACAAGATTTGACAAGATGAAGTTGGTTCGGTGGTAAATCCCTCATATCTGCACCACAAAATTGTGTGTTCGAGTCCCCCCTCTCTAAAGAAACCCAAATTACATTGTCATACTAAATAATAATATAAAAAAAAGTTACATACAAGACAAAAATGTGAAATATTAATATAAAGAATACAAATTAATTGAGCTAATTAAATCTTCAACAACCCATCTTCAATGTTTTTTTTTTTTTTTTTTTTGAAATTATAACAACTGCCGGGACCCTGCGAGAATTGAATTCTAGCACAGCCCGGAACAACTGCTCCCACTAAAGGGGAGAGAGCTCTCCCTCACTTGATAGCCAAGGAGGGACAAAGAATATATGTAAATATATACATGGGTGCCATGGGTATTGAACTATGGTGGTGGAGGCTCCAATTGGAGGGTCCAACCACATTGATAAGAGGCCCAATAGCCCATCTTCTATGTTATTGTCTGTCGTGACAATGTAAAAGATGGGTTGTATCACTTGTATACAAATTACAAACACAAGAATATTCGATCGTGATATTCTTCTTTCAACGCTATAGTGTATATGGCATCAAAATTCACTTGTCATCCAACAACTCATCACAATCAAAAGTAAAAGATGAGTTGTACACACAGAAGAATATATATATATATGATGACAATAATGCAATGTTCTAGTCAGCTAAAATGACAAAAACATTGTCACGTACGGACAAGTAATTTTTGAATTCAACGTTATTGAAGATAATTACAAAAATTATAAACAGAATGTGAAAACTAAAAAAGTCATGATCAAAATTGGTCAAATTAAAATGACATTAATTCCTGTTGGAGGAATGTCATTTTCCAACCCTATATACCCACATTGCATTATTATTTCTTAATTTGTTTTGCTTTTTGTATAAATGGTCCTAAATTATTATTAATATATACCCTTTTTCCAGTAAAACAAGCTTAAAACGTTTTTCCATATATTGATAACATATATGTATTGCATGTCGGTGGAGTTGTAAATGTAATATATAAAAGTGATTGTGGTGGGGTGTTGCAGATGACTATCGGAGTCAAGAATGCAGTCAAAACTCGTGAATTGTATGGCCAATTTCCAGAGAACAGGAGGTAATCTTGAATTGAATTATTGATGTTATAGTGAATTGGAAGAGGAAAAAATGAATACAAAAATCAATGTTTAGCTAGTGGAGGTCCATTCATGTATGTGTCACGAGAATTTGATAAAATACGTAAATTATGTCAACTTTAAATGTGAAATTATGACAAATCTAAACGGGTTCATAGTTTTATGATTAAAGTTGTTGAATGGAAATTAAACCAATCAAAAATGCCTATTAATTACACATTGATTAGAAACTAAACCAATCGATGCATGCCACATTCAATTCATTGACCTATAACATAAGTTGCTAAGGTGTGTCATTTGACATCATCATGATTGATGCATTATGTATAACTAATTAACTATTACAAGTTACAACCCTGTAGTTTTTTTTTTTTTTTTCCTCAGCTAGGCCCAATATACTATGATCGGAGGAAGGAGACATAACTCGAACCTACAATCTCATTTTGTCCATCTATTTATATTTTTAATTAACCACAAGATGGCCTAGAAATTTAGAACCAACAATCTTATTTTGTTCACCTGTTTATATTTTTAATTAACCACAAGATGGTCTAAAAATTTATAATAAATGATCTTTTCATACATATATATATATATAGTCTTTCTATTGTCAGTTCGTCTTGACAATAAATATATTAGGATGAAGAATGCGAACCATAGATTATGGAGAAGTTTTGACAAGTGCATACACTTTGAGTCAAAGTATGTAAATCTAATTTATCATAAAGGATCTTTTCATATACATACATATATATATATATATATATCATAAATTTAAATGTTGAAGGATATAAATACTACTCAAATCCACAGTTTTTTTTTACACAGGAATTAGAAAAAAATGACAAGTCCATGTACAACTAATAAAGAATTAATACTGTACTTTACAAATTTGATTCATTTGAATAAACTTAAGTTTCATAAGGCTGAGCAAACTGCCTTTATCTGAAAAACATTAAAAAATGTCGAATATTTGTATGTTTTAATTTAATTAGTTTTATAAAAAGATATTATCTGCCCAAAAAACTTGGCCAAGCAACAGTTCAGAAGTTGATCCTCGTGGTCAATTCAATTTTTCATGCATTGTTGTCCCATAAGACATGTCGAATTTCAAGATTTCTGTTATCTCTCCTATAATATTAAATTATTCCACAGAAAAGTTGAATATCATCACCATAGCTTCTCAAAAACTTCAAAATAAAAATCGAACTGTATAACACTTTATTTAAGGTAACAAACACCACAATAAACAATAAACAAGTTAAATTCTGCATTACCAGGCACAGCATTTCGATTATAGCCACATCTTCGAGCATTACGATCAGTAAATGGACGAGACTTCACTAGTGGCAAGGTGTTCTCAGAGTTTTTTCTTGTATCAGATGAAACCTTATAGTTGACAATCTGGGGCTATGAACATTTGCATTCAGAAAAATACCAAATTAGAACAACATTTACTATGGTGACTTACAAACTTAATTGCTCAATGGGTTTAAAATGAATAACGGTTACTGTTAAAGAACGAGGGAGCCAAAACAAAGGAAATTTGGAGAACTATAAGCAAAATAACTTCAAATTATCCCTACAAGGAGAAACATAAAAGCGTGCATTACCTTCTTGTCCATCAAAAACCCAAAGGCCATTGTCCATCTTGTGACCCAAATGAGCCAAACCATCTGCGAGCGCATTACCTTCTCTATAGATGTGTTGAACAGTGCAACTCCAATCAGTGTTCATAATATCTCTGCAGCTTTGAATCTGACTAAAGAGGGGGTGATTAGAATTGATACCATAATTTAGAAGCTGCACCGTAGACTTGGAATCAGTTTCAGCAACCATATTTTTATAACCAGAATTCCAGGCCATAGTTAGGCCTTCAAACATCCCCCAAAGCTCAGCTTCAAGAGCACTCCCCAGGCCTTTCTTCAGCACAAAGCCTTTGATCCAGCCCTTCTGAGAGTTACGCAACACACCTCCAGTCGTTAGCGCACCTGATTCAATGATAAAACTCCCATCAATGTTTAATTTTACCCAGCCAACAATGGGAGGCGTCCAAGAAATCGACATTAGATCAACTTCTCTGCTGAGATCAGTGTTATTAGCACTCCACAAATCTCTAGAGAATTGTTCAATGATTAAATGGGGAGCCGAGGGAAAAGAGAAGTTTGTGTCAAACACCTTGCAACACCTCCATTTCCACAAAAACCAAAGTGTCACAGCAAAAATCAAATAATGGGGGGCACTCCCATTGTCCATCTTCTTATCCTTTAAATTACCCTCCATCTAATCTTCAAAGCTTCCAAAAAAAGAGAAAGACGAGCTTATACCTTTAAGAATCTTTTCCCAAGCTGAGATCGAAACTCTACACCCACACAACAGGTGTTTAGAATCTTCAATACCTGCATCACATCTGGGGCAAGAAACATCATTCGTCACACCACGAATGGCCCTCTGCTGGTTTGTAAGGATCTTATCGTGCATTAAGGTCCATATGAAGTGTTGAACTCTAGGCGGGAGTTTAAGGCTCCAAATGACCCTACACTTCCACAACTGATTCTGATCATTATCAGTGAGACCAGTGTAGGCAGATTTAACAGAGAAATCACCACATTTATTCCACCCCCATATAGGTCTATCATGCCCACTTGGAGTTCTACCAGCATGGATGCTACTAATTCTTTGGACAACATTCTCAGGAAGGATAGCAGTGAGTTGTTCCATTTGCCACTGCCCATTGATTAGAAACCTATCCACATTCTGAATCAAGTCTTCATCAGTAAGTTCAACTACGGCATGGTTCTTAAGTCTACCAAAGCTTGGCACTCAATTATCATTCCAGAAGCTGATGCGGTCACCCATTCCCACTCTCCATTGCATCCCTTGATCTAAAAGTTTGGATCCAAAGACAATACCTTTCCAGGTGCTCAAACAAATGGTGCCTTTCTTAAACTCCGAGACATCTTTTTTTTTTTTTTGAAAATTACTTTATTCACCAAACCAACCGAAACAACAAGCAAGGCACAAGGCCAGCAACCCGCACAACAACAACCCGCAGCAAGGCTGCAACAAACACCCAGCGACACAGGGGAAAGAACCCAAACAAAAGCAAAACGACCACCAAATCAAAACAAACTCCAATCCAAAACGTTTCCTTCACCAGCTGCACCTTTTAAAAATCAGCAAAGGAGTTAGACACTCTAGATTCAAATTCCACATGAGCCATTCTCAACATACCCAGCGAATTTCTTATTTCAAGAATCTGCTGAACATGTAACCAGCTTCCCACACCGCTACCATTAATCCAAGAAACCGCCGTCTTCGAATCACTAACCACCACAATACTCTTGGACCTCAACTCCGGTTTAGAGGCACAGAGATTACAAGCTCTAACAATAGCAAGAATCTCAGCAGAAATAATGTCACAAGACGCAATATTTTCAAAAAAATAACACAAAACGATGCCTTTACTGTCCCGCATAACTCCTCCTATACCAGCTTGACCTGTCGGACCCCGAACCGAACCGTCCACATTGAATTTCAAAACATCCGGAGCCGGAGGAAACCACTCACCAACCTTGTGCAGCTTAACCTTTTTACGAACCACACACCTCTCCGCAACGTCCAAAAGGATAATAGAGATCGGGTCCTCAGAACCCTTACCAATGTGCTTAAACCACCAGGCGACCCGGAACCTCACCATATCAAGAGCTTGAACAACGTGGGTGTTGACATCTTTGAAGACCTTTTCATTTCTTGCTTCCCAAATGGTCCACGCCACAGCAAAAAACGTGGACAGCCAAGCTCTCTCCGATCTCCTAGAGGGACAAAAAGCCATCCACTCCTGCCACCACAACAGCAGAGAATTCGGCCTACAGCTGCTCACCTTCCACAGGTTCATGGCACCAGACCAGACCTTCCACGCCCACTGGCAATGAAGGAATAGGTGATTGATGGATTCAGCTTGCTCACCACACATAGGACAGTCCAAATTATCTTCCATATTCAACTCAAAACGAGTCAAAACCTCTCTAACCAACACCCTTCCGTGCAGAAGTTGCCACACAAAGATCTCAATTTTCGGAGGAACGCAACTCTTCCAGACACTCCTAAAATCAGTAGACTCCCCCAGCAGCCCCTCCTCAAGCTTCTTTCAAACTGACTTGACAGAGAATTGACCGTCCGAATTTAGAGACCAGCCCAACGAATCAGTAATCGTTTCCTTAATCTTGATACCCTCTAAACAACTCAAAAGAGAGTTCCACTGCTGTAATTCCCAATCAAAACAAGGCCTTCTCAAAGGAATGAACCAACGCCACCTATTATCAACCCAGCTGCCATACTCATTCACATGCCCAAACTTGTTAGAGACAAGAGAAAAAATCCTAGGATAGACCTCTTTCAGCCTCACTCCCTCCAACTTGATATCCTCCCAAAGCCTAGCCCTATCACCCCTCCCCACAATCACTTGAAACCCCTCCTCCAAAACCACCGCAATCTTAGAACCTTGCTCCATCAACCCGCAAACAGCTTTAGTGAAAAAGGAAGCTGAAGCCCCACCCCTCCAATCCCACCTTAAAGAGTTCAAAGGGATATTATATTTGGCATATAAAACTCTTTTCCATAACGACGAAACTTCCTTTCCGAATCTCCACATCCATTTTGCAATTAAGCCTTTATTTTTATCCGTAATGGACCCAATGCCAAGACCACCATTTTGCTTGCTCTTGCACAACGTTTCCCACTTAATAGAATGCACCCTACGCTTTTCGCTGCCATCACCCAAGAAAAAATCCCGCTGCAGCCTCTCAATCCTTCTAGCCATGCAAACCGGCATCCTGAAGATCGACATGTAGTAAATAGGAATACTAGACATTACAGCTTTAGTAAGAACAATCCTACCTCCTTTGTTGAGGAAACCTCTCTTCCACGGGGCCAATCGGTTTTCAATACGGCGCACAATATCATCCCAAAAAAATTTTGACACCGGCCTACCACCAAGCGGCAAGCCTAAATACGAAATAGGGAGAGAGCCTTTAGCACACTTAAAGTTTGCCGCCCAATTCACCTCCCTCTCACCACAATTACCAATCTGAACCACACAACTTTTATTAAAATTAATTCTCAACCCCGAAGCCACTTCGAAACACCTCAGAATTCTTCTAGCATTAACCAAGAAATTCTCTCTAGGCTGAAGGAAGAGAACTGTGTCGTCGGCGAACTGTAAATGCGACACATGAATATCATTCAACCCAAAAGAAACCCCTCTTATCATATTCAAAGTCTCCGCTTTCTTCAAAAGCGCACTCAAGCCCTCGACCGCCACATTAAATAAGAAAGGAGAAAGGGGATCCCCTTGCCGAAGGCCCCTTTCCATACCAAATTGCCTCGTAGAACTTCCGTTAACCAACACCGAAAGCGAAGGAGTAGAAATACAACACCTAATCCACTGTCTCCACTTTTCTCCAAAACCCATATCACCCAAAATATTATCCAAAAAAGTATGATCAAGACTATCGTAAGCTTTTTCGAAATCGAGCTTCACCAAAAGACCTCCACTTTTACTACTCTTCCAATGATTGATTATTTCCTCCGATATGACAAAGCCATCCAAAATGTGCCGGTTTTTAACGAAGGCCATTTGCGTCTCACCCACCACTAACTCCATTATCCTTCTCATCCTGTTAGCCAGAACCTTAGCCAAAATTTTATGAAGAGAACCCACCAAGCTAATAGGCCTAAAATCTTTCATTGACGACGGTTTAATACATTTAGGAATTAGGGCAATGAAGGACGAATTTAGCTCCCTAACAATAGAGCCATTACAATGAAACTCCTCCATAACATTCACAAAATCACCTTTAATAACAGCCCAATTTTCCTTAATAAAGTTAAGATTAAAACCATCCGGACCAGGAGCTTTATTCCCATCACAGCTATTCAGAGCTTCCCACACCTCATCCGTACTAAAAGGCACTTCCAAAAGCTCCCGATCCTTGGAGATAAGACACTTAAGAGGGAGACCATTTATTTTTGGACGACGCCACTGCACATTACTAAACTGTTTTTCAAAAAAATCTGCTACCCCATTTGAGATATCCCTAGGCGAATTTTTAACAATTCCGTCAAAAGAAATGTTCTCAATAAAATTGTTCCTACGACGACAACTAGCCACGCAATGGAAGAACCTAGTGTTCCTATCACCCTCTAGCAACCATTTAACTCTCGAAGATTGTCTCCATTGTTGTTCCTCACGTTTCAAATTCCTCCACAATTCGGCAATGGTCTCCAACCTTTCCTCCCTCAACCTGACCCGACCACCCTTGATTAGCAGCTGTAGCATCAATTTTCCTTAGTCTCACCTCAATATCCTTGGTGGAATTCCTATTGATCCCTTTGACTGCTGCCCATCTCTTCACTTTTCCCCTAGCTCTTCTCAACTTGGACTGAAGAACAAGGCTGCTGGACCCCTTACGAAAATTTCTGCTCCAGTCCAGCCTTATCTCCCCCATAAGATCTTTGTCCTCAAGCCACACATTATTAAATCTAAAAGGCCTAGGACCCCAATCCAACTTCGGACTCATCAAAGAGATAGCACAATGATCCGAAATTGACCTCGGATACATGACTTGATTCAAATCTTTGAACCAAGATAAAATAGTTGGAGATACCAGAAATCTATCCAACCTAGCCCACGAACCATCAATTCTATTATTTGACCAAGTAAAGGATCCACCCCTTAACGGAATATCCACCACCTTCGCTTGGAGAATAAAACTAATGAAAGCTCTAGTCGACCACTTATTAAAATCACCACCCTTCCTCTCCTCCTTGTTAATGACAGTATTAAAATCCCCACCCATACACCATGGCTGCGGAAAGGAATTCTGCACATTTAAGATAAACCCCCACAACTCTCTTCTCTCCCTTTCCGTATCAGGGGCGTACACGTTGCAAAACACCACCTCCTGATTTAAGCTAATCAAAAGACCCACCAAAATGATGCACCACTTATTCGAAATGCAATCCTTAATAGACACCAAATCTTCATTCCACAAGGATAACAACCCACCAGCAGACCCTTCCGCCTCCACACTAACACCTCTAGAGAGAACCTTGCCACCCAAGCCCTTGATAATTCTACTGTCGACAGTACTAAGTTTAGACTCTTGAATAAAAAAGACCGACGGCTTATTAATCAAGACAAATCTTCTAAATTCACACCTCTTCTCCGGTCTACCCAGACCTCTAACGTTCCAAGACAACACTAACATTGGAAAAAACAGACAGTCCCACCCCAACAACAAGGCAGAAAAAACTACTCAGCTGCCCTATCCTCATCCTCTTTCTCCCTCATAGTCACATACTCAGCAATCTCCTCTTGGTGCCCATTAAAGTCAAAACCAAGGGTTGCACCAGTTTCTAAGACTTTCGTTACCTCTTCAGCCGTATTCCAAATGTCCCTCTTTGACATTTCTGCCTCCCCACCATTCATACTCCATCTACCAGACCCTTCTTCGCTGCCTCTCAATCTCTCGGCTTTCTCTAATCTCATTACCACCCTCTTCTCTATAACTTTGGCTATTTCTTCTTCAAGATTCCATATAACTTTCCTATATTTTGACCTTCGGCGGTGGTGTAACTGACTCCCCACATTATTATTCGACATGGAATGAGAAAAATGGAGAGATTCGGAATGCTTACCTCTAGAATTCTTGAGCTGTCTGAAAGTACTAACCTTGCCATTCTTTTTCCGAACACGTTGTTGGGAAGCTTCAATACTTCTATACTCCTCATCCCCTACCTCCGGAACCTCTTCTGAAAAAACCTCTGCAGACCTATCACCGTTACTTACATCTTCGCAATCTCTATTTCTCAAGTCTACCACGAGATCAATACCATGATTATTAGTCAACTGAGTTTCAGGAACCAACTGAGTAGAATAGCGATTCCTGTCTTTTGAAAAGGATTCATGACCAGCTCCTCTGTTTTCGTCCATACCGACTCCACCCTTGACACACTTACCATATTGGGCTTCTAAATCTTCTGAATCTGAACTCCTCACTTCCTTGCTGGATAGTTGGGCTCCACTGGACACCCCACCAGGCCTCTTCCTCACCTTCTGATTGGGATTACTGTTGACCAAATAAGACCCCACTCCAGGCCCAACAGCATTTTGATGCACAGTTGGCCTACTTTTGGAACACTCACCTTTATAGTACTTGTTAATTAGAAAAAGGCCCAACATCAGGTCTCACAATTGACCCGGAATAATCAGAACTACTATTTGACAGCTGATCCCTTATCTTGTCAATCTTCAACACTCAATTTCCAAAATCCTGTCTGAAAGTAGGCTTAGGTTTAGAAATCCTCCTGCCTTTACCTTTATCCCCTACCTCCCTTTCTCCACCTACTATCCTCCTTACCAGCCTGGGGCTATTCCGTAAAGTCTCCCTGCCAACCTTTTTTCGATCCTTGTTAATAGCCAGAACCTTCTCCCTGCCACCTACTCTGCTCCTGTCAAGACTGAAAGCATCATCACCTAAAGTCTTCTCTCCTGACTTTGGCTGAAATTTTTCGAAACCCTCCCACTCAGAACAGGCGTTCGAATTTGAAATGCAAGGTATCAAACCTAACAATTTGTTGATCCATTCAACTGTTACCGGGATAGAAAGCTCTACTAACTTGACCGGAAAAGATCGACTTCCCACTATCACAGTAACCTCTCTTGAAAGATTAACCTCAAAGGGAGCTAGAACCAACAATCTTCCAATGTCTAATCTTTTCCTGGACTCGGTGATCTCATCAATCCACAACACTTCACCTACTTTCCTTCCAAGCTTCTTAAAGAAGGCACTGCACCAACAATCAAGGGGAACACCATGGACTTCAACCCAGCTAATCTTGTCCCCAGACGGGGTACGCAACTGCTCGTCCCAAACCTTCATAGAGGAGAAACAATCTCTCCAAAAAAAGTTGTTCATGACAAAACCATCTCTGTCACATGAGGACTCAAAAGACCACACAATGTGTTTACCACCCAAGAAAGTAGACGAGAAATTGTAACCCCTATCCTCCAACCTCTGATTCACCGAAGCAATATTACCAAAATGCTTAAGAACCCCTACTGCAGACTTGGCTAGCCACTCCTCCACCTCGTTAGAGCCATCCCAAGACATAATTACATCATTGACTGCTTCTTTCTGCTTCTGATGATCCACCTTCACAACTTCAGCGTATGACTTCCTTTCTTGGTCGGCCGGTCTTCTATAAACTCCATCATAGTCACTCCCATGTTTCCCCAGTCCCTTATGCTGACCATAACTGCGAAAATCACCATGATTCCTGATCGAATTTCGACGACTATTCCAATCGTGAGATGCAACCTTTGCCGAAATCGGCCACCCATACACATGCATTCCGTTAACTTTCAATGCCACCTTCGATGCCTCTTCCAATGTTTCGAAACGAATAAATGCAAAGCGGCTTCTGTTAGGATCCTTCAGACATTAATTGTACGATTTTTGAGATACTTATGTTGAAGGAGGTTACACCACATACCATCTTCACCTTGCATCATTCTCCAACCCATTTTAGCAAGTAAGGCTTGATTCATATCTTTTATTTTTTTTTAAACCCAAACCACCCTTGCTTTTAGGTAGACAAATGGTATCCCATTTGATAAGATGGACCGAATTCCTAGTGGTTGTGCTGCCCCAAAGAAAATTTTTGTTAATTCTATCCAACTCAAGACAAGTTTCACTTGGAAGCTTAACAGATTGCATGGTATAAATGGGAAGAGCATAAGTGACCGCTTTTATAAGTGTGACTCGCCCAGCGAGAGACAGAGAGTCACTTTTCCAAGCCGCCAATCTCTTTTGAGTCTTCTCTACAAGATTCCTGTATGTTCGGTTACTAATTCAACAGTGGATGAGAGGGACTCCCAGATAATTGCCAAGATCTTTAGTGATAGGGGACCCACATGCCCTAGCAATGGCAATAGCATCTCCATTTTTCATATTGCTAGAACAAAAAACTCTAGACTTGGGGAAACTAATTTGCTGTCCTAAAATCTCACAAAAGTTGTCGAGACACTCTCTCATGATATCCGCTTAATTGGTAGTAGCTTATCCAAAAAGGATCAGATCGTCAGCAAAGCAAAGATGAGAGACCTCAGTCCCCCTTCTTGAAATCTTAATACACTTCCAACATCCTGAGGATAGTCTTTCATTAATCAGGTGGGAAAGCTTTCCATGCAAAGACCGAAAATGTAAGGTAAGAGTGGGTCTCCTTGCCTGATGCCCGCGCCAAGAGTGAAAGACTCAGTGGCTTCTCCATTCAACAAAACCTTGTACCTGACACTAGTGATGCACCACATAATTAAATCCAAAAATTTACCTTTAATACCAATCTCTATACACACATTTCTAATGAAGCTCCATTGAAGCTTATCGTAGGCTTTGGCAAGGTCAATTTTCTAGGCAACATACCCTTTTTTACCTTTCATAATTTTGTACGAAGGATTTCTTGAGCAACCACAATATTATCCTAGATTTACCTTCCAGGAATGAAGGCGACCTGATTAGGGCTAATAAGATTCGGCAACAAAGCTCTAAGTCGGACAATAACTTTACTGATAATCTTATATGTGGTGTTACATAAACTGATTGGTCTAAGTTGGGTCATATCAAGAGGGCTAGGAACTTTGGGGATCAGAGCAATAACAGTGTGGTTTAACTCAATAGGAAAATTACTTGTCATGAAGTTGTCCCTTACAAGCTTAATCAAATCCATTTTGCATACTTCCCAGTGACTCTGAAAGAAACAAGCAGGTAAACCATCTAGACCTGGCACTTTAAGACCACCAATACTAAATAAAGCAGCCTTTATTTCCTCCTCTTGGACTTCTCTAGAGATACTTGTAAGAGAGTCATCATTTAGGCTAGGAAATCCCCCTGCTAAATTATCATAAGAAATCATAGTATGATGTGTAGAAAAAAGTTTCGACAAAAACCCAGTAGCAATATTCCGCATGGTTTCTCTGTCAGTTTGCCAAACACCCTAATCATCTTTTAACCCTTCCAACCTGTTGTACCGTCTTCTTACCATAGTAGCCAGATGGAAGAATTTGGTGTTTTTGTCTCCTTTTAGCCATGAAATTCTAGATTTTTGAAGCCAAACATCTCTTCTTGCTCAATAGTTTGATTGTACTCCTCTTGTAGTTTGGACTCAAGCTTAACAAGACTGTTCTTGAATCTGACGCCCATGCATCTCTGTATCCCTTGTATTCTAGAGAGCAGACGTCTTTTCTTTTGGAAAATACAACCGAAAGTGTTCTCGTTCCAATCCCTCAACACACTTGCAAAGGCTTGGCTTTTCTCAACCAGACAATCATTATCGTTTCCCCAGAATTGCTTAACCATACCGTTAAATTCCCTATGTTTCAACCACATAGCTTCAAATCTAAATGGTTTGAGGCCATTTCTAGGAATACGTTGGCTATGAAGGTTTAGCAAAATAGGGCAATGATCTCTAGGCAGGTGTCTAAGAAAACCTTCTACAAACTCGATTCTCCAGTCATTTGAATAAAGAGCTCTGTCCAGTTTCTCCCATATACTCTCATTAACGCTGGTCATCCACATATATTTCTGCCCAATAAAACCCAAATCCACCGGTTTGTTGTCATTGATCCAATCCAAAAATATATTGTCACTCATTTCATTAATACCTTAGCACACAAGTTTTTGTCCTACTTCCTATCCCAACCTACTAACCTACGAGGTCCATCAGTATCACTTTTTATTACAAGAAGAGACTCTATAGACAGAGCACAAATGTAGTAACCAATAATTTAAGTGAGGTTAATAATAATATCTCATGCTGGTCAACCAGTGCTCCTTATTCCATGCAAATTAAGATTAGTCAAATTAATATATTGATAAATCCCCCTTATTATGACAATATACAGTGGGAGAAAGAGGGTAGTTGAAGTTTGAAAGAAAACGAGAACCAAACTGGTTTCGAGAGCTTGGGTTGAGTGAGAGACGAAGAAGCAACCGTTCGGTGAAGACAAAGAAAGGTATGTCCTGCAGCTTTTACAGTACCCGGAGGCAACCTTAATGATAAGGGGATTCCAATTTTTTTAAGGACAAATACATTTGTGATATTTGCTATTTCAAATACGTTAGGTCTGATTTCTTCTATGATTTCTCTACTAATATTCATTAATATCCTAACTGCAATATATACGATAGAGGACTTCCTAAGATAACTACCAAAGAGGTTAATTTCAGGTCTTGGACCAAGAAACCATTAAAAACTTTTACAATAGAAATAGTTTCTAACCACCAAAAAATCACAATCTCTCTTTCACTCTCTCTTTCACTCTCTCATACACCAAACTCACATCTCTCACACACATGACACAAGTGACTGCGACGGATATGGGTTTGGGTAGGGTGGGCTACAGCCCACTCTAGCTTTTCTTAAAAAAAATTAAGTTTTTTCGATAATTCTAAATACACCTCATTTACTTTTGAGTACACCCCATTTATATGAATGCGGTGGATTAAGATATGTATGACTACAACATCCACCGGTTGCTTACAATCCAACGGTGGAAAAAAAAAAATGAATTACAAATTTACAACCATTAGATTAGGAGCAATATATATTGATAGATAAGATGTTAAAGTTACAAATTTAAATGGACGATTTGATAACTTGTTGGGACGAAAATAATATTCGCTGCTAATTATAATCTATCGGGACTATATTTTTCGTCCCAAGAGATTCTCTATCTAGATGAATTTTCTTTCATGACTTGTCTTCCGGCCGCGGCTACTAATGCAAGTTAAAAAACCAACCTCCAGAGCTCTACAACAACACCTCTTCAGTCTGTTACAAAACTGTAATGGCATCCAAAAACTCACCCAAATTCACACCCAGATAATCATTAACGGATTTTCCCAAAGAAACTTCATCCTTGTAAAACTCTTATCTTTCTATATTACAGCTGGTAATCTCCTAAATGCCCACAAAGTTTTTGAAAAAATCGAAATCCCAAGTGCTACTGTATGGAACCAAATGATTAGAGGCCATGCTAGGAGTGAGACGCCGCGAAACTCGGTTGAATTGTACAAAGAAATGGTAGCAAAAAAAGCAGCCGTGCCTGATGAGTTCACGTATTCGTACCTCTTAAGTTGCTGTGCAAAAGATCGTTTGTTTAGAGAGGGAGAACAGGTTCATGCGAGAGTGTTGGCAAATGGGTTCTGCTCAAACGTGTTTGTTAGAACTAATTTGGTGAATTTGTATGTGATGAGAGGAGATGATAGTGGCGTCGTGTATGCACGCCGCTTGTTTGATGATATGTGCGAGAGAAATGTCGTGGCTTGGAACTGCTTAAAGGGTATGTTATATGCTGAGATATTAATGGGGCACAGAGAGTTTTTGATGAAATGCCACAGAGGAATGTTGTTTCGTGGACGACCATGATCTCTGGGTTTGCTCATAATGGGATGTGTAAGCAAGCGCTGTCTTTGTTTAATGAGATGAGGAGAGCCCGTGTGGGATTGGACCAGGTGGTGTTGGTGGCAGCGCTATCAGCTTGTGCTGAATTAGGGGATTTGAAGTTGGGGAAGTGGATACACTCTTATATTGAAGAGACTTTATGTGTTGGGAGAGAACCACTTTTAGTTTCTTTGAACAATGCACTTATACATATGTATGCAAGTTGTGGTGAGATTGAACTTAGCTTATCAAGTGTTTAGAAAGACACAGTGGAGAAGTAGAATTTCATGGACAACCATGATTACGGCATTTGCAAAACAGGGTTATGCTCAGGAAGCGCTTGCCGCTCTTTCCTCAATGATTTGCATGGTCTTATTAGCCCAGTTCGTCAAGAAACGCCCCTTCCGCTCGTTTTGCTGGGAAAGGTACAAATGGGTTATACCTAAACGACTTTTGCATTACATTTTATTTTTTTTCTTCGTTTTATTCTTTCTAACTTTTTTTATTTCCCTGCTTCTTTTAGTCCAAGAATGCGTTATTGTCAACTTTCTTGTTTCTTTATCAAATTGTTTGGCTTGGCAGATCAGGCATCTATAAGGTAAGGAGTGTTCCTTGTATTTTTCTTCAGTTTCATTTGTTCTTCACCAGTTTCTGTCAGAAAATGTTAGCAAGGATCACTAAGATACTTTCTTTCAACATAACAAGTAACGTGTTGAGCTTCTCGTTTCTTCTCTGTATTGCAGGAGTGGGTGGCAAACTTTGGGATGATCCACCTGCATACTTTTCTCCATTTTTTAATCCCTTAGCAGTTAGGTTGTTTGTACCCATGCTTGTAGATGTTTTGAAAGATGTCAAAAAGCACACAGCACCACCAGTTTCCCTCGTTGGGCAGGTCATACTCTGTTTTCTATTCTCTCTCTTTGCTTCAGCTAATGGAACCATCAAGTGATCAAGAATCAAGAATCAAGATTTACACCAAATTAAGTTGCACATATATGGAAGAAAATCACACGTGCACTTGAATTAATAATTTGACAACCAAATAAATCACAGTACGAAAGAAGAGGAACAAGAGTTTCAACAACAATAACTGATTAATTACTTTTACTGAGTAATCAACGAAAGCACAAGACATTATAATTTAGTGATTAAGTCTCTGATTTTGCTGTATGCCTTTCTAATAAAGCTCTTGAATCCCTTGGTAACCGATAACTGGAGGAAGAAAATAGATGCCGCGACAAGGAAAAAACCCACGATTCCTCGCACAAAAGCAACACGAGCTAAATGGTCATTTGTTGCCAAAACTAACACCTTATTAAAAAATATTGCTGCTCCACAGACAAGAGCCCCCATCATGCATGAGTTTAAAAATAACGAGTTCTTATAGTGACAAGCAGACGCAATGGTTACCAAAAAAATTGTCGTCACCGATAAAAAGAAACACATGACATCAGAGATGAGGAATGATTGCAATTTTTGAAGTTGGCCATCTGTGATATTATTCATCGGCTTCGATTGCAGTTGCTCCCATTCAATGCCACCAGGAAGGTTGAGTATAGCCTCTACACACAATGCTGCAAAGAATGAACACACAATAAGTATTCCATTTTGCATCGAGCCCGCCACAGATTCTTCCCACTTGTCATCATCCTTGGCCTTATCAGATGAATGATCACCTGCACCATGAGAACTATCAACGTCTACAATTTGTTGTTGTTGTTCTTCGTTACTACGACCATTACTAGCAGTAATGATTATTACACCCGCTGCTTGTTGATCGCTAGAGCCACCTCTCTGCAGACTTTGGGCTCTGATATTATTCATCTCTGAAATGGCTGATGCATTGTATCCATCCGCATTTACAGCGTTAATGTTCACATTTGTATCTCTTGACACCACTTTTATTATCTGTACAAGATTATTGAGTCACAATATATGATGGAAGACGGGAAGCAAATATAGTTTTAGACGACTAAGTAAATTTTTACGACAACCTACTCAATGAGTCATAAAAAAAGAAAACAACAAATTCAGTAAGAAATTACATAAAAAAATTGGGGCCGTGGATCCTTATCTATTAATAACCACACCTCTCAATAAAGTTGAGTTTTCGAATTCAAATCCTCTCTCTCAATTTAAAATAATAATATTCAATATACATACATACTTCAAGGAAAAAAAAAAAGGGTAAAATTTATTTTCGTTCCTCTAATTTGACCTAATAGTCAAACTGATCCCCACTTTTTAGTATTATATTGACAAGTCCCTCTAGTTTCCATAAATCTATATTTTAGTTCAGATTCTGTTATAGTTAAAAGGGTCAAATGGTAAACTTACATAACAAATATAAAAATCATAATAAAAAGTAATTATTAATTAATTTAATTAACAGATCTTTTTAATTTAATTAATTAAAAGTCAGCCCTATCTCTCTCACTCGACCTCTCTCTCCATCACCATCACCATCAGATCTGTTGAAGCTCTTGTTGAACACCAGATCTCTCTCCATCACCATAACCATCAGATCTTCTTCACCTCTTCTTCATTAGATCTTGCTGAAGCTCACCAGAACACCAACATCATATTTTTTGTTATTCAGAAAATTATTTTTAATAAGTCAAGCTAGAGGGACGAAAATGCCACCTAAAAAAAACTAGGTGTAAAATTTTTACCCGACATCTTTAAGTACTTGTGTTTGGTTTTTGTCTTAAATATTAATGTGTCTAAACTCTAAATTTAAGTTTTAGATGGTTTTTTTTTTTACATTTTGTAAACCGTTAGCATATTTTACTTATACCACTTGGGGTGGTGACAACTCAAATCTAAGATACTTTTCGAGCGACCTTCAACAAAGGAGAGAGAGAGAGAGAGAGACATGAGTCGTACCTGGTATTGGTTCGTATAAGTGGCAAGGTGCAAGACAGTGTTTCCATCCTCATCATATAGTCTCTGATCCATGGTGATGGTGATGGCCTATTCACGGGTGGTGGTGGGTGATTTGAGGTTGAGAGAGATGAAGATGATTTGGGAAAATCTGGGAACTGGGTTGGGTATTTGGGTTTGGGTATCTTATCTGAGTCTGAGAAAGAGATCAGATATGTATGACTTAAGACTGTGATGAGATCGTGGAGAGAAAGAGGTGATGAGATCTGTTTTTTTTAAGGAAAAACATAGTTCAGAGAATCAGAGATGAGAGAGTTTGGAGAGATGAGAGTTGATATAGTTGTATATATATATACTTTGATGCTGAAAGTTAGTCGGATAGAGCAGCTTATTTATAGCCATAGTTTGATCCATAAATCCTCATTGGCAAGCAGCTTCCTGGAAACTTCATTCCAATTCAATGGATGGATATATAAGTGGATATATAAATTTTAAATTCATTAGTGGTACTTGGTTGACTTGACTTGTTGTTGATGAATGGAAAGCATTGGTCAAGTTGGGAGAGTAGACAATGAGTGGTCAAGCATTGGTCAAGCATGACGCCCTTCGATTTTTTATATTATTTTTATTTTTATTTTTTTTAGGGAGAATCGCAAATACCCCCCGACTTTTAATCTAATGGCAAATCAAACCCTCTGGTTTGAACAATCAGCAAACAACCCCCTACAAATTTGAACAATCAGCAAATAACCCCCTACAAATCAGCAAATAACCCCCTACATGCAGCAAAAAATGCAAGGGTTTTTAACGGTAGGGGGTTGTTTGCTGATTGTTCAAACCAGAGGGTTTGATTTGCCATTTGGTTAAAAGTCGGGGGGGTATTTACGATTTTCCCTTTTTTTTAAGCCGTAGTGTCATAGTATATATGGAAATTGCTTGGGTACTGACTCCAGTACCCAAGATACTGACCCCATCAATGGAGTGTTACCACATGCCTTTTTTCTTTTAATATTTTACATTTATTTCTTTGTATTAATCACAAATTGGTTATGTTGCAAAACCTCATTGGTTGGTCAATACCTTGGGTATTGGCCAGTCAATACCCGAGTATTGTCCTTAAAACCACTGTCCAAAGCGGATGTCG
The DNA here is from genome assembly GCA_954870605.1 of Acer campestre. Lineage (NCBI taxonomy): Eukaryota > Viridiplantae > Streptophyta > Magnoliopsida > Sapindales > Sapindaceae > Acer > Acer campestre. Next base: position 58,804,516 of record OX940799.1, read on the forward strand.
GTCAGCGGCTAGCAATCCCCTCTGCGAAATTGGACTATATCGCACCATTATCCCTAGGAGAGAAGGTATGCATTGCAGTCAAAAATGCCACAGGCCACAGGGCATCAATGGAGCTTTCTTCTCTCCACCCGGAATGAGGGCAAATTATAAATTATAAATTTATGAATTTTTTTAAGCTTCTAATTAAATTATAAATTTATAATATAAGTTCCTTGTTTTTATTTAACAATTCATTTTTTTGAGTACTAAAAAAATTATTCATTTACTTTGTCAAATTATATCCAATATATATATGTATATATATAAAAACTTGTTGAAACGGTTTCAAGTTTTTACTGTAATAAAAAATATTAATTTCAAATTTTAATAATATCCATTGGATTTGCTTTCATCCAATCTAACTATAGTTATTAAGTTCAACAACGTTATTGTTCCAGCAAAGTAGTATGACCATTAACATTGTCAGCATATTTTAAGTCATTTTCAAAAATATCAGGGATAAAATAGTCATTTAATATCAAACAAAAATAAACCAGGATATAATTCTAGAAGTGATCCCATTTTTATTTTATTTTATATATAGTCAATAGAATTAAACAGATACCAGAGGGTAAGTGAACAAATTGACATTTAAATAAGAATTAGCCAACTAATATTCATTAAAAAAGTGTATACGTACCCTATTAATTATATATTTTTATTTGGATAAGATGATGTGGTGTTGATTCTGATTTGATTATAAGATGCAACAACTCTTGGTTTTGGTGCTTTGGTGGGCGCCGGTTGTGGCTTCCCTGTTTTTGTTTTCCCTTGTTTCCTTTGGGGTCTCCCCTTTAATATATTGCTGTTTCAAAAAAAAAAGGGAGAATCGCAAATACCCCCCGACTTTTAAGCTAATGGCAAATTAAACCCTCTGGTTTGAACAATCAGCAAACAACCCCCTACAAATTTGAACAATCAGCAAATAACCCCCTACAAATCAGCAAATAACCCCCTACACGCAGCAAAAAATGCAAGGGTTCTTAACGGTAGGGGGTTGTTTGCTGATTGTTCAAACCAGAGGGTTTGATTTGCCATTTGGTTAAAAGTCGGGGGGGTATTTGCGATTCTCCCAAAAAAAAAAAAAAAAAAAAAACAACTCTTTTTAATATCATTGGCCTTGCAAGACATTAATGCAACAATAAAGGGTTCAAAATTTAAATGTCACTATTTAGGGCGGTTTTTGTGAAAATAGCAGTGGTTTAATAATCCAAGTTTAAAAGGCACCTATTTCGGTGTCCAGACAAAAATACCCTTATTTTTGTCTGCTTGTGGCTTTTCAAAGTTGAGAGAAAAAACCAAAGAGAGAGAGAGAAACACGACAAAAACAGTGACCGGTCAAAAAAATCCGACAAAAATACCCACAGCATACTCACCGGCGGTGGACCTACAGTAATTTCAGTGGAGGAGAAAGCTTTTCTGATTGACAGTGGTAAGTTTATTTTTCGATTTCGTTTTCCTTTATGTTGTTGAAAAATATATGTTCGTTGTTGTTTTGATTAGGTTTTTGTTGTTAGTTTATGTGTGTTTCATTTAGATTAGGGTTCTGGGTTAGTTTAGGTTTAGATTAGGGTTTGAATCTGTACAGTAGGGAGGTAGAAGACGATGAAAATTTGAGATTCCGAGCCTTTTAAAACCTTTTCCGAGCCTTTTTCGAGCCTTTTCCGAGCCTTTTTAAACAGTATCCGAGCCTTTTTAAGGGAATATGAATAGTTGTTTCTCCGAGCCTTTTACAACTTTGTCCTAGCCTTTTAAACCATGATCCGAGCCTTTTTCGAGCCTTTTAAGGAATATTAATAGGTTTCTGCAATTTCAATCTCCGAGCCTTTTAAACCTTGGTCCGAGCTTTTTCCGAGCCTTTTCACAAATAATCCGAGCCTTTTAAGGAATATGAATAGGTTTGTGCATTTTCAATCTCCGAGCCTTTTAAACCTTAATCCGAGCCTTTTCCGAGCCTTTTCACAAATACTCCGAGCCTTTTAAGAATTTCAATAGTCTTCTTTGCTTTTTCAATCTCCGAGCCTTTTCAACCTTTATCCGAGCCTTTTAACCCTTTAGCCGAGCTTTTTCCGAGCCTTTTTATATAATGTCCGAGCCTTTTGATATAATGTCCGAGCCCTTTGATATAGTGTCCGAGCTTTTTGATTTACTTTCCGAGCCTTTTCATGAACTGATATATGTATATTTTTATTGTGAATATGCAGATGAGGAATCCGCTGAAAGATTTGCTTAAAACTCCAGAGGAGGAAAGGTACTCAGGGAAAATAACTCGCCATGACCATTTTGACGACCTTACAGATATCAACAATGCATTGAGTAGGGTACCTGAACATTTTCAGGCTGAAGACCGTCGTCGTTATACTGAGTCATGTTTTGGACACTTCCTCTCGATGCATCGGCAGATGACGTTTTCAGCTGGAATTGTCCATCGGTTGCTTATTCGGGAGTTGCATCACGATGGGCCGGAAGATGAGATGAGGTTTCTCTTGGGTAGACATTCGGTCCGGTTCTCGAAGGTCGAGTTTTTTCTGATCACCGGATTGAAGTTCGGAGAACTTCCCGACACGTCGACCTACAATATGGTGCAGAATGGCATACATCAGCGGTACTTCGAGGGTCGAGATGACATCGAGTATGGAGAGTTGAGAGCCGTACTGCGGATTGGTGTTTTCCATGAGCAGTATGATGCGGTTAAGCTATGCTTATTGTATATGCTTAACTGGATATTGATGGGGTTGGACGAGAGACAGAAAGTTCCAGTATGGCAGTTTCGCCTAGTCGAGGACTTGGACGCGTTTGATGCCTTCCCCTGGGGTGCACACGTGTTTAGGCAGTCTATTTCTTGGTTCAAGCATGCGTTGGACGGTCGACGGCGGCGGTTCGAACAACGACAGCGAAGAAAGGGCGCTGACCAGCACAAGGTGGAGACGTACAATATATACGGTCTTACGCATGCACTGTTGGTAAGAATTTAGAAATTTGAATCCGTACGTTAATTGTATTTTTTTTATTTCATATAACTGATGTATTGGATTCTTAACGCAGATATTTGCTTTTGAGGTCATCCCTGAGCTTGGCAACACCGGATGTGGAACTCGCAGGGACATCGACCTATCCCCCCGTATTCTAAAATGGCAGTTGAGTCAGCGACCAAGGAGTGAGAAGCTGGATGCCATTTTCATTGAAAGGGTAAGCATTTTTTGGCAACATCCTTTCTGTGGAATCTCTTCTTCATATTTTCAGCAAAATGCCAGTAACATATGGTATGGGTTGCATAAGGGAACACTTTAGAAATCCCTGCTTCAATGCTTGCATGACGATCTGAAATGAAAACCAGATCATCTATATGACCAAGGGCACCCCTCAAGCATTCCAAAAACCATTCCCACGAAAGGTTGTTTTCTGAGTCACCGTACCCAAAAGCAATTGGATACACCTGTTCATTTCCATCTTGTGCAGTTGCAACAAACATTGTACCCCCGAATCTTCCCTTCAAATGGGTACCATCAACTGCAATCACATGACGCATACACCTCCGAAAACCTCTAATTGAGGACCCTAACGACATGAAAAAGTAGAGGAATTTACCATCGTCAGTGCACTGTAACTCAGTGATTGTGCCAGGATTTTGTTGTTCCAAAACGTATGCAAAAGATGGCAGTAGTTGGAAAGTTTCTTCATGCGTTCCATAGGTCAATGACAATGCATATTGCAGGGCATCATGTGCCTTACTGTACATGATTTGGATGCCATACATTGTTTTCATATCGGCAATTATGTCCTTCGGACGCATGAGACGACCATCATGTTGTTGAAGTCTAGGTGCCACGACTTCTCCGATTGTGACTGCACTAGCTTGTCGGTGGCGACGGTGAATCTCCTCCAAGGGACAAGTGTGTTCATTGACAAAACTTCTGACTTGAAAGTAAGTCCCTTCATTTCTCCTTACCGCTCTTAATTTCCACGTACAGTCGTCAATGATGCACACCAGATGTAAAGTTGTCTTATTGGACCTTTTGACCTTCCATTCAAAGTTCTGCTGCATCGCAAAATGGCCAATTAGCCTCTTCAAATCCTTTTTACTTGGAAAAAATTGACCTTTATAAATCATGGTTCTAGGTTCTGGCGCTGCCAAGGTGCTGCTTCTACCAATACCAAACGAGTATGAATTTGCTCCGGGAATAACCCACGTTAGCGTATTAGCAAAATCAGATGTTGTTACATTATTACGGACCTCGGAACTCCCAGGCATATCTGGTGCAGTGCAACTAACTCCTTGTACACGTCTACCACGTGTTTCAATTTGTGCAGGCTCTTCATCGATATTTTGTAGATCATGAACCTGTTCATTATTGGCCTCATTATCCACCTCATGGTTCGGGCAATTGTTCTGGTCATTGTACTGCTCATTGTACTGTTCATTACACGGCTCAATTCCACAACCAAACATATGACCAATTTGAGGTTCAACTGCATCTGCATGGTTGACCGCTACCGGTGGGACACCACACATGTTTCCCCCATCTTCGGTGGCGCTTCTTTGGCTTAACACTTGGTTGCTACCACTGAAGGATCCTAATTGTTGGGTATTTTCAGTAGGGGGAATATCATTCCCTATCACATCTCCAGCTGTCCTCTCAGTTAGACTGACACATACTTGAGGGATCACCCGATCTTCCCCTAGCATAAATTGGACATCGTCGTCATTTCTTATAAATGTTCGACATGTACTGCCAGGAACGATTGATATCGATGACAGATCCACATTGAATTTGTTTACATCATACTTCACAATGGTATGCACGATCGCCACCAATTCTTCGTAAGTCATATTCCGTGACACATACATTCCCCTGTTATCGGATCCAACAAACCTCTGACTTCCGTCGGGTAACTGCTCCCATCGACCGTTGTAAGATATTACTATTCTAGCCCGATTCATGATGCTGTCAAATTAATAATCCCATTGATAAGAACCCAGGACTATAAAATATTTTCAGATATTAATTTTATAAAGGCTCGGACAAGACTTGCAAAGTGTAGGAGAAGACTTCAAAAGTCTCGGAGAAGACTGGAAAATGCTCGGAGAAGACATGCAAAGTCTCGGAGGGGACTTGAAAATTCACAGAAGATACTTATTCATTTAAAAGGCTCGGACAAGACATCAAAAGTCTCGGAGGAGACTTTCAAAAGGCTCGGATAAGTCTCGAGAAGATTGGAAAAGGCTCGATACTTATTCATTTAAAAGGCTCGGAAAAAACATCAAAAGTCTCGGAGGAGACTTCAAAAGGCTCGGAGAAGGCTGGAAAAGGCTCGATACTTATTCATTTAAAAGGCTCGGAAAAAACATCCAAAGGCTCGGAGAAGGCTCGGAGAAGGCTGGAAAAGGCTCGGAGAAGGCTCGGACAAGACTGGAAAGGCTCGGAGAAGGCTGGAAAAGGCTCAGACATAATTTTAAATAGCTAGGACAGAACTTACAAAGTCTCCAAGATCAAAAATTCTCACAATGGCTTAAGGTTTACAACTACTACAACAGATTTGTTTATCTACAAATGAAAATGTGAACAAATAAAAAGAAGTATTTGCAAGAAATATTACCTTGTTGTTGAGAAAGCACGTCCAGTTCTTTATAAGTTGAAGAAGAAACCCGAGATAGAGAGAGAGAGAGAGAGGGTTACTCTGAGAAATTTTTTTATTGGAAGTGACGACAGAGAAAAGTACAAACAGATTAACATAAATGATTATCTAATGTCAATTTTGGTAGTTCACCATAATAGGTGCCTTTTAAACTTAACTTATTAAACTAGTGCCTTTCTCACCACATCAATTTAAAAAGGTGACATTTCTCACCAATTCCTCCAACAATAATTCCATACAATCAACTACAAAGTTGACCAGGTTTTAATAGTTTTGTTGGCTATTTGGAAATGAATGTTATATGAAGGCCAAGGAAGCATGGATACGGGATACGGATACGACACGATACGGGGATAAGGTAAATCTCCAAAAACTAGGATACGGATACCAGGGACGGATCTAGGAATTTCATTCAGGGTGTGCGCCATTAAATAATAATAAAATGATAATTTTTTTCAACAATTTAAAGTGCATTAATCGAATATGAAATATCACTAGTTTATAAGGGGTATACCCAGGTCAATCAAAAAACTTGTCTAAATAAAAAGTTTGAACATATAGATTTATATAATTTTTCAAACATAGTTACAACTGTCATTCGACGAGGGTTTCATCTTTTGAAAATGTTGTCATTATCAATGTCATTAGATATGTTTTTTTTTTTTATATATAAACAACCAAATTATCATTCGTCCATTGATCTCTCATTCTGTTGCGTAGTCGAGTTTTTATAATATTCATAGCTGAAAATGATATCTCAAAGGTACTGTAGCAGTAGCAATCGATAGAATCAATACTAATGTCAAAAGCAAGTAAACCAATGGAAATACCTTTTCTTTCTTATGGGCAACCATCATTTTTGCACAAGTCACCAACCCAACTTTTATGCATCATATTTTATTAATTTATTCCAACTTTGTTACAATAAAAGCCTATTTTTTATACATCACATAATAAATAATTCATTAACATTTGTAAAGGTTTCAAGCAATTATGTTATAGCATTTACAATGCAATACTAAATAATTATGACAATGCTATAATTTAGCACAAAGTAAAAAAAACGCATGCTTCAATACAGTGTCAAAAGCCATGCCAAATTTGACATATGCCAAAGTGTATAGCATATGCCAAATTTGGCACAGCAATAAATATAGCCGTATTTATTAATTTTTTAAAAAAATTTAAATAATAAAAAATTAACAAATTTTGTAGGGAAAATTGAGATTGAAACAATTCTAAAAAAATATTCAATGCATTTATTAGTTATATTTGTTTATTTTTTTAATTTTAAATAATTAAAAAAAATAACGTATCAAATAGAATTTTACATTGGAGTAGAATACTAAAATGATGTGCCAAATATAACATTTTACTAATTTTTGTGTTAAATTTGGTATTAACATTGGCATATGTATTACAGAAGATCTTATAATACATAATGAGTAGTTTAATATGAGTAATGATTACATTTTTCTATTTTTCACTTTGAACTTTTACATATTACAAGCTTTCATGGCCCACAACTTTCTAGTAACAAATATTTCAATTATATAATTTGTCAACACATGAGCTTTAAACTTTTATTATATTCAATTACACAATATAAAATAAAAGGGAAATAAATGATGAAAGAAAAAAAATGAATTAGGATAAATAGATTACCATTTATTTGTAAAGAGAATATATAAAACATTCTAAATTTACGATTGATCTTTGATTTTAAAATAAAAGGTCCAAAAAAAAAAAAAATTTGCTTGAATTCGGGCTACAGAGGTAGACAGATTGTATGAAAGTTTTCTAGGTAATTTTTTTTTTCTAACTTAAATTTGAGAGAAAAAGTACGGTGGAGAATTTATTAGGTGGGGGGGCAGCTGACCCTGCTGGCCTCTAGCTGCCTCCGTCTCTGACGGATACGGCATGATACGTCAATTAAAATAATATATATTTATATTTTTTTAAAAATAAGAATATATAAAAAGATATTTGATAATTCATTCAAAAATTAAAACATATTCATATCCAATCATCCAAATAAAACATGTCACAGAACAATCTAAATCATAACAATTTAACATATTACAATATCCAAATTAAGTCGTAACATATTACAAAATTGAAAATCCAAATAAAACATACATCACATAAGTTATAGTATATTACAAAATCCAAATAATACATAAAATAAACTCATAAAATAGATACTAAATTCCTAATTAACTTCATTATCATTATTCACATTGTTAAATGATCTAAATAATTCGGCATCTAACTCTGGTTCATCAAGTAAAAGGTTTGTAACCTCAAGCATCCTGTTATTCTCCATGTCAATGGAATTAAAACTAAAATTTCTTTACAGTTTCATTTTGACCCCTAAAATTTTGAAATTATAATTTAACCCCGTTTTATACTAAAATAATTATAATATTACCTCAAACGTATCCTCAAAGTATCCCCCAAGTATCCCCCAAGTATCCTTCAAGTATCCTCTAAGTATCCTCTAAGTATCCTCCAGTCAAACTTATGAAAAAGTCAACGGATACGCCATTTGGTGTATCGGATACGTATCTTGAAGTATCCGGAAAGTATCGAAACTGGATACGAGTTCGATACGAGTTACCTCCACCAAATGAAGTATCCGTGCTTCCTAGGTGAAGGCCAACTCACATTTACAAATTTACAATCATTAAAAAAAAAAAAAAAATTTAAAAATTAAAAAGAAAAAAAATGATTTCAAGACATTTAAATATTAGTGTCATTATATCTAGTCAAGTAATTAACAATTTTCATTGATCTTGAATTTTATCTAGTGAGATAAATAGTTTGTTTTTCTTAAATTTTTGGGGGTCAAGATTTTAAAAAAGTTAATTTTTATTGTCTCCATTTTGACAAATAAATTAATTTGTTGTTTTTTTTAGAAGGGGAAGAATTCGAACTCACTATCTCATTGGTGTAGATGTGAGGGGTTAAGGGACCAACCTCATTTCGTTAAATAAATTTATTTATGTGTGACTTAATAAAGATTTTCAAAATTAAAATAGGTTATTTAATTCAGGCACTATCATCAAAATAATTAAGTTGAAATTATGAGGAAGGCAAATGCAGTTTTTATTTTTTTTTTATTTTTTTTATTTTTTTTTAAACTAATTAATTAACAGAAGAAACTTGTGATACAATGAATGTTTGGGTTTGTTAAGGGTTTTAGTGAAAGGTAAACAGAATTCAAAAAATTGAAATGAAATCATAAATGTTTTGGCTGTTTGGGGATTTTTTTTTTTTTTTTTTTTCATTAACTAGTCAACGACCATACTGCTCTAGTACGTATTATCAATTGAATTTTATTAAGTGATAATTACCCCGGTGGCCGTCAACTTACGTCACCACTATCAAAATGGTCACTAGATGGGGAATTAGTTTTAAAATGGCCATTTTTGACAAACATTGTTACACTAATGGTCATTCCATTCAATTTCATCCAATAAGTGGCATTTTGGTAAATATGAGAATGACATTAAGTTATTTTAGATATTTTTTGGAAATCAATTTTTTCTTTTGTTTTTTGAAATAAATAATTATATTTAGTGTGTGTATATATATATAACATGTATCATATATATATATATATATATTTCTTTTCAACTTATCTCAAATATGTTTTTTTAGAATTTTTAGATTTTGTAACCTTAATCTTCTCAAAAAAGAATATATATATATATAGTCAACTTATTTCAAATATATTCTTTAGAATTTTTAGATTTTGTAGCCTCAATCTTCTCAAAAAGAAATATATATATATATATATTATCTAGGTGATGTAGGGCTATTTAGTCTCATATTTGTAAAAAAATTATTATTATTTTATTTTATATTTAATTATAAAAATTTATATTTATTTAATATATCTTATTATAATATTTTAAAATATTTTTAAAATATTAAATATTAATTAAAATATGTTTTCCCTTAATATTAATTTTAATTTTTTTTTTAAATAATAAAAATAATTTATTTATTTAAAATTAATTTAATTTAATTTTATATTAATCAATTTCACACGGTATTAAATATATTATAAAATTATTTTTTATCCAATCTCATATCACACCAAACGAGATATAGGACTATTTTAATCCTATCTCATACAGTACCAAACGTATCACAATATTAATTTTAGTCTAGTCCAATCTCATCCAATCAAATCCTATAAAAATAATCATATTATATCTTGCGCACAAAACGAGCCCCAAATAACTTAGCCAACATCCGACCACACAAGATAAAAAAATTAAAAAATAAATAAATAAACCTACGTAATCCTAATCGAAAATCACATAAATTAGTCTAATCCAATTCAATCTCATGAAAATAAAAAAAATCCTATCGCACGCACTGAATAAGCCCCAAATAACTTAGCCAACATCCGATCCCACAAGATTAAAAAAAAAACCCAACGTGATCTTAATTAGGGTTGCACATTTTCCCCCGGATCCTCATTTCCCCGCTTCCCTATTCTCATTTGGGAGAAATTTTTTGGAAAAAAATGGGAAAATGGGGGGGAATGAAAAAGGGTTTGAGAAGTGGGAATGGGGATGGAGGAACCTATATCATTCTCATTTCCCCAATTTACATCCCTGATCCTAATAAAAAATCACGTAAATTAATGGAGGTTTTGATTGGGTGGTGGGGGCCACAGATGGGAATGGGAGATGAATCTTCGTTGTTTGGAGGGGCCATATAAGATTATCTGTAGATTTTCTTCATCAATTTCTAAGCTTTTTAAGCTTTTTTTTTTTTTATTTTTACAATGTAATTTGCTTTTTGTATAAATGGTCCTAAAGTATTATTAATATATACCCTTTTTCAAGTAAAACAAGCTTAAAAAGTTTTTCCATATTGATAACATATATATATATATATTGCATGTCGGTGGAGTTGTAAATGTAATATATAAAAGTAATTGTGGTGGGGTATTGCAGTGACTATCGGAGTTTAGTGGTGTCAATATGGGCCGGCCCGGCCCACATGTGCCGTGCCTAATGAGCCCATTTATGAAAACGGGCTTGGCCTGGCACGGCACGGCACGGCACAGGAATTGGCCGTGCCGGGCCGGGCCGGCCCGTTTTCATGAACAATAGGCCCGGCACGTGCTTCTGGCACGTGCCATATTAATTTATTTTATTTTTTTTAACTTCAACAGTAAAAAAAAAAAAAAAAAATTTAACTTTCGGCCTGGTGGGCTTGGCCCGCCGGCCTGTTGGCCCGTTCCTGTTGGCCCGTTCCGGGCCGGCCCACCAGGCCATAAAATGTGACCCGGCCTGGGCCACACTGTGGGCCGTGCCTGGCCCGGCCCGCGCTACAAGCAGGCCGTGCCAGTCTGGGCGGGCCGGCCGTGCCGGACCCTCCAAGCCCGGCACATTTTGACACCACTATCGGAGTCAAGAATGCAGCCAAAACTCGTGAATTGCATGGCCAATTTCCAGAGAACAGGAGGTTATCTTGAATTGAATTATTGATGTTATAGTGAATTGGAAGAGGAAAAAATGAATACAAAAATCAATGTTTAGCTAGTGGAGATCCATTCATGCATGTGTCAAGAGAACCTGATAAAGTATGTAAATTATGACAAATCTAAACGCGTTCATAATTTTCTTCTTTGGATCGATGGTGGTGGCCATGATTAAAGTTGTTGAATGGAAATTAAACCAATAAAAAATACCTATTAATTACACATTGATTAGAAACTAAACCAATCGATGCATGCCACATTCAATTCATTGACCTATAACATAAGTTACTAAGGTGTGTCATTTGACATCATCATGATTGATGCATTATGTATAACTAATCAGTAATGCTACACATCTCACCTAAAATCCCACTTTTTTCATCCCACTACATGTAAGGAAAAAAAGACCTAAAATTGGATTGTAAGGAAAAAAAGACCTAAAATTAACCTCTTTGGTAGTTATTTTTGGAAGTCTTCTATCATATATCGTGCGGTTAGGATGCTAAAGAACATTAGTAAAGAAATCACACAGTAGAAACCAGACCTAATGTATCTAAAATAGCAAATATCATGAATGCATGTGTCATCTTGGCATCTCGAACTATTTTTATAGAGGGTGCTGGAAGTGAAAATCATATCAAATGTAATTATAAATGTACTTGCAGTTTGGTTTTACATGCAAACTGAGTAGTATATATATTTATGTTGTATTCTACGTGGTTGCTTACTCAGTTGTGTAATAGCTTTCCAAGATAACCTCTTGAACCATCCAACCATCAAAAAATCACAATCTCTCTTTCAGTCTCTCATACACCAAACTCACATCTCTCACACACACATGACACAAGTGACTTTGGCAGATATGGGCTTGGCTAGGGTGGGCTACAGTCCACTCTAGCTTTTTTTTTTTTTTTTTTTTTTTTGTTAAATATAAGTTTTTTTCGATAATTCTAAATACACCCCATTTACATTTGAGTACACCCCATTTATATATGGGAGAATCGCAAATACCCCCCGACTTTTAAGCTAATGGCAAATCAAACCCTCTGGTTTGAACAATCAGCAAATAATCCCCTACAAATTTGAACAATCAGCAAATAACCCCCTACAAATCAGCAAATAACCCCCTACATGCAGCAAATAATGCAAGGGTTACTTAACGGTAGGGGGTTGTTTGCTGATTGTTCAAACCAGAGGGTTTGATTTGCCATTTGGTTAAAAGTCGGGGGTATTTGCGATTCTCCCATTTATATATATATATTTATATATATTGGCTACAACATCCACTGGTTGCTTGCAATCCAACGGTGGGAAAAAAAAAAAAAAATTACAAATTTACAGCCATTAGATTGGGAGCAATATATGGATAAATGGATGTTAAAGTTAAAAATTTAAATGGACGATTTGATAACTTATTGGGACGAAAATAATATTTGTTGCTAATTATAATCTATCGGGATTATATTTTTCTTCCCAGATGTTCTTTATCGAGATGAATTTTCTTTCTTGACTTGTCTTCCGGCCACGGCTACTAATGCAAGTTAAAAAACCAACCTCCAGAGCTCTACAACAACACCTCTTCAGTCTGTTACTAAACTGTAATGGCATCCAAAAACTCACCCAAATTCACACCCAGATAGTCATTAACGGATTTTCCCAAAAAAACTTCATCCTTGTAAAACTCTTATCTTTCTATATAACAGCTGGTAATCCCCTAAAAGCCCACAAAGTTTTTGAAAAAATCGAAACCCCAAGTGCTACTGTATGGAACCAAATGATTAGAGGCCATGCTAGGAGTGAAACGCCGCAAAACTCGGTTGAATTGTACAAAGAAATGGTAGCAAAAAAAGCAGCCGTGCCTGATGAGTTCACGTATTCGTACCTCTTAAGTTGCTGTGCAAAATATCGTTTGTTTAGAGAGGGAGAACAGGTTCATGCGAGAGTTTTGGCAAATGGGTTCTGCTCAAACGTGTTTGTTAGAACTAATTTGGTGAATTTGTATGTGATGAGAGGAGATGATAGTGGCGTTGTATATGCACGTCGCTTGTTTGATGATATGTGCGAGAGAAATGTTGTGGCTTGGAATACGTTGCTTAAAGGGTATGTTAGATGCGGAGATATTAATGGGGCACGGAGAGTTTTTGATGAAATGCCACAGAGCAATGTTGTTTCGTGGACGACCATGATCTCTGGGTATGCTCATAATGGGATGTGTAAGCAAGCGTTGTCTTTGTTTAATGAGATGAGGAGAGCCCGTGTGGGATTGGACCAGGTGGCGTTGGTGGCAGCGCTATCAGCTTGTGCTGAATTAGGTGATTTGAAGTTGGGGAAGTGGATACACTCTTATATTGAAGAGACTTTATGTGTTGGGAGAGAACCACTTTTAGTTTCTTTGAACAATGCACTTATACATATGTATGCAAGTTGTGGTGAGATTGAACTAGCTTATCAAGTGTTTAGAAAGATACAGTGGAGAAGTAGAATTTCATGGACAACCATGATTACGGCATTTGCAAAACAGGGTTATGCTCAGGAAGCGCTTGCTTTATTTGAACAGATGCAAAGCTTTGGAGGGAACGAAGCAAGACCGGATGAGATAACACTGATTGGGGTTCTGGGTGCTTGTAGCCATGCTGGCTTTGTTGACGAGGGCTGGCGATTTTTCAACTGCATGAATACAAGTTGGGGAATTGAACCAAGAATCGAGCACTATGGGTGCATGATTGATCTCTTGAGCCGTGCTGGGTTCTTGGATGAAGCATGCGGTCTTATTCAGAATATGCCCATGAAGCCAAATGATGCTATATGGGGTGCTCTCCTTGGTGGCTGTAGAATTCACAACAATGCTGAGCTTGCCTCGCAGGTGGCTCAGAAATGGTTGGTTGAGCTTGACCCTAACAATGCTGCAGGCTATCTCGTACTCTTGGCTAATGTTTACGCAACTACTAAAAGGTGGGACGATGTTGCTGCTGTGAGATGGAAGATGGTTGAGATGGGCGTGAAAAAGCCTCCAGGTCGAAGTTGGGTCCAAACGAATGGAGTTTTTCATGATTTTATGGCAGATGACAAAACACATAAGCATGCATCTTTGATTTATAAGATGCTTGCAAAGATTAGCAAGCATGCTAATTCGGAAGGCTACGAGCTGGACATATCAGAGCTGCTTTCAGAAGTTGAGGAATAGCATCGGTAGTAAAGTCTCATCTGTAACGAAAAATGATCTGCATTTTGGACCACCTGCAGATACTAATGTTGTTGAAAGGACTTTGATAGGTGCCTTCAAACTCCTCAGTGATGACTGATGAATGTCAATGTCCCATTACTAGATTCGTAGCACAATTGCTTCACGGGGAAACATGGATGTGATCTTCAGTCCAAGATCTTCGAACTCGTTTGTCGGGACATGTTGGCTAAGAAGGGATCCAGCTTGAAAAGAAATTTTGTGTTTTGGAACAACACCTGATGCTTTGCTAGAGATGTAATAACAAGAAGAATCCCAGAGGAGTTTAAATCAAATAACCACAATCTTCCTTGATTCATCCCAGAGGAATATTTCTTTGGCTTGTAAAATTAAAAATTCTACGTAAGTGTTCAAATTAAACGAGATTGATTTGTGACTTTTTTTTTCTTTTCGTTTAAATGATCTATTCTTTTTGTCTCGTAGTCGGGGTTCACAGTTTGTTGTTTTGTGGACTAAATTCAAGAAGGAATATTCTGTTTGTTTTAAAAGGCTAATTGCAATTACGGAGTAAGATTTTAGAAAATTTAAAATTAGGGTTTGAACGTGTAATATAAAAAATATTAAATTAATAGTTAAAATAATTTATTTAAAATTTAATATTTTTTATAAATTGCAAAAAATGTTGATTTAGTTTTTGTGTATATGGATTTTTTTTTTTTTTTTAGTTTTTGGTATTTTGATTATGTTAGACATATATATTTAATATTAATTAAACTTGTAAATTATATTGGGTTGAGCCGGTCTAGGTATAGTCTGATAAATTACAATTCCGTACAAACTTACGATTCCGTACAAACACGGCATGGCACGACCAGATAATTTTTGAGTCGTGCAACTTCATTTAACGTGCAGATTGAATGTTTAATTAGTATTTAATATTTTTTATTAGTAAAATTTTTTAGGGGTCTTAATTTTAATTTTTTCACGTGGCAAGCTAAGAACCATTATTTTTACTACAAATGCTTGCTAAGAACTTGATACAACAAAATTACAATGAGAGTGGTACGTCAAATGCAGTTGATTCAATCATGTTAAGAGTAACAGAGAAACAGGAAAATACATTTTTCACATGGCAAGCTAAGAGCCATTTTTACTAGCTACAAATGCTTGCTAAGAAAACTTGATACAACAATATTACAATTTCACTACTACAACTAACAGTGCTCGATCTCAATCCTCCAAGTTGGTCACTCCCTACACACCAGCATCTTTCCCTAGTCTTTCTCTTAAAATCTTCACTCCCATGTACCTGCAAAATCACAAAATCTCAGTTTTATGTCTCTTATATAATTTATTATCTTCATTTATTTTTTTATCTAAGAAGCGACTAATATCGATTCACAACAGTACTGATTAGCAGGTTTATTTGAATGTGTTGTATTATGGTTTTTTACCTGCCCATCATCAGGACTGTGGCTTGAGGATTGGTTCCGGGGGATTCATTAAACGTCGAGCCATCGACCACGCGGAGCCCGTGGATTCCAAGAACCTTGTGGTCAGGGGTAACCACCTGGCCCACATGGCAGCCACCATGGTAGTGCCAAATTGTGATCACAGAGTCTTTGCAGAACTGTTCGAGGGACTTGGTGTCGTTGATATTCTTCGGTATAAGGTTAACATTAGCCTTGACACTCGCATTGAGTATCTCCTCGACAGTTTGTTTATCGCATTGTGTGTAGTTTAAGAAATGTTGTGACTGCACAATCTTTGCAGCCATTCGCACCCCATCTACACAACGCGCCAGATCATCTGGATGGCTGAAGTAGTTGAAGCTAACGGATGGATTGTCATCGACGTTGGTGTTGATCAAGGTAAGCTCGCCTTTTGAAATGGGGTTTGCAATCTTTTCGAGAATGAAACCTCCCTTGAATGCCTCATGAGGGAGTTCTCTCTTCCTTCTAATGAATTCTTGTATGGCTTCCGGTGTTCTTTGCTTTGGAGGGATGGTAGAGAGCTGCCCAATCTGGTTTTCAGAAAAAAATAACCGTTCATGAAAAGTAGTTAATATAAGCTTCTATAATATATATTATTTTTTAAAATTCTCAAGTGCGGACCTAAACGTAATATACATCCATGATCCTGGACGTAAATTATGTTTGGGGGTTTGCACCTGAGAAGCGTCCATACAATTCTAACTCAACAATTATCTAATCAACTTTGATCACAAACATTTGCATGATCGTAAAATAACTAGTTGATGCGTACCTCAGCTGACATGATTCCATGGTGGCAATGGAAGCTATCGTTGGACTGTCCGAATCCACTGCTAGCTTCAATGTACACACCGAGCTTGGTAATCCCAACGGTTTGTATTAGGGACTGATGAACTGGTCGATTAGAGGGAACAAAAATGGTGTTCATGGGATTGTCAGCCATGCCTTTTCCAACAAACTTGTTGTCAAGTACTACCGATATGTTGTGCTTTTCCAGTTCAGCTTTAGGTCCAACACCGCTCAGCAATAGCATTTGAGGCGACCCAATTGCTCCAGATGACAAAATTATTTCACTTTTAGGGTTATTACCAAGAAACACCTTATGTTTGTTGCCTTTTTCATCTTTGAATATCACTCCAACTGCCTTCGGTCGCTTCCCTGTGTATGAGACATTGCATAACTCATTAGTTAGAAGAGTTTCATATCTTGAATTTGATAAATTTTGGACGTAGCTCCTGATATCCGATAAATGAGTTTTTCTTCAATCAAGCTATTAGCATATATATTTATGTACCTAACGTGTCAAACACAATCTTTTGAACTGTTGCATGGATCAAGACAGTAATCTTCTTCGGGTTTGCATAATAAAGTAGCTCGGCAGAGGTGTGACGGCGACCAAACCTGTCGAAAATGGTACCACCAACTTTTGTTCCGTACATATGATCATAGGTGAATCCATTATAAGGTGACACCCCAACATCCAAAAGACTATCCTTCAGTGCTTTCTGCCATGGAGCAAGCTCAGGATGGTGCGCGATTACTTTCTCCACCCATGGATACGACTCGTTCACTAGCTTTTTATCCCATCCAACCCTCTCAATAAAGCTGAAAGGCAAAGAAGCTTCTGACATTAGCATAAGCTATACAAAGTTCAGTCCACTTGGATTTGTGTGACCTAATTTTGATGGCACATAATTATTTACAAGCCTAGCAGTCCTCAGATTCACTATAGAACATAGAAATTATCCTTTCAAAAAAAAAAAAAAAAAAAAAAAAAAAAAAAAAAAAAACGTTAACATAGAAATTATGCAGAAAACATTGAACTCAGTCCACTATATTAATTTAATGATAACGATATAACATTAAGAAGATGTTTAATATGTTTCCGAGAAACACACTGCTTTTCTTCCGAGTCAAATGGGGACATATACCAAACTCTGTACGTCCCCAACTCATAAAATCAAAGAAAGAGATGGAAGCTTAGCTGCATAATCACACTTTCAAAATAAGTAACTCAATTATGAAAAATAATGTCGAAATAAAATTTCAATTAAATCATGGTAGTGTGTAAGTGTGTCGACATGTGTATATGGATCACACATGTCTAGAGTAATGCTACAATCAATACCATTAAAATGGAAGGTGGGTTCATAAATGTTATGCTACACTTGTAGTACTATTCGATCGCCATTAATATCATATGGTCACCACCACCACTACCACCACGTACTTTTGGAAATTTGTAATAAATTCTAGCAATCTGGATGGACAGATTCATATCCTCTCACTATTGCTACTGTTGGGATCTTGAAAGGAATTTTTTTTCCAACATCCAGTTGAGAAGTTCAATTAGCATAGACAAAACATCATACATTAATCCCATCAAAATCAAAGACTAAGACAAAGACAAGTTAACAAATCGACATTAGGCATTGCACGAGCTATAACCATATTCGAGTTTAATTAATAGATATTGAAACGTATGTCCTGATCATTCTATCCATTTTATTAAAAATAAAATCGAAAACGCCTTGTTAAACATCTAGCTTGTTTGGTGTGACATTCATGGTGCATTTTATGTCGAATTAAGGATGAAATATTCAAAACAATGACAATGATATGTTGAGGTTTCCGTATGAATGCCTACCTATTACAATTTACAACTACTATTAATCATTTAATCAATTGTATATATATATACAAATACATAAGCATAACTAAATATTTTTTTCTTGAAGAAAAAGAAGAGATGTAAAAGCACATACTCAGAATTTGCTCTGGTGTAGAAACCAGCATTGATGCTCGAACCACCACCAAGGACTCTACCTCTAGCATTGAAAACACCATCATTGGACATGAAGAACTGAGAAGCACTTTGTGGAGAAATATCTGCCAAATTCAAATGGAAATTGGACAAGAATGAGACATTGACATTGTTGAAAGGGACACCTCCTCTCTCTAGCAACAACACACTGAAGTTCTGAGAGAGAGTGGCAGCCAATGGACACCCAGCTGTGCCACCACCAACAATTATGTAGTCAAAAGCACTTTCTGACGATCCTTTGCTTGATGAGAATGATGAGGAGGAAGAGAATGAACTTGCTTGTTTGATAAATGGGTACTTGTATTCATAGAATTGCTCGTTTCCTTCAATCAACAACAACAACAACAAAACAAATTAGTTTAAGTCAAAAGAACTTGAAATTTAAGTGCTTGTGCTTTGATAAATTTAGCATTTGAGTATTCTTACTTGCCCCACAAACAAAAAGTGCTTCTTTTTTTTTTTTTTTTGAAGATGATTGCTAATATGTTTTTAAATGAAAATAAATGGTATTTAAATTCTGAATTTGGAAAGGAAGAAAATGGCAAAATCATTGATTTCTCACCAAATTAACAGAATTACAGTTAATAAAATCCAAAAAAAAAAAACACACAAAATAGACGAAAATAAATAAATTAAAAAGAGATCATTGACATTGCTTGATATTTTATTTTGCATTATGCACTGATGGAAAAAAAAAAATTGAAGTTGAGGATTGAGAGAGAGAGAGAGAGAGAGAGAGAGAGAGAGAGAGAGAAAACCTTGACAAGAAGAGAGCAAGCTGAGGAGGCAGCAAAGAAATGGAAGGAAAGGGATAAGGAGATTTTTCTTGAGAAATGCCCCAACCAAAGCCATTGAAAGCCAGGTAGACAAAGCCACTCACAGTCACCAGAAGAAGCTGCAACTTCCACCCTCTCTGTGGCTGCCTCTGGTTGGCCTTGTTCTGTGTGTCTTACAATTCATATATATACCTGATTAATTAACTCCTCCAGGCAAAAATTTCATGTATAATATATGTATATACAGATATAGTATTTTATTTTTATTCGAATATAAATTCAGTAGTACATTTATGTTTGTACCGATCCTTTTGTTTTTATCCGGTCACGCTACCTAAACTACTGGTTGTCGAATATCTTGTATAACTTATATATATATAAGAGCATCCCCAAAAGACTCTTCTATTTATACTCTCTAAATATCTATTTGCTTACCTATGTGGCAATTTGATGAGTGAAAAAAGAAAAGCTCTTTCAAAAGACACTTCAATTAGAAATAAGTTTATATTATTTTAATGAAAGTGTTCAAATTCCCCCCTCCCCACCAAAAAATCTAACTGCCCTCCATTTTTTTTCAAATTAGAAATAATAATTTTTCATGTTATTTATATGTTATTATTAAATATTCAATATTAGTCTCGTTTTAAAGATCTACATGAGACCTTTCTAGTGGTATATTTTTTATGATGATATAATTTATAAATTAAAACTTATTATATATTAATTGAATTTAATTAAAAAGATAAAGGATATAGATGTTAAATATTAATGATGATGTGATATAAAAAATAATATAATAATAATTGAAGAGGGAGAAGTTGCTCTTCAATATTGAAGAGTGAGAAGCAAAATCTTATTTGAAAAATCTCATTTGAAGAGTCTGTTGGAGGCATATATGCTGACGTGGCTCGTTTAATTTTTAGATATATCTTATTTGAAGAGTCTTTTGGGGATGCTCTAACGTTATATAGTTTGAACGTTCTTATTTTAATTCCGTTCTAAACTTGTATTATTTTACGTAAAGAATGGCTCTTAATTAACATGAAAAATTCATAATTTTCTATATCTTCGTAGTTCTTTTATACTCTTTGAATGTATATACAACACTCTTGTAGGTAAAAATATCCAAACATCTGCATTAAGAGAAAAACTTATGTGAGACGGTTTCACCACCCATGTGGTTAGAGCATCTAATGAAAATGAGACATATATGACATCGTTTATGTTTCCATATGTCTCATTTTCATTGGATGGTCTCACCGCCACATACGTAGTGAGACCATCTAACACAAGTTTTTCTCGTGCATTAGAGAATGACTCTGCGTGTGTATATATTAGTGTTCGAAAAAAAGCGCCTAGGCAGCCTCCAGCCATCCCGATTAGGACAAAATCGGTCATATTAGGCGGTGGGTAAAAAAACGGGTGATTTGGCCAATTTGTCGACCGATTTTGCTAATAAATCGGTCTAGACAAAATCAAAATTATTTTTATATCCTAGTACACTCTTTAAAATTTAAATATTGAATTTTTTTGAAGACGTTGAATATTGGTTTTCTATGTAGGAAAAATAATTAAAATAAATAAATAAATAAATTTCCGGCCACCTCGGTGCTAGATGCTGGTCTACCGTCCTACTAGCGCCTAGCGTTTACTAGAATAGTAGTATATATAAAAACTATAATATATTAACATGATTATAAATATATTTAAAAAACAATAGTAAGAAAAGGTAATTAAAATGAAGGTCTTGACTATCTTAAAAGGTAAGTGAAACTGGTAAACTCATTAATGGTGATATTAAATGCTAACAGTTGGAGTAGGAAGATGAAGTTTTATTTTATTTTTTTATCATGTGATTGGATCGTGGCTATCAATTATTTAGCTACGATGTACAGCTCATACACACAACCGGTCCTAGCTAGGTTTTAACTAAACTTTCCAACACATAATTCTTCTTGGAAACCTAGAGTCCTAGACTGTATAATGATCTCTTTACGTGGTTTACATTATTTTATGGCATTCAATTGCATGCTTTTTTGGGTTGAGCTGGGTTTGTCATCAGAGTTGAAGCCAGCTCCATCAATCTAGGGGCCAATTTGAATTATTATAAAAAGTTTAATAAAAATGTAAATAATAAAAATGTAGGGGTAAATAAAAATTAACTGTTCAAAACATTCGTGGGGCTAGCTCTCAAGTGTCTTTGCCATGGATTGTCATGATTTGTGGTGTAATACCTTCGGTTCGATAAATATTATAACATGTGGTATGAATATTCAATTAGTTTTTTTTTTTTTTTTTTTTTTTTTTTTTTTTTTAATGGACGGTATTACTTTATTGGTTAAAACGTGAACATCTAGAAAATATTAAGGCATCCACAACCATAAGTAGTTGATGGTCTTTATAATATACATATATTAATTGAAAATGGAAATGAGAAACATATAAAATTTTCCACAAAGTTCTTTTCTCATAGTTGGGAAAGTTGCTCCCACAATTCATAGTTTGCAGTGAGAGATGAAACAAACTTAAATGCAACAGGATGCATGTATCTTCCATTGTGATCTTGTCTGATTTACAGTTTCGTGTTATACTCAATTTCATTTTGTTGTGTCAAATGATTTGTCAAAGTCTAATAATAACCCGTGTTGCAGGAAGCGCTCTGGTGGCAACCCCCCGCCTAGTTGGAGACTAGTCAGGGACTAGGCGGCTGGCCGGCAGTCGTTAGGAATTTTTTAATATTTTTTTTTTATTGTAATTGAGTAAATGTTTATACTATTTCATATATTGAACCTCAAATTGAAAATATAATTCTAAAAAACTCAATATTGAGAATCAAAATCCATAAATATCTAAACAAAATCTAACAAAATCGATCAAATTCCAAAAAGTCGATAAAAAAAAGTCAACATTATCGATCAACAGCGATTAATCATTGACTTTGACTGACTAGCCCAACTAAATGGTAAACCACCTAGTGGGGGCAGCAGACCACCGACTAGGGACTAGGCACGGCACCTAGTCGGGGACTTTTGCAACGCTGATATTAACCCATTAATTTGTTTCTCTTTTAGTCAATGCATTGAACAAGCCAGACATTTAATTTTATTCATTTTGGTCGAATGGGGATATTGATATGACCTTCCAACAAATATTAATTTGCTTTTAAAACTTAGTCAAAAAAAAAAAAATTGCTTTTAAAACACTAAATTAATGTAATATAATTAAATTTAATCTTAATTAATAAATAAATACTAATTTTTTAAAATAAAATAAAATACTAATTAGGATGGGTTTTAAATTAGAACTTACATCAAATTGTTCAAACTAATCGGTGTTAATTGGTTTCAATCATTTTAACAAATTGAATTAGATTTATATATTAGAATAATCTATTTTTATTTTTTATAAATGGAAATGTTATTTTTGTTCTTTTTAATATAATAAATAAATTAGTTAATCGATTTTTTAAAATGTTTTTAGTCTTTTAATTGGTGTAGTATTTTTCTTATCCTAGTATATGTCGGAATATAAAATTCTGGAGAAAATTGCAGAAGAAAATTTATAATTGTTTTTCTCATATATGTACCCCCTTTTTTTTTTTTTTGAATCATTGGATTTCAATGTGGTTTGAGCTAGCATATATAGTATGATTTAATTGCTCACTCATATCCTTATCTGAACTCCTAAATGCTATTTTTATGGTTATACCCAAAAAAAAAAAGTAGTTTGGTTGTTCTTTAAAAACCCAACAATAACACACGTTTAAAGGACTATTAAATTTGTAAGGTTTGATCTTTAATTTATGTGTCATTTGAATTTAAATAAGGGCATATACAGAGAACTCTTTTAATTAAGGGGAGCAACCCCAAAAACCTCTTTTAATTTCACTCTTCAAATATTAATTTGCTTACCTACGTGGCAATCTGAAGAGTGAAAAAAGAAGACTTATTCCAAAAGGAACACTGCTTGGGTGCTGATTGGTCAACACCCAGCCATACTGACCAAACAATGGTTGGTTGCCACGTAACATAAAATAAGGAAAAAATTGTAAAAAGTGAAAGAGTTTTGGCTACGTGATAACACCCCATTGAGTGGTCAGTATGACTGGGTGCTGACCGGTTAGCACCTAAGCTTTTTCCTTTCAAAAGACCCTTCAAATAGAAATAGTCTTATATTATTTTAATAAAAACAATTAATGAGCTGTTTGAAATTAGAAAGAATTGTTAAATTTAAAATCAAATAAAGTTGTTAAGACATAGTAAAAAGTAATAAAATAAAATCCGAAGAGTGAGAAATAATTTTTCAATTGAAAAATACTATTTAACGAGTCTGTTGGAGCCACATTGCTGATGTGCTCATCTAACTTTTCCAACAACCTCAATTAACGAGTCGTTTGAAATTGTTTAAAATTAGAAAGAATTGTTAAATTTAAAATCAGATAAAGTTATTAAGACACAATAAAAGGTAATAAAATAAAATCTAAAGAGTGAGAAAGAATTTCTCAATTCATCTAACTTTTCCAACAATAGCATTTAAGAGTTCGAGTAATAAGAAGACCTAACTCGAATCCATAGAATTATGTTTTGTTGAGAGTTTCATTATTCATACTATGTCTAACATTTTTTTTTATTTTTTATTTTTGATGAACAATTACAGAAAATTCGGGATTTAAAGAATGATGATACAACTCGAACCCACGACCTTATCGGTCTAATCTCATTTGGTGAGCTAATCTATGTTTTATCTAGGTTGAATATTGTAGGATAATATGTACTAAAAAAAAATGTTATTTTTGCTGTGGCTATAAATTTATGGAAAATTTATATATTTTATTGCAAAGTAGTCTTTTACACGGTTTTGACCCGCTGTAATGTTGCCACCATGACAGTATATACAACACCTTTTTATTACAACATATTTCTCCTTAACAAAATTTCACTTTTTTGTAACGATATTGAAAGGATTCACATGTCTAGAGATATAGGAAACTTGTCGACTCAAAACTTTTCTTATTTTCTTCAAGAAAAACATAAATTATTTTCGAAACACGAATCAAACATGGCTTGAAATTAAGGTTCAAATTTTTCTTTTAAGGTAACAAAAATGTTGATGCCAATCCGTATACATTTATACATATGCCTTCTAACCTCCGATATACATAAATGTTTATGTGGTACAAAACTTTAATTGTATTGTTTTACTTCTCTGACTTGATACCTTTTAATTCATCAGCTTCTTGTGTGAATTAAATTAACACATTTAATACTCAATATTTATTGTGAAAGTGGTGGGTAGATACGGCTAGTAATTGCCAAAATTTCTTCAACAGAAACAAAGTTTATTCTTTTTATTTATATTATATAAACTTATCTGATCAAAGTATTATTTAAGTACAAATGTATGCAAAGTTTACATTTTTTTTTTGTTGAAGATATTATTCTATAATGAAGATTTCAATTCGAAAGTTAATTCCTGATTGTGTGTGTGGTTCTACATAACTTGATTCCTCGCAATTTGTAGAATGCGTTTATTAATCAGGGATCTCAATAAGCGGAAGAGAACTTAACTCCTAATTAGCGATTATAGGCCTCGTTTGGTGTGCGAGATTGGATTGGACTGGACTATTTTATGGGATTGGATTAGACTGAGATTAGACTGGACTGGATTGGATATATTTAAATATAATACTGTCTATTGTTTGGTTTAACATGTGATATGACTAAAATAGTCCAATCTTATGTTTAGAATGATCAGAGATTGGATTAAAAATAATGTGATGAACAATTTAAATTTTCATTATTATTTTTTACTTTCTTCAATAAATTATTTTTATATCATTTTATTCTCAACTAAATTTTAACTAATATTATTTTAATAACATTTTTAATTTCAAATGTATGAAACTAGTGTATTTATAAAATCATATTAGTTTCACCTATATAAAACTACTGCATTTGTAAAACAATACTATGTTCCAAAATATTAATATGCTATGCTGCTTTTATCTAAGTTTTTAATTATTTTTTTTCCTTTTTGTTATCATTATTTTAATATGTCTATGTTATTGTATTTTTTATTTGGAAGTTGGAAAATCCTATGTTTTATCTTTATTTTAGTGCTATCATATAATTATTAATATGTCAATAATATAAAGTACGGTAAGAATAAGTAAACTTTGATATATGAAAATTATTAAATAAAAATATTATTAATAAATATTCAATATTAATTTTATTTTAAAGGTTTAGATGAGAGCTTTCAATATTAATCTCATTTTAAAAATAGATTTTTAAGTTTTTACCCAATTAACACACATTATTGATAAGAACACAAGACTACAAGAGACGCCACCACTTAAATTGCCACATAGGTAAGCAAATAGACATTTGAAGAGTATAAATAGAAGAGTCTTTTGGGGATGCTCTTAGAGGACATTTACCCCCACAGAATTTACTCACCAAATTTAACATTCCACCAACCAATTTCTTTTGATGTGTCATTTTCTCATTGGCATTTCTCTTCTACATTATTGGAACCTATATATCCCGCCTCTTGTTTTATCTATATCATATACGCAACTAGCCAACCAACCAACGTTCCAATCTCTACAAATAGAGGTGTCAAATGGTTCGGTAGGGCCGCAGTTTTAAGGCAGGGTACGAGGGCTGCGTATGGATCGAGTCTTAACGAGGTCCAGCCCTGCCCATGAGTCCGGTACAGAGCGGTTGAAGTTTTGAAATACGAGACTTGTCTCGAAGGACTTCTTTTAGCTCAAATTGTGAACTTGGTTCATGAAAAATGCCTTCTTACCACAAAGATGTAAGTGGATAAATCAGAACTCGCCTTCGTCTGGGTAGGATTCGAACCGTTGATTTGTGAGTTACCCATGCCCTATGCCCGTTCTTCCACCAGCTGAGTTAGCGCCCTGATAACGGATCACAATATAATTGTCAAGAGTAGAACCAAAGACTTAAATTTTCATCATAAGCTTTGGACCACCAAAGCAACCACTTGTGTTATCTCAATTGTCTTTTATGATTTTATCTCTCTCTAGAGTCTAGACTTTAATTGACCTTTAGTGAGCTTTTGTAGTCCTTTTATTTTATAAAAAATAAAAATATTTCCAAATGCCAAAATCTCTCACAATTTTTTTTTTTGGGGTACTATTCTTCAAAGTAATGACACATCATTTATCTGTTTTGTCATCAATGGGGAGAACCTTGCTGTCCCATTTGTATTGAAGTAGGGATGACAACGGGGCGGGTCGGGGTCGGGGAATGCTTTACCATCCCCATCCCCGCCTCCTAAAACCATCCCCATCCCCATCCACGCATTAAGAGAAGCGGGGCCGGGGGCGGGGATTCTCCGTTGGAGGGGCCTTCCCCATACCCGCCCCATTCCCCATTTAATATAATTATATATTTAAAAATTACAACTTAAAAAAAAAAAGAGTATAAATTCAATTATATATTATAAATATATATAATATATATATTGACAAACGTGGTGTCAAAATATTCAGTTATATATTGACAATGACAAACGTGTGTGTCAATATATATCTATATATAATATATATATATTCAGTTATATATTCCAACAAATCACAACCTAACTAAACGTGGTGTCAATATATATAAATGATTAAAAAAATCTGAATATTATATATTATATTATAAATATAGATTTATACATATGTATATATAATATATATCGGGCGGGGATCGGGCGGGGAGTGCTTCCTCCGCCCTCGCCCCGCTTCAACTTCGGGGACAAGACTTTATCCCCATCCCCGTCTCTGTCCCTGAATATTATCCTCCATCCCCACCCCGTTCTGGGCGGAGCCCCGCGGGGAATATTGTCATCTCTATATGGAAGCTCTATTTTTGAAACTCGCAATAATAACTAATTATTAAATGTATAATATTGTTGTATGTTGAATAATAGAATCATGTCACTTTAATTAATTATTATTTTTTGTTAAATTTAATATAAATGATTCAGTTTTGATTAACTTTTAAAGTTTTCTATACAATTTATTTCTTTTAAAGATAAAATCTAATATAGTTTTTAAAGTTCAATTGAAAGTTTTTAATTATTTCTAAAACCAAACAACATGTTTTTTTTTTTCTTTTTTACTTTTTATTTATTATTCTCAGACAAAAAAAAAAAAAAAAAAAAAAAAAATTTGATAGTGACATGACATCTCTATGACTCTATGAGGCAGAGCCCAAGATGAATTTATTTCAAGTCAAGAAAAAGAAAACCAAATGTCATGTAAATGTAATGACTAATAACCACCTCAAAATTTTAAATATATATTTTTGACAGCTAAACCAAAACTGGGATAGAAAGCTACCTCCCATCCAGCTGTTAAAATGGTTTGAAATATTTTTGTGTGGGGAAAAAAAGTTGAAAAGATATTCAATTAACCAAACTGTTATAAGTTGTTGGATAGTATTATCAATCTAACACTTTACCCAAGATTGGCATATATCTTTAACGTCCAATGGATCTTTGTGGTAAATGATACGTATTTAGTTCGATAATGTTTTAGTTTCGAATCATTGCATTTATATATATATTTTTTTATTTTAAAAAATTTTGATTTATGACTATATTTATAAATGAGGAAATCAAAGATGTGTCTATAACATTTTTCAAAAAAAAAAAAATTTGAAAAAGGAAAACAACGTTTTTGGTTTCTGTTTCCGAAATTCAAAAACTCATCAGCATATGCTGAAATCAGTTTTCTAAAAAGGCTAATTTGCACAGAAACCCCCTGAACTATACCCGATTTTGCACCTTACCCCCTGAACTTTTTTTTTCGGCATTAAACCCCCTAAACTCAGCAAAATTTGCAATTGTTAACGATAATCCAACGGAACCCGAATTCCGTCCAGGAAAATTACACTAAGCTCCCCTAATTATATATATAATTGTATTAAACCCCAAAAAATATAATAATATTACCCGAATACCCCTCTGACCAAATTTTAAAAATAAAAATTTAAAATTTAAAATTTAAATAATGGTTAAATAATAATAAAATTCTGAATTTTATTATAAAGACAATAAAATAAATATAGAAATGAAAAAATTAAATTGATTTAACAATTATTAAATTATATATATTTTTTAAAATATCCCTAAATATAAACCCATATAAATATTTAAATTATTAATGAAAAATAAAATAATGGTTAAATAATAATACAATCCCCTTTCAATAATAATAATAATAATAATAATAATAATAATAATAATAATAATAATAATAATAATAAAATTCTTATTTTTTTTATAAAGACAATTAAATAAATAGAGAAATGAAAAAAATCTCTATTTATTTAATTGTCTTTATAAAATAATAATAATAATAATAATAATAATAATAATTATTATTATTATTATTATTATTATTATTATTATTATAATTTAAATTTTAGAATTTAAATAATGGTTAAATAATAATAAAATTCTGAGTTTTATTATAAAGATAATTAAATAAATAGAGAATGAAAAAAATAAATTGATTTAACAATTATTTAAATTATCTTTTTATTTAAATATCCCTAAATATAAAAACCTAGATAAATATATAAATTATTTAAGAAAAATAAAAATAATGGTTAAATAATAATACAATTCTCTTTCAAAAAAAAAAAAAATACAAATCTGATTTTTTTAATAAAGAAAATAAAATTTTAAAAAATTAAAACATCTTTAAAATCTCAATCATCCATCTCATAGATAGACGATGGAGAAATATTTATTAAAACAAATTCAAATAAAAAAAAACATTTTTTTAAATAGATTGATTTATCTCAATTACAAAATAATTATAATAATACAAATACAAAATTTAAAAAATTGAACATCAATCCAATTAAAAGCACATATAGAAGAATTAAAAATTAAATTTTTTATTTTAAATTTTCTGGGTGTTGGAAATTTAAATTTTTTATTTTCTTTAGAGAAGGAAATTTTTTAAGGATTGGATGGAGAAATAGGTGTTCATTTAATTAGATGGATCGAAGTTCATTTAAAAATATTTATTCGAAATTTTTTATTTTAAGGATTTCTCTTCTCTATGTTTATTAAGTTAAAAAATTAATTTAAAAAACACATTTCACAAACCAATAAATGAAATCTAATTATAAAAAAAAATTAAAAAAAAATTAAAAAGAAGAAGAAGAAGAACATTGATGGATCTTCATATCTTCATTAATGGAGAAACTTATTATTTTATTTTATTTTTTTGTAATTGAGATCAATCAATCTATTTAAAAAATGTTTTTTTTTTAATTTAAATTTGTTTTAATAAATATTTCTTCACTGTCCATCTATGAGATGGATGGTAAAGATTTTAAAGATGTTTTAATTTCTTAAAGATTTTATTTTCTTTATAAAAAAAAATAAGAATTGTATTATTATTATTATTATTGAAAGGGGATTGTATTATTATTTAACCATTATTTTTATTTTTCTTAAATAATTTAAATATTTATATGGGTTTTATATTTAGTGACATTTAAATAAAAAAGATAATTTAATAATTGTTAAATCAATTTATTTTTTTCATTCTCTATTTATTTAATTATTTTTATAATAAAATTCAGAATTTTATTATTATTATTTAACCATTATTTAAATTCTAAATTTTAAATAATAATAATAATAATAATAATAATAATAATTATTATTATTATTATTATTATTATTATTTTATAAAGACAATTAAATAAATAGAGATTTTTTTTCATTTCTCTATTTATTTAATTGTCTTTATTAAAAAAAATAAGAATTTTATTATTATTATTATTATTATTATTATTGAAAGGGGATTGTATTATTATTTAACCATTATTTTATTTTTCTTTAATAATTTAAATATTTATATGGGTTTATATTTAGGGATATTTAAAAAAAAGAAAAAAGATAATTTAATAATTGTTA
Organism: Acer campestre; assembly: GCA_954870605.1. NCBI lineage: Eukaryota > Viridiplantae > Streptophyta > Magnoliopsida > Sapindales > Sapindaceae > Acer > Acer campestre. The sequence goes on from OX940799.1 coordinate 58,834,931, forward strand.
AATGAATTTAATTTTTTCATTTCTATATTTATTTTATTGTCTTTATAATAAAATTCAGAATTTTATTATTATTTAACCATTATTTAAATTTTAAATTTTAAATTTTTATTTTTAAAATTTGGTCAAAGGGGTATTCGGGTAATATTATTATATTTTTTGGGGTTTAATACAATTTTATATATAATCAGGGGAGCTTAGTGTAATTTTCCTGGACGGAATTAGGGTTCCGTTGGATTTCGGTTAACAATTGCAAATTTCGCTGAGTTTAGGGGGTTTAATGCCGAAAAAAAAAGTTCAGGGGGTAAGGTGCAAATTCGGGTATAGTTCAGGGGTATTCGTGCCAATTAGCCTTCTAAAAATAAAAAAAGGATAAAAATGTTGTTGGTAGAATAACCAACAATGTCAAAAACTATAATATCAAGTTTGTATTTTGAATTTTGATTGTCATTTTTTTTTTTTTTTGAAAGTAGAGATGAACATTACACAGCAAAACAACCAAACATATGGCTGTTGGGCAACCACACACAAGAAGGCTTTCGAAACTAACATAATTGCCAAGGAGTTCCTTGAGACAAAGGAGACTTGACAACAACTATTGTCAACAACAGAAAACATAACCTTAATGTCTAAGACAATAAAATAGGAGTCCCCTAGACTAGGGGAATGGTTCTTCATAGAGGCTATAGTAGCCAGGGACGAACATTCTGCTATAGAAACTGTCATTACAGCGTTACGCAAGCTTAGCAGCCAGGGACGGTTGTCTTTTTCGATTCTTCTTTTTTTTCCAATAGATATTGGTTCTCTTTTATTTTCAATTAAGATTAGAAGAATATGCCCTACTCTAGAAGAAAAGCAACAATGGTTGTGGGGTGGGACTAGTATAGTGACATAATCTAATATTTTCATTTCTTCGAAAAATATTGAACTACATTTGAGGTCACCTAACTTTCACTACAAGACACAAGTCATAAAAATTTCATTTATGATGATTTTATTGGTGACATTTTACATCACGTTTAGTAAAATGTTTTATTAAATTAGACTACAACAGTACAACTGTTATAGTACAATAGCCAACCCTAGAAAGTTAACAATTCAATACACATTCGTGTAGAGTTTGGAAAATTGGTTGAGATCTTTCCCTTGATAGGAAGGTATTTAGTAGATGAGATTGACTTAGTGTTGTCTTTCACTGCCACACGAATGAAATTGTGTGTACTGTTTTGTTGTTTTCTCTCAAATCCGAATTAATTGTAATAGTTAAAAAAAATAAAATAAAAATTAAAAAAAATCAAAATACAAAAACAATTATAATTAAAGTGTTTTCTTGGGCCTTGGCCTAATGAGATCATATTGTTGCAAAAGTGGGCTTATTTACAAGTTAATGAATTTAAAACATCAGCAAACAAGATTATTAATATTTCTAATTCATGATAAGATTGTATTTCATGATATTAAATTTATGGACAAATTATAACTTTTTTTTTTTTTTTTTTTGAAGTGGACAAATTATAACTTTTTATGATTAACAAAAGATATATAAGAGGAAAATTGTTGATTTATTTATTATATCTAATTTATGAAAAAGTAAATGTTTCATTCTAGATATGTCCAATAGTTTTCCCAAATGTTTCAAAATAATCCTTTCATTAAAGTAAAATTAATTAGATTATAAGTACTTAAACTATTATTATTATTTTTTAAAGATTGTTGAATATTTATTTTATCCCATTGGTATGAGACTAATTTGTTTTTGGGATTATTAATCAATGTCCCACAATGTCACCAACAGCGGGATAAGTATTCAAATTGTCCAATACCAAGTCAATCCGGAGCGCTAAACAGGGGCATAATGTTTACTAAGAACCGTTGAGAATCAAATTACGTGGATCCGGCACATATATCGGGAATTAAGTTCCAATTAGAAATGAAACTTAATTCCCCATTCCCATCTAGTGAATTAAGTTATCTTTATGAATCCCTTTTTTCCATTGAAAGTTGATTCCTTAATTACATTCTTTTTCCAATGAAAATTGACTCTCTTTGATTTTCATTCTTGATTAGTAAAAAAATGTAATCACAAAACTTGAAATGAGTTCCATTTTCTTCATTAGGATTCTCGATTGGTAAATGCATCATATATTCATAAAAACTCGAGATTGTTAATCCGAACACATATAATAATAATAATAATAATAATAATAATATAAAAAAAAAAAAAAAAAAAAAGATTTTTAAGTTTTTCTTTTTTGGTTGGGAATCTTGTACAAAAGGAAAATCTTCATATATGGTCACAGTTGTTAAAGGTAAGTAACCTAATTGAACACAACACACACATTGATCGATAAGAACACAAGAGGTACCACCTATTAGAGGACATTTACCCCACAGAATTTACTCACCAAATTTAACACTCCACCTATCAATTTCTTCTGATGTGTCATCTTCTCAATGGTGTTTCTCTTCTACATTATTGGAACCTATATATTCCACCTCTTGTGTTATCTAGATCATGCAACTGGCCAACCTCTACAAATAGAGGTGTAATATGGTTCGGTAGGGCCACAGTTTTAAGGTCAAATCGGGTACGAGGGCTGCGTATACGGGTCGAGTCTTAAATTTTTTGACGATGTCCAACCCTGCCCATGAGCCCCGTTCAGAGCGGTTGAAGTTTTGGAATACGAGACTTGTCTCAAAGATCTTCTTTTAGCTCAAATTGTGAACTTCGTTCATGAAGACTTGTCTAGACTTTAGTTGACCTTTAGTGAGCTTTTGTAGTCTTTTTTATTTTATAAAAAAAATAAAAATATTTCATTTATATTTGTTTTGTCATCAATGGGGAGGGCCTTGGACGACCTTTGTGTCCCATTTGTATGGAAGCTCTATTTTTGAAACTCACAATAATAACTAATTATTAAATGTATAATAATATAATTTTAAAAGTTTAATAGAAAGTTTTTGAATATTCCAAAAAGCAAACTATATGTTTTTTTATTTATTATTTTTTACTTTTTATTTATTATTCTTAGATAAAAAAAAAATAAAAAAAATGATAGTGACATGACATCTCTATGAGGCAGAGCCGAAGATGAATTTATTTCAAGTAAAGAACAAGAAAACCAAATGTCATGTAAATATGTAATGACTAATATCCACCGCAAAATTTTAAATATATATTTTTGACAGCAAAAACAAAACTGAGATTTAAATATTTAATTCACGTGTAGAAAGTTACCTCCCATCAAGCTGTTAAAATGGTTTGTGTTACAACACGTGTGTGTATGGCTTCCCACCACCTTCACTTCACTCCTTACTTTCTTGATTTTTTGGACACACCAACACATGTGGTGGCTTGGCTTCCTTTACTTTGTCCCCAAGTACATATATGTGTTTCAATTTAGATGGGGAATTGCAATAAGCACCCCTCATGACATTACCTATATAAATAGCTTGTATTGTAAAAATTGTGGGTTGTTGTTATCCACCTGATACTCACTTGAAATAAAAAAGATAGTAATTGGCACTATACACCCCTCGAGTATACCCGAATTCGTATGTTGCCTCATGAATTAATTTTTTAAGTATTAAACCCTCTGAACTATCAAAAATTGACAAAATTGGACGGAATGCTGATGGAACCCTAGTTCCTTTATCACGTGCGTGTCACATGTCATGACAAATTGCACTAAGTTTGCCTTCTTATATACATAATTGCATTAAACTAGAAAATATATATATAATAATATGACCTAAATACCCCTTATATATATTTGTTTAAAATATATTTTTTCAGTTTTTGTTTTTTTTTTTTTTTTTGGGTTAAAATATTTAAATATATATATATAAGAGGTGAAGATCCAATATTTTAAAAAATATTTTATATAAATTCTAAAAAATATTTTTAAAAATATAATAATATAACCTAAATAGCCCTTAAATAGAAATAACAAAAAAATTAAGAAACAAAATTCAACAAATTCCTGAAAAACTATTCAAAAATTC